>LR990661.1:28824590-29424590 GCA_905147715.2 Xestia xanthographa
CTACGCGCCTACTTGGCTTGTTTGCGCATAACTCATTAAAATCCTATATTAATAATGTATGTTCTGCGTGTTCATGTTTGCCTAGTAGATCGTGTTTGAATAAGTGAGCGTGAAAAGTTTTTAATTAGGAATAATATTAATTTAGACGCTCTTTTTGTAGAGTAAAAAGCGTTGTTGAAATTACAATTAAAAGATTCGTTGCTTTTTCAACTTTTATATGTGGTATCAGATTATGTATTCTGGTAAAAAAAACTGTACATTAATAAGTTTTTAGCATAAAACTGATTCTAAGTTAACAAAATGTGGCTGTAAAAGCTCCAAAATTGTTACCAATTTCTTATAAAATGTGATATCATCGCACATTAACCGTACCAGTAGCCAATATATAAAATATCCAATAAGCCATAACTTGATAGAGAACCACTCACCGAAATCATTGAAAATAACGTTCCGGTCACTCGCTCCCCTCATATTTGGCCATTAAATAAATCTAATATTTTATGGTAAACTAACTATCAGCGCTTCCTCCTGACCTTGCAATAAAAAACTTATATAATGAACCCTGGTACCAAATAAATAGGGTGTCGCAATAACAGGGGAAATATCCCACCATCATGGATAATGTGGCCATAATTTGATGCGTTCGAGGGACAATGGCCACTTTGAGCTCTTTGTTCTTCGCCCATCACAAAATTATTGACGAAGTTTCGATATTATAATTTTATTATTCCCGTTTTATAGGCGTGTTTAGCGTGAATTATTGTCACCGTAGTTTTGTATTGCTATACTTAATAATTTGTTTGTTCTATTTTGAAAACATGGCAATAATTTTGTTGATCGACTCGCCTGGCAGTCAGTAAGTCTACAATTTATGGAAATTTATTGTTTTTTACAAGATTCGTGATACAAATAAAAAAATATATTGTTTTGTGCTAAAAAAAAGTTTTCTGCCATTGTAGTTTACTATTATTATACTTTTACGCCTATCTTAAAGAAATTCAACTGAAATCAGTGAGCTGGCAAGTATTTTGGTGAAAAACTTTATTTTAATCTTAAAATAAAGTTTTTCACCAAAATACTTTTGAAATTATACGTAATTTAAGTTACAAAATGACCTCTACAACGACAGAAAGTGTAAGCTATTTAAAACACAATAACTTTGGAGAGTGCGTGCTGGAAGTGAGCCTCCCTTACAAAGCGATTACGATAGTTTTACGAACAACTATTATTTAGCCATTACTCGTTGTAGCTACAACAGCTAACTCCACTTTTACGCTCAAACACATAAATAAGGCCGGTCGTCCACCATAAATTAAGTACTCTATAGCATCGCTTGCCCAAAATTATTTAAGTGTTGCTAACATCGACGCTCGTTCCCCGCGTTTTTGGGGAATATATAGTAGTTAACAGCGTTATTTACGCGCTGATTTATTTTATTTGCTCGACGTTAGTGTCGCTTTATACATTGTTGTTTATAGCATTTTTGGATTTCTATCTTTCGCCTTCGATGGAAATTGGGGCTAATGTTATAGGGCTGCGTAGTTGGATTTATTGTTTGGATCTAAAGTTATTGCTGGACGAAAACATTCGGTGATCAATGTTTACAACTGTTTATGGTTTCATTCAAGTTTTACTAGCAACTCAAATTGCGTCAAGAGACACGCGCGTGCGTCATTTGGTAACTTCTTTTCCAAATACGCGTCACGTTGACTCGAAGCATGCAAAAACGTCTTCTATTCGTTCGTGTGTATCTCGTGACTAAACGATCAGCTGAATTTTACTCAAACAATGTAGGATTTCAGCGAAATAAACCGACCTTTAAGTGACGGCTCTGTACATAAGTTTTCAAACATCAAACAATCTTAAAACATTTAACCGCTTTTATCTTTACCAATAATACAATGACCATGTCTCCCGTCCTGTCGTCTATTGTCCTCTGACCTCTCCTTAACCTCTAAATAAACACTTAAGATTGTAAATAGAGACAGACAGCAAATACTACGAGGTACTTTACGTATTTACTTTAGGAAAATATCTCATGCTTAAAGTGTCAAGTGTGGTCACTAGAGCGGAGATGACAGATCCTTGAATATTCGTCAATGACTTTCAAACTGATATACTAGCTATTACCTTTGGCTTCGTATGCGTTTTATAAAATATGCTCCGGGAACGTAGTATCTTGTCAAAAAATTATCCTGGATGTTAGGGCAGAGATTAATTTTCACGGTATGGTCTATCCCAGTACCGAATTTGATTAAAATCTATTTAGCCTTTAAGGCTTGAAAAGATAAAAGACAGACAGACAGACCTTCGCCTTCGTAATATTAGTATGTAATGATGAATGTTTATTTTGCAAATAGGTTTTTAAAAACACTTTTACACGTCATTATTTGTATTTGTACAAATAATGACGATAAAATGACGATGACGATGAAATTTGTATTTGTAATGCAGAAAAGCCTTTTATATAAAAACACAGAGAGCTAAATCTAATATCAATCAAATCTCAACTCAATCTCACGTTAAACCGAATATAAAAATAATATCCATCTCAAAAAGTAATTTATCTCAAGTAAAAATTCTTTATAACAGTTCTCGGCAAGTTGAAACATAAAGAAATGTTCTTCGGAGGCTCATAACCTTTAAAAACGGTATATATTGTAAAGTTACAGGCTGTCTGTATAAATTCTAAGAAAAACACAGCTCATTTCAAATATTAAAACGCGGGAACTCGGCTTGGGGGTCCCTGGGTGAAAGGTGAGGGAAGTTTGTTTCAAAGAGTTCTACTGGGTCCCGTATCAAATATATTTATGAGAGGGGAGGAATTTGAAGTCGAAATTACCAATTTTAGTATTTGCCAATAAGTAGACAGATATTAGGTAGACAAAACTTTATCTACACCAAAAATCAGACTAGGATTATAACAGAAAATAATCAGGATGTAATTTCAAATAACTGAAGCTTTATTGTCAGTACTTCAAAATAAAACAAAATAATTTTAAAAGACGGAAGGTAGTAATTTAATCTTCATTTTTTTACCTAGTTACACTTTTTCACAAGAGCTCATAAACTAGCGTTTCCTTCTGCCCGACAGATCCCGAAAGGGCAGAACATCAAAAAATATCCCTCACGGAGTTGGTACAGTGGGTAGGTATTATGGAAAACTTGGAATTTCTCCCCCGGAGCTAATGTCCATAATCTTGGCAACTTTTAATAGGACAGTCCCGAATTTGACGGCCGTTATTCAAGAAATATACTCAGGGGTGTCCCGCCATCTGTGAAAGTTTATTTCATTCGAATTATGTTGAGTGTTTGAGCCCCTTGTGCGCTAAAGAGGAATGTTTTCGGATCTATAGAAACATGTTTTAACATAATATATATACTTATTTATAAGTATGTATATTATGTTAAAACACCTACCTACCTACTCTGCTTTGAAAGTCATGAACTCTTATGATATTAAAGATGTTATTATGTCAGTAGGTATCATACATTAATTTACTCGTTTTCCTGGAATCATATACATCTCAGCTTATAAAATTGCTATCTTCGAACTTCTCAAGAATTTGTTTTCTAAAAAAGCTTGTAAATCACTAACAAGGTAATAAGAAAAGACCGTGACCTATGTAGGATTTAGATTGAACAAGGCTGTTCCAATTTATGCCCAGTTTCTGATCACACCTACACCTAATCATTTGATCATTATTAAAGCATCATAAAGTATTTATCATACAAGCGTACTTCGTCAGTGAAATTTTTACGAAATTGTAGATATTGAATTATGTGTCATTCGGATTGTCAGGTAGACCTAACCAGCACAATAACGGATAGAAGTTTTTAATGTAAACTCAATAATTCTTTCTAAACAATGAAAAAAGAGACACTGTAATTTGAAAAGTTAAATAAAGTAGCACCTGCTTGGATTTCTTACTTAACAAACAAACTGAAAGATAGACATTTCATTACACAGACATTTCCATTTTTTTCGTATCCTAAAACAATAAAACTAGATCGGAGCATCATTTAGCTCAGCTGCTTCGAATAGTTCAGATAAAATAACATTTTGATTCAGTCGAGATTAGCAAACTAAAAATACTTAAGACTTAAAACAAATTTAAAATATTGCGTATTCAGTTTACTGAGCTTAGCTAAACAACAAATAGATAATTCTACGATTTAATTTAAATAAGCATTTGGAATCTTCAATTGAACTCTATTATTGAATAAAAGATCAGTGTTCTCAGTGAGGTTTCTTTCACTCAATCTATTGTAGATGGAGAATACTTTGTGTACCTATCAGCCAACAGCGTGTCCTACAATTTTTCTATAAATAAATAATAAAATATATTTGGGGAAAACCAATAAATATCTAATTTATTTTATTGTCAGATCTGAAAAATAAATAAAAAACGATAGGCAATATATTTTAGGGCAAAATATTAGCTTCAAAAACCTTAAATATACGAGAAAAAAAAAATTAGGCTACCGGCCTAGATAGAACTAACAATATCCGAAAGTGGGGTGCTACTTTCTATGATAATCAAAAGAATTTTGAAAGATATACTTGGTTCATTATTGCTTCATGTTTGAAAAAATAGTCTGCTGGGCAACGTAAATAACGCTGTCAAAATGAAAGGCATTGCCATTGATCTCCAAAACACCATTACAATCGTTCTTATTTACGCCAGAACTATCACAATAATAAAAAGCTATTTTGAATATAGGTCAGTGGTCCCACCGTAACTGGGCGAAGAGTCGGGCTGGCCGATTGATAAATGGCTTCCTACTCGAAATAAAGGGGGCATACATAATAGAAACACGAGTTGACATTGTGGAGGCGACTATAGAACCACTTCACCCGTGATCAGTTGTCGAGGACTAAAGAATTTAAGACGTTGGACTAAGTAGGTAGGTACTTTTCTTTTTATGTATGCGTATGTATCAAATGAACACGAAGATAAGTGGTTGAGTTTACATGACGTAGCTCGTTTTCGTTAGCATCGAGCGATAGCTAAATGTTTGCTTAAACAATTGTTGTTCGAATTTTAACTCACGGCTTAAAGCCGAGCACTGATTATTGAACAGTTCACTTTCATGTGGGCTTCATCTAGTATTAGTGGAAAAGTGCATTAGATTGATAGACATGATACGTTTGAAGCAACGTGTAGTCGTTTTAAAACCTGAATGAAATTTTATTACCTTGGGGCATTTATTTCCCCGAAGAAACTTAAATATGGATGTCTTCGATAAACAATATGGCTCATATTATCATTTACAAGTCTACAGGGCCAACGAGGCACACATAATATTATAGGTACGTATGTAGAATTCCAGAAACTGATCAAAATCTACATAACACTTAGATGGTAATAAGACCTCAATGTACCTTGGTGCCGAAATTCTACGAATCAGTAATTAGAATTTGCCGAACCGTGCCGGTTGTTTAGGAATAACACGTGCCTCTTACTTCACTCTCTTTGCCTAAGATTTTATTGGTTTGCTTATAAACATTGACTTATCAATATTTTTTATTTATCATGCCACAATTAATGAGAACACTGGTAATAAGTTCATAGGAATATTTTTATTAAAATTATCAAATAAATCCGAAAAACATCGAAATATAAGTATTAAATAATTTTGAAGAAGCGAGTTGGTAACATGTATTTAATGTTTATTCCGATGCTGGGATGTTTAATCTTTAAGTGCTAGTCTATAACAGATACATCATGTACAAAATCCTCAAAATTAAAAATAATGTCATGTGACTAAACTACTGAATATATTCCATTGTGTATGCAGACTGATGAGCACCATGAGGTATACGGAGTCGTATTGTCATCTCACGAATGTCGAAATTTCGGACTTCGCTTGTTTATTATTGATTCCTTTCTTTTATACACTGTGACATTGAATTTTTTTTTGACATGTATTTTATTATTTTACTTTTACTTTTATTTTTTTATTTTTTATTGTTTTATGTGACATTTACTGACTTGACATGAATACTTATTTTTTTAAGTATTTTACTTTTTTATTTTATTATCATTGCGACATTTAATGATTTTTGTGTTTTTTTTTTACTTACATTCATTTGAAAAGAATTTGTTATTAATTTTATTTGATTATTGTGAATGTGGGGACCATGTGGGTCACATTTTTATTTTTTGTTTGTTTTTTTCCCACAACTGTCTGGCAGTTTGAGTACTATAAGCGACCTTCCCAAATGTCCTTTCTTTGGTATTGTTCGTCGTTTCGTTGAGCTCCTTGAGTTATAAGTCGAGCTACACGTTAACTGACAAATGATTGGACTGACTGGACAGGTCCACTCAAATCTGTATGGTTCTTTCTTCAAAAGACCATCTCAGACACTAATCTGCATAGTCCTCATGTGAATTGAGCAAGATTGTCTGGACTTTAAAAGAGACTATGACCTCTGAGTTTGTTTCGGCTGTTTCTTCTCAGAGTAGTCAGGTACGAAACACCGGCCCCATCTAGTTTTAAAAAATGACGTGTAAAAGTGTTTGTAAAAACCTACTTGCAAAAAAAAAAAACACGTTGTAGTGTTGTTTTTTTTAAGTCTACCTAGCTGAGTCTTCAGATCACAGTAGGCGTTTCATGTAAATTTTACCCAAAAACTATTTCTAAGCTATGTCAGGCATGAAACGGACTCCATACTTATGTTTGGACCTAAATGCCCCAACTAAAGTTGGGCATACTTTGAGCTACTTACCAACTTGTGTGTCTGCCAACTTTTGCCATAACCCTTTATCATCACGTAACTACCTATTTGAGCCTTGTTTTTTAGTTGAGTGAGTTATGGAACTCGCGGAAGGCTTCATAAGTTACTCTCTGTAGGAGTACTATGCCTTTTAGGTCATTTGCGCCAGTTATTATTGCATTATGCACCGTTTCACCAAGGCTAACGTTGTTACTTACTATATTCATAGAAACACTTGCTCTCTGAACAGCGAAAGGAAACTCGGCACGTTCAACCAAAACTTCGAAGACATATTATGACATCCAGCAGGCCCTAGGTGGAATATGCCCCACCCCCTCTCTTAGAGAGGACGTTTGAGTCCTAGTAGAGCGGACATTATGTCAATAACTTTGTGTATCCTTTAAATTGCAACACAGCAATGCTTGAACCTTTTCCTAGGATAATCGCTTCTAAAGATGAAACTCTTCTTCTTTTTCCAAAACCTGTTCAGTATTTATTCAAGCAGTTAAATATCTCAGAAGTATCCAACTAAATCGTGTCTAAAGCGATTAAAGATGACATTAAAAGTCCACTTAATATAACGGATAATGGGAGGAGGAATCAATTTCACGCACCATCTAGGTGTGAATTAGTTTCAGTCCAAAGAGCCGTTAATGCGAGCTCTGGGATCCAATCTAGTTTCACTGAATTAAGTATACTAGTGATATTTTATTAAATTTGTTACTAGTCTATTAAATTTGGTCATAATAATTTTATTGGAATTGAAGATAGCGTAATGAGATATTATGTAACGAATACTATGGTATAGACTACAAGATAGGTGTAGATAGTCAAAAGTGCTGAAGCTGAGCATGAGATCCTAGGTTCGATTCCCAGTCTGGGCAAAGAATTATTCACACAGTTGCTTAACCCTTCGAAAAATACAGTTGGGATGTTACGTTATGTTACACTATGATGTAGAATGAAGTGGTGATAGAAGACAGAATGGTGATACGTTGAAAATATTTAGCGACGTCTGATTAATAAATCTACAAAGAGCGCACTCTGAACAGGTTCTACTACGAGAACATTATTGCTCAACTTGCGAGGAAAATTACAAACCCACATAAATGTCACGTTGCTATTTTATAGGGCTTCGCGCCCAAGGGTACAAACTGTACCGTTATACTACTACCGAGTCTACATGATTATGTAGCACGATTTCTACCTAATATGGAACAATGGTTTTATGTATACTTTAGCACTCTAGCGCAGTGACCCAGTGGGAATGGACTTACGAGTTCTAAGCAGTTCCTATAATTACCACAAGAAAAATCATGAGATAACAACCAAGTTATTGAACTATGTTTGGTGGACTACAGCTCCACTCTCTCTCCTAGCGAAGAGACCTGTGGCCCTGCAGTGGAAAACTAAAGACTGGTTCTACAAGCTTCTTAGTTATCCCTCCCTATAAGAGCATATCTGTGACATAAATGGCCACATTATAGCACAGGTGTCTTACAGCGCGGCGCTTATTAAAATTAACAGCGTGACGAAGGGAGTCGTGAATGTAATGGCGTGTACCAAGTTAGCCGAGCCGTCATTCCTGAGCTTAATTTCTTGGATATGTTTTATTGTTTGTTGTGGTTTTGTGACACCTTTGTATTAATGGAAACGTGTGTTCATTATTGTACCTATTTAAACACACATTTTACTTTTAAATTAGAAGCGTAAATAAATGTTTCCAAGAATATTTTAAAGATTTCCAAAATTCACACACAGTTTTCAGTCCCTAGAAAAAAAATCTAGCCGATAAATGAAACCTTGATGACATCGCCTAGTTGATGAAAAAAACAATATTTTCCACGAAACACTTCGGACCACAAAAAAGGCGCAACGCCCAGTCCAATATTGTCGGAAAACTGAATTTTAACGATATCTCGTCACAGCACTGTATCACAAAATAAAAGTAACAGAAAATCTACACTTTACAGCGTACTATGAAAACTTTAGCTGTGAAAAAGATTTTGTAGTTATTTAAATCTTGGTTCTCGTGCCGTTATGGCGGTATCTTGGTGTTATGTTAGACTCAGGTTTGCTCATAAACATTGTATTCAGCAAACCTTCTGTTCCTGCTTATGATCTCAATATCGACATATTGGTCTTTTTTTCGGATGGGAAATCATCAAATGACTCCTCCCGCTCTGGGCGGAGCAGGAGGGAGTGTCAGACTTTTACTGACTAAAACCCATCCATGTTCATCGCCCTTTGTGTTCCGGGGCCACGGTATCTTTTTCGAACAGTCCCGCAACCCCGGCAGGCATCGGTCCTTACGAACCCCTTCCTTTTTGCTGACTCTCTTTGAGGCGCGCGTGGAACACGAACGCGCCGTCGACACGGCCTGTCGTCAAGAGACGGACGGACGGCGAGCTAGCCCATAGCCCACCGTCCACAGGCCCGCGCCTACGGTGGCCGGGGGCCACGTGGTGGTGGCCCCCGACGCCCGGGGCGATTCCCGCGGCGGCCGGGACGTTGAGAGGTTCTCTCCCTCTAACTCCTCTCTCTTTATGGGGTGCGACATATTGGTCTCACGTACATTGTAAATTTATAAATAATACTACATACGTCTTCGCTACTGTGATTTGTGAATACCAACGTGATTCGATTTGCGTACGTTATTGTGTCCAGGTGTGTAATGGGCTCAGGCACGTAT
This sequence comes from Xestia xanthographa, assembly GCA_905147715.2. Lineage (NCBI taxonomy): Eukaryota > Metazoa > Arthropoda > Insecta > Lepidoptera > Noctuidae > Xestia > Xestia xanthographa. The sequence goes on from LR990661.1 coordinate 28,834,004, forward strand.
GAGGTAATAATTGTAATTTAATGGGTTATTTTAATGATAATAATGTTTAGTTTGTATCGAATAATTTGATTTTAGAATTGGCAAAATGGTTGTGTTGGCTGACGTACCTAATATTAAATTTGTGCGTCGATTTTCATCAGTTTTGTATGTTTTTTTCAGAGCCAATAAAACCGTTATGTAATTTGAGACGAGAAATGGAACAAAATCTTAACTTTCCTTTTTTAGTTACACAGAGATGTGTTACTATAAAAATCTGCATCATATAAGTACAGGACGCATAATAATGCGGACTATCAATTTTATGATGCGAAAAAAACTGTAGCTCGTAAAAACTACAGGCAACCATGCTCAAGAACATGGTGTCACTTTTTACAAGCAATCTGTTGAATCGACACATTTTGCGTCATGAATGAAAACTACGCATTTTGTGCGTCCACTGACGATCGGGGCTCACTTGGGCGTTTTACGTCAGCGTAGTTTGTCTCACTAGTGACGAAATAAAAGCTACTCTGTCGGTCTCATAGCAACTCGTTACAAAATGGCTGTTTTCACCACTCTGTTCAAACCTCTTGCGTTGTTATTCACACCTCCACCGTTTTTATTTAACTCAGTTCCCGAACTTACTGTTTGTTAAACAAAAGTTTTGATTGAATTTTGAAATTAATTTCAGAGAACAATGTGAGCAGCCGGAATTTAATGTATGTTTTAATATATATTGGAAAGTAAATGAAGTAAAAATTAAAACGAAAGTTAAAAAGAGTAAATATACTTAATAGCCTGTAAAGTTGTTAATTTTTGTTGGTAAAATATCTTTAAATCTTACAAAAGAGCCAGAATGTGTCTGTTTGCCGGATGGCTTTTTAACTAGTTTTAAGCCAAATAAAAACTGTTTATTGAAGAAACCTAGTTTATTATTTTTTGATAATAAGTTTTTACACCTACGTGATTGCAAAGAATGTTCAGCCAGATAAAGAGAACATACTTCAAAAAAACTATAACTTTACAGTTTTGATTTTCAAAGCTGTTTTTGTATAACGGGTCGAGAAAATTAATTTCTCCAAGATATAAATATCATCCAAAAACTGAGTTTTCTAAAATTAATCACAATAGCTGTCTGAACTCTGAACCAATTTACTAAAAAAATATAAAATTGACTTAGGGATTGTTTTTCTCCTCAGCTTTTTATTGGAAAATAAGATGGAGCATATTGCGAACGACTCTAAGCTCGTAACTCGACATGAGAGCGTATAATATTAAATGACCTATGACAAGTTTATTGCCCTTTAAAAAACCCATTGAACGATGCCAATGAAGGATAAAAATCCCTCTTTTCACACGTTCATGGACTCCATTATGTCGCTATTGTTTTGAAGCTCATTCATCTTTTTTTTATATTACAGTTTTCATTGTTCATTTTTAATTTAATCATTTTCACATTTTGATCTTTTTTTAAATTGGTATTGTGCAGATCTTAAAGTTTATTTATTTCTTCACAGTAAATAGTAATTGAATAAGGTTTCTGATGCTGACACTTTAATGTACATTTAACATTAAAACAATACTGACGATTATATCTTAGTACGAATTACGAAAGTCATTTCCTCTTCATCACAAACTCAAATTATAAACTAACTACCTTTAAAGACAGGGAATAACGATATTCTCCCGTTTGTTATTCTGGCTGGGCTCGGAAGCGGCATCTTTATGTACCAATATAAATAGGCTTTTAGTAAGCAATGGGCTATTAATGTCCCATTGGCTTGCAAATGCCTCGATCGATGTTATCAGCGAACGAGCCGTAATCACCACACCCTGTAAATTTCGGAGGTCACTCGCTGAATAAATATCACTTTCGTTGATAGCATACTAGGCGTTAGGCGTTAACTACTGGTTTACTTGCTCTGAATAGGAATTAAGTATGAGGAGCTTACTAAGGCGTTTGTTTAGTTAGTCAGCGTTTTAATTATGGGTTAGGATCGTTATGGTTTGGTGATTTAAATATTCTATTATAAAAAGCTCGATTACCACTGACTGACAGAATTGTTCTCCCAGATGGTGGATGGGGAGGTGGGTATATTTGGACAGATTCGTAAACAAGTAACTCTCGCGAGTATGGGAAAAGTGCCAAACCTCCTCTTTTCACCCCCCTTCCTCCCCCTCCCTATCGTATCTCGGAAACCAAGAGACTTGGAACATTTTTTTTTTCAGATTCATATAGACGAGGCTCGGAAAAGTAAAAACCGGTTTTCAAAGTTGCCCCCCTTGCCCCCCTTCTCCCCCCTTTAGGCGGATCTCGGAAGTTGAGACTTGGAACATTTTTTTTTTCAGATTCGTAAGAAGGGGCCTAGAGTTAGTGAAAATCATTTTTCAAAACTCCCCACTCTCCCCTCCTTCAGCCCTCCCCCCATCGTATCTCGGAAACTAGGACAAGTAGCGGCTTTTTGATTTTTACTAAAAATTATTATTGAGGAGCGTTTAAATTTGTATACGGAGGGCATCCTCCTCTCCCCAACCTCCCCTAAAAATAAAAGGGCTATAACTTCGTAACGGTCAGAGATAGCCATTGGGTGTTTGAACAAATATTATACATAGTAGGCGTCGAAACCTGTCTGGTGGTAGGTAGGTCCTGAGCGTAACTCAGGGCGACTACAAGCAAACTTTAGGGTAGTGTTTTTTTTAATGGGTCTGATTTTTTAAATAAGGATTTTTACTTTAATTTTATTTGATTTTTATAGGTCATATTTTTTTTTATTGGTTTTTAGTATGTTTTAGGGGTTCTTAAGGGTTTTCATACTGATTTAAGGGTAGTTGTAACGGTTTTTCCAATTTTTTTAAGGATTCCTATGGATTCTCAATATTTTATGATGGTGAGGAATACTTCTTAAGAACACGACAACACGCGAGCTGCGCGCAGCTCGCGCACCCACGCAAATACTAGTTGAATTATAAGACTGAGTTCACACTTTATTTTACTTGTTTCTTTCGTGTTAGTACCGTCGTGTCGCAGTCGTGTCGTGGTCGCGGATGCTTTTAGCACTATTTTCATTCGTTTGCTCCGCAGTCGCAGTCGCACCACGTATATTGCGATAGCATGTCGCTCGTGGCCAAGTACATAGGCCGTAGATTGCTAATGCAAAAAAACTATTTGCGTTTACTTGTGTACTTACGTTCAGTTTTCTCTACAAAATTCCAGAAGAAGATAACATTGCTCATCAAATTAACATTATCCTAACCTGTTCTGTCCCACAGTAAGTTTATCATTGTCCATTCATTGTTCATAATAGTGAGTATTGTTTCGTCCGCAAGTTTCGATGTTCTGTAATAAATTGATAGATGGAGCTATCTCAGTCTATCGAGAGTCTAGCGCAATATGGATCTTTCGAATATTTCCAATAGAGATGATGACTGACTAAATTAAATATGATTCTGTTTACTCCTTTGGGATTATCGAAAAATATTGGATAGGTACGTGTTTTTTGATAAATCAAATTAATAAAAATTGACAAAGATAAAACACGGCATAGGCACGGCAACATAATAAGTTAGATTGGACAAATCAAACATCCAGTTAGTGGGTATACTGGATTGTAAGTTTGTTAACAAACACAATTATTATCAACAATATTATTATTACTAGTATTAGGTTTATGTAGTTATTTTAATTAATATTATAAGGTTCTAGCTTCATTTCTTGTTTACGTGAAAAAGGATTTTTTTTGGAAATCTATCAGAAGGACTAATTAGTTTTTTTTTTTGTCATCTACCCTATTCTGTTGAATCTGTAAACAGAATAGGGCTTTGGGGCTTTAGGATTCTGGGGCTTAAGGAACTCTAAGGTAGTTCAGCAAGACATTCTCTAATAATTAGGTATAATTATTTAAAAAAATACTGCGACTGTAATATACGTACAGAAAGACAAACCTGTGCATTAAAATAACTTTAATTTATTGTATCAAGTGCTTTTAATGTACTTATGCTCTTCAATGCGGGGCTACACAATGTATTCGGTAAAATAACATAATTTCCACCTCAGAAAATGACAACCTTTTCCCTTGCGCACAAGGCTACCTAATTACATCAACCTGAACACACCGATACAATATGCCATGTACACACAAGAGACAACGTTAATATTGCCACCAAAAAAGCCGCCGCCATAATTGATGGCAAGTGAGCGCCGACCCTACATATCACGCGCTGAGCCCGATAGGAATTCAATTACGGCTGAATTACTGCCAGTGTGCCAGTGTGCGCTGCGGTTTAAACTAATAGCTGTACCTATCATACCGTGCTGTACGAGTACCTATCCCGATGGCTTCGGAAAAAATACATTAAAAAGAGTGGGATTGTGAATTGTGATTGCTTTTGAAACAGGAACCGTTTTTATCAATATATTTTTTATACTTTGGTTGAATATCTACCGGGTGTGAAATGCTTCGGTTTTTAATTAAAATTCTTTTTGTTGCATTTTATTTGAATTCCCGCCACCTAAATTAGATTTGTTTTATTTCAACTTGTAGCAGGTAAACTCACACACACAGCGGTGGTGGCAGCGGCGTCACAGAGGACGGGAGCAGTGGCTCCAGCAGAACCACACGTGGTTCTTGAGAGGGTGAATGTGTTGTCGGAGTCCCACAACACAGCACATAGTACAGTGGACGGCGCGTTGTCAAGCGACACCACTATGGTAGAGGCAGGCGGCCAGCGAGGTCCGGGTCGCCTTGGTGCTGAGTTGTCGGGTCGTGCTCCCGAAACACTCGCATCTTCGGGACCTCTCAAGCGGCCCCATGAGAACGAGGAGATGTTGCCACCTCGGAAGGTACCTTCCAAGGCGGCGACAAGCAGAGGGCGGAGACCAGCCCGAGATGGGAGGGGTAGGTTCCTCCGAGCCGGCACCTCACGTGGTTCACTCTCTGAGGAGAGCGAGTCGGACTGCCGAAGCGTGTCGCCGGCATGCCAAATGGCCACCAACACGGCTATAGAGGATAGTGCGGAGGCGCCTGTCAGCGCTGAGGTTCCGCTCATGGGGCAGAATTCCTCTGCCTCTGCAGAGGAACTGGAAAAACGAGCCCTAATGGACATCGAGGTGGTTTTGGATACCACTCGGAAGTCCAAAAACCTAAAGGGCACAAGTCAGCGGGCCATCAGAGAGGCAGCAGAGCGGGTCAGACTGGCCATAGAGGGCCTCGCCAGCAGGAGTTCCAGCGAGGAGACCCGACGGCTCCACCTGCAGGACGACCGACTGCGGAAAGAGGTCGATGCCCTCCGTCAGGAGATGGTGGCTCTTCGGGAGGAAGTCGTGGGTCTCCGGGTGCGACCGGAAGGTCCGTCGCAGGCGGAGCCCCAAGATTCTAGGTGTTCCTCTGCTCCTGAGAAGTCCCACCAGCAGGGGCCACCTATGAGCGAGATGCAGGTGCATGCCATCGTCTCTCAGATTGGGAAAATGATGGATGCCCGATTTGCGGGCATCGAGGACCGCCTCCTGCCAGCGAGAACTGTTCGTCCGCCACTGGCAGCAGACCGCAGAAATGCGGCTGCTGCTGCTAGTGGCGCTAGTGGTGCAGGTAACAGGCTGCCTCCCGTGGCTCCTCAGGTCCCTCCCCGAGTGCCTGAGACGCAGAGAGAAGCTCCTCCGAGTGGGTCTGTTCCAACGGCCGCCACGCGAGCCCCTGATGCAGACCCATCGGCATCTACCAGTGAGGGCTGGCAGACCGTGATGAGGAGGAAGAGGAATGGGAAGAAGAAGAAGAACAAAGGTTCTTCTCCTTCCGTACCTCAAAAGACTGCGGCGGCCCCTGTCGCTCAGGGAAACAAGCGGTCCAGGCGCAAGAAGAATGCCAAGCGAGGACTCCGTGCGCCAAGGTCCGCTGCGGTAGTGCTCACTCTGCAGCCGGAAGCAGTGGAGAGGGGCATCACGTACGCGGCCGTCCTCACCAAGGCTAGGCAAGCCGTGAACCTGGAGGAGCTTGGCATAACGGATGTCAGGTTCCGACAGGCTTTAACCGGCGCCCGCATGCTGGAGTTCCCAGGGGCCGAGGGCACTGCGGGGGCAGACCGTGTCGCAGAGAAACTGCGAGCGATCTTTGCAGAGGAGGTCAGGGTCTCCAGGCCCATGAAGTGCGCTGAACTGCGCATCTCAGGCCTTGACGACTCCGTGACCGGGCAGGACGTGCAGGACGCGATCGCACGTAAGACTGGCTGCTCTCCGGATGCAGTCCGAGTCGGTCCAATCCGACCTGGCCCGGGAGGCGCCAGCTCTGTCTGGACCCAGTGCCCGGTCGCAGTGGCCAAGCACTTGGCCGACGCCGGCCGGCTCTTGGTGGGTTGGAGCTCTGCCAGGGTCGGGGTTCTCGACGCTCGGCCCATGAGGTGCTACATGTGCTGGGGATTGGGTCATGTATGCCAGAAGTGCAACTCAGGCATCGACCTACGCAAGCACTGCTTCCGCTGTGGTGAGCCGGGGCATCTAGCAGCCGCGTGTTCTGCTGACCCGCACTGCTTACTATGCGCGGCAGCGGGACGACCGGCCAACCATGCCGCCGGCAGAAAGGACTGTAAGCCACCAGTCCGATCTACCAGGGACGCGACCACTTCCGGCGCAGTGCGATTGGAAGAGCCGTCGCAGGGGGCGATAATGGTTACGGACTAATTATGGACCTGGTCCGTAATCATTCTCTCCTCCAGGCGAACTTGAACCACTGCGCCGGTGCGCAGGACCTGGTTTTGCAGACCATGGCAGAGCGCTCGATTGGTGTGGCCGTAGTGTCGGAGCCGTATTTCATCCCAGTTCGCCCTGACTGGGTAGGTGACATGGACGGCTCTGTCGCAATTATCAGCTCCTCGGCACCACTTTCCATTAGAGAGAGGAGTCGAGGATTTGTTGCGGCCACCTGGGGGGACATAATTCTCTTCGGAGTTTATTTCTCCCCAAACAGAAGCCTAGCGGAGTTTGAAGACTTCCTGGACCGCCTCGGGACCACGGTTGGACGAATGATGCCGTCCCACGTCATCGTAATGGGAGACTTCAACGCGAAATCCATCGCGTGGGGGTCCCCCGGGACAGATGTCAGGGGGGCAGCGGTCGAGGAATGGGCGACAGCTGCGGGCCTCTGTCTTTTAAACAGGGGCTCCGTTAACACGTGCGTTCGGCAGCATGGGGGGTCAATAGTTGACCTCTCGTTCGCTACGCCTGCTGTCGCCGCACGGGTTCAGGGTTGGCGGGTCCTAGAGAGTGTGGAGACGCTATCGGATCACCTGTACATCTGTATGGATGTCTCCACCTCCTCGGGCCCAACAGTGTCTCCACGACCTGACGCTCGGCAGTTCCCGCGGTGGGCGTTGAAGCGGCTTGACGGGGATCTCTTAGAGGAAGCAGCCATTGTAGAGGCTTGGCTGTCCTCACCGCCTGCTGCAGAGGGAGTCGATGTCGCGGCTGACTGCTTTCGCCGCGCCATGACGGCTGTGTGCGATGCAGCCATGCCTCGCTCCCGAAGACAACCTCCAAAGCGGGCGGTCTACTGGTGGTCCCAGGAGATAGCAGACCTCCGTGCGGCCTGTATAATTGCCCGGAGGACCTATTCACAGGTGCGCAGGTTGCGCCGCCGCGATGAAGAGCTGGAGACTCTTCAGTCCCAACTGCATGAGGCATACCGTAATGCCCGGGGGGCTCTGCAGTTGGCGATCTGTCGAGGGAAAGAGCAGTCGAGAGCTGAGGCACTGGAGGATCTGAACCGGGATTCCTGGGGGCGTCCGTACCGTGCGGCGCGGAAGAAACTTCGCGCCCAAGGCCCCCCACTGACGGAAACCCTCCAGCCTCAGTTCCTCGTCAGGGTTGTGGAGACACTCTTCCCGGATCGGGCGGATCACCCTTCCCCGACCATGGCCGCAGAGGCTGAGCAAGATGCGGAGATGGAGACTCCCCCAATTTCCGACGCGGAGATGGAGGCAGCAATTCTGCGGGCGCGGTCCAAGAGGACTGCCCCCGGACCGGACGGAGTGCCTGCAAGGGCGCTGGCTCTGGCTCTGGAAGCGGCCCTGGAAGACAGGCTTAGGGAGCTGTTTGACGCTTGTCTGACGTCGAGACGGTTCCCTAAGGCCTGGAAGGAGGGTCGACTGGTGCTCCTGCAGAAGGTGGGGCGCCCCTTGGAGTCTCCATCAGCGTATAGGCCAATTGTCTTGCTGGACGAGGCGGGGAAGATGCTAGAGAAGATTCTCGCTACCCGCATCGTCCGGCACTTAGAGGCAGTTGGCCCGAACTTGTCAGACGCCCAGTTCGGTTTCCGGGCAGGGCGTTCGACAGTGGACGCCATCTTGCGCCTTAAGGCTGAGGCGAAGGATGCAGTTGCTCAGGGTGGGGTGTTGTTGGCGGTGTCTTTAGACATCGCCAACGCGTTCAACACCCTGCCATTCAGCTGCATCGAGGAGGCGCTCCGCTACCATCAGGTGCCCGTCTACCTGAGGCAACTGGTAGCAGACTACCTGCAGGGTCGGTTCGTCTGCTACGAGGGACGCGACGGCCAAGTTGTGCACAGGGCCATCACGTGCGGTGTTCCACAGGGGTCGGTCTTGGGTCCACTCGTGTGGAACATTGGCTACGACTGGGCCTTGCGCTGTTTGCTCTCCCCGGGGCAGGGCGTCATTTGCTACGCTGATGACACTCTCGTTACGGCCCGGGGAGAGAGCTACGAAGAAGCGGCACGCTCGGCCGTCGAGGTCGCGTCCCTTGTCGTGGGGCGAATCGAGGCACTGGGCCTTAAGGTGGCGCTCGAGAAGACGGAGGCCCTGGTATTTCATGCGCCCCGACGTCGGCCACCGGCTGGCGCACACCTCACTATTGGTGGTGCGACAATAGCGGTGCGGGCAAGCATGAAATACTTGGGCCTTGTCCTAGACCGGAGGTGGAACTTCGGCGAGCACTTTGCTCAGCTTGCGCCGAAGCTGATTGGCACGGCGTCCGCCCTCAGCCGGCTGTTGCCGAACCTGGGTGGACCGAACGTCGTTTGCCGACGGCTTTACACGGGGGTGATCCGCTCGATGGCGCTCTACGGGGCTCCGGTGTGGGCGGAGTCCCTGTCTGCCCAAAATAAGGCTCTTCTGCGAAGACCGCAAAGAGTCATGGCAGTCAGGATCATACGCGGATACCGCACCGTATCTTCGGAAGCGGCGTGCGCCCTTGCGGGCACGCCCCCGTGGGATCTGGAGGCGCAGGTGCTCGCCGAGGTCTATTGGCGTGGCGCAGACCTGCAAGCGGAGAGTGGCAGACGCCCGCCAACAGAGTTGGTCACGAGGTGGCGTAGGGAGGCCCAAGCCCAAACCCTGCGGATTTGGAAGGTGAGGCTGGAGACGCCCAGTGCAGGACACTGGACAGTGGGGGCTATCCAGCCGATCCTGGAGGAATGGGTGCGGAGGCGACACGGGACGTTGTCCTTCCGTCTGGTGCATATGTTGTCAGGGCATGGCTGCTTTGGCAAATACCTGCACAAAGTGGCTAGACGGGAGACGACTCCCGTGTGTCACCAGTGCGGCTGCACCGAGGATACGGCGCTTCACACCCTCGAGCATTGTCCTGCTTGGGTGGTGCAGCGCCGTGCTCTCGTAGCAGCAATCGGGGCAGACCTCTGCTTGCCGGCCGTGGCCAAGGCCATGGTCGACAGCAGGGGGGCATGGGAGGCGGTAGCGACCTTTTGCGAGGATGTCGTCTTGCAGAAGGAGGCGGCGGAGCGCGTCAGGGAGGAAGACTCCCTCGCTGACGCGATTCGTCGCAGGAGGATAGGGCGGCGGAGGAGGCGCCATGGCGACCTGATGCCGCCCTAGGAGGTGCCAGCGGGCGATAGATCGGGGAGTCTATCGTCATCGCTTTGCACGGCCCTCACGAGTGGAGGCGATGTCTCAGGTGAGCCCGGACATCGCCAAAGGAGTTTGGTGCCCGGAGACGGGCAGCGCTGGATGGGTCGCGAACGTCATGCGTAGCAGTTCTCGCGGCCCGTCCGCAAAGGCAACAGTAGGCTCACGGCGGTGTTTTTTAGTGGGTGCAAGCCCCACATAACCAAACCGTCTCCCCGGACGGTGCGGTATGCGTTAGGCATTTTTAACCGCAAAAAAAAAAAAAAAAAAAGGTAAACTCATGGTATAAAATTGTTTCATAACACCAAGCAGACAGTTTGTAATTTGCGTGGCTTGATTGATACCGCCATTCGTGCAGAAACCGATCAATCCTTCGTCGCAATTATTTCTTAAATAGATAGTTTTACGAGCCTCAGAACTTATTCAACCAATACGGACGAAGTTGCTTATGAGCAAAACTTTAGCACACTTCTATCACAGGTCACAGCACAAGCATACAATTTAATGAAACGCTCTCATAATATTACTAAAATCCGCGCCCAACTTATGAATATTCACGAAAATTCAGCAAAACAAGTAAATAGAAGTCGCGAGTAGTTGGTGAAGAGGGGCGTTGTGACGTCATAACGAGGGTAGTTGATAGTTGTAGTGATACAACCCCGCGGGGGGCGATCTAGGCGGGATTGCCGAGACAAAAACTGGGGCATAGTTGAGCCATCAATAAAATATTACTGGCTTGTTTTGTTTCTCTTTATTTTGGGCTGAATGTTGCGAAGTTTTTTTTGGGTTAGGATTTCTTCTATTGAAAACTTAGTGAAAACGTAAATAGGCCGATTAGGATTCTTAGAAATCAAGAAACTGAAGTTGAACTACGTAGATCGACCCCTTTATCCTTTGTGTTTTACTTAGTTGGTTGGTTATATTTCCATATGATTGGATATAGCTGAATACCAGTATTTTAGGAAATTTATATCTGCCATTTACCTAGGTACTTTTAATATTTCATCAATTAGTAAAATACACATGTTTAATATTGTATAATACACAAACAATCATAATCAGATTGCGTGTCGCGTGTTATAAAACATTAAGTACTTGCATTATTTTGTGCACAATAATTTTAATTGGTTTACCAGTAGCTGATGGATTCATATAATAATCAGTGTGACAATATGAAAAACATTTTAATCACAGGATTAATGGGTATTACACATATCAACATTTTTATTTACATATAACTACTACACACTACTACAACAGCCCATAACGTCCACTGCTGGACAAAAGCCTCTCCCATGATGGGAGGAATTTGCCGTAATCTCCACGCTTGGCAGGCGGATTGGAGATCGCAGTGATGAAAGACTAACAGAAAACGCTGCTGCCCATTCTCAGGTCTACGGAGGCGCAAGGTGTTCCGCCTCAGACATTAGTCGCCTTATACGACACCCGTGAGTGTAATGGGTTGGTTCTATTCTACTCTGCCGGATACCACACGGCGTACATATAAAGAGCACAGGTTTTTTCGAGATAAGACTACCAAATATTCAACGGTACAAAAACATAACATCACACTAGGTTTCCTCGAAGGATTAGGGAAGCGTACCAGATTTTGCCAGTTATGTATGACTTCCATGTAAAGGGCTGAACCTATTTCTATGAAGTAGATATTAACTCCGGGGTGCTACTGGGAAATTCATGAAGTAACGGACTTGCGACCGCTTAACTACATCAATGCAGGCGGCGTCCAGGGCTAGGCATCTATAACTGCTACCAATTAGCTTTACTTCCTTTACTATAGAGAAGAGGTGTACGGGAGTTCCTACTTTGTCGATAGCCGGTATTTTGTTGAACTGGGATAAATCTGTTCCGCAGAATGAAATGTTAGGAGATACACTTAAAGTACTTAGGGGATAATATCCGTGATTTTCTTATCCCGTAAGTAAGTACTTTAAGTGTAGTGAAAACCGGTCAAGTGCGAGTCGGACTCGCGCACGAAGGGTTCCGTACCATTATCTATAAATTAGATAAAATGGCAAAAAAATCACGTTTGTTGTATGGTAAATACTAAAAACAGAATAAAATTAATATTTAAGGGGGGCTCCCTTAAATATTAATTTTATTCTGTTTTTAGTATTTGTTGTTATAGCGGCAAAAGAAATACATCATCTGTGAAAATTTCAACTGTCTAGCTGTCACGGTTCATGAGATACAGCCTGGTGACAGACAGACGGAGAGACGGACAGACAGACGGACAGACAGCGAAGTCTTAGTAATAGGGTTCCGTTTTTACCCTTTGGGTACGGAACCCTAAAAATGTACTCAGATGTGACGTCAACCGAGTTTTCGACGCACTATATCGTCTTCATTTCTTGTTTACGTGAAAAAAGATTTTTTTTGGAAATCTATCTGAAGGACTAATTCGTTTTTTTTGTCATCTACCCTATTCTGTTGAATCTGTAAAGTCTAAAACAGTGCATGTTAGGAGATCTTGTCGGTTCTCGGAACACCCACCTTTTTTTTTTTTTTTATTTCGGATGGGAAATCATCAAATAACTCCTCCCGCTCTGGGCGGAGCAGGAGGGAGTGTCAGATTTTTACTGACTAAAACCCATCCATGTTCCTTCATCGCCCTTTGTGTTCCGGTGCCGCGGTATCTCTTCGAACTGTCCCGCAACCCCGGCAGGCATCGGTCCTTACGGACCCCTTCCTTTTTGCTGACTCTCTTTGAGGCGCGCGTGGAACACGAACGCGCCGTCGACACGGCCTGTCGTCATGAGACGGACGGACGGCGAGCTAGCCCACAAAATCAAAATCAAAATCAAATCATTTATTTCAAGTAGGCCAGTTGCAGGCACTTTTGAATTGTCGAAACAAAGATGAAAATTAAATGTAGCTACAGTCCCAGTCACAAGACATAAAAACTGTGAAAGTACTGTAGTTGCCCGTTCCCTAGCGTAGATCTCTATGGAGAAGAACGGGCAAGAAACTCCATGGACACTCTTTTAAATCATAAAATTGTTACAAAATTTTGGTTACATCATTCGTGTTGAGATGGTATATATTATGTGAGAACAATGTAGCAAGATGTGCACGTTAAAAGTGTCCATAGTAAAAACAAAAAATACAATTAAAAAATAACATTAAAATAAGCCACGGCAACTAAGAGATGACCAGTCACAACTGACAGCGCCCGTTCACGAACATGACGCATGGATCAGCACCATTTAACTCAACCATTTTGTAGGGAACCAAATGATCGGACACACGCGCCACCATCAGCGAGACATTAGAGTGAGCATGACATACTCTCAACTGCCTGGGCACATTCAAGTCAAGAAAAGACGTAGGATTCCAATGAATGATAGCTTTACATAGTACTCACACAATATGGGCTATGCGATTATATAATACTAGAGATTGAATCTATACAATGTAAAGATAGTTGTACAATCTTCAGCAGCTCCAACAATTATATGTAATGCTATCTAATTTATGCGCCCCTGTCCATGTGGAGCAGGACCAGCATTGAGCCACGCATTTTTATCAGCGATATAATCGCCCAACTTGTAATAAGCTTGCTTACATAGTGTGCGTTTGATGCATGTTTTAAATTTCGTCTCATTCTGTTCAAGAATACTTTGTGGAATTTTATTATAGCATCTCAAACAGTACCCCATGAAAGATGAGTCTACTTTAGCGAGTCTGAAGCCTGGCTGAACTAGTTGGTCCCTATTTCTAGTACTGTAATTATGTCTGTCACCTCTTTTACCAAAAAGATGCAGATTTTTTCTGACGTACATTATGTTTTCGTAGATATACTGACAATGTACCGTCATGATGCCAATATCTTTAAACAGTTCCCTTAGAGAATCGCGCCTACGAAGATTATATATGGCTCTGATGGCCCTTTTTTGCAGAATAAATATAGACTCAATATCTGCAGCCCGTCTCCATAGCAAAATGCCATAAGACATTATACAATGAAAGTAACTAAAATACACCAGTCTAGCGGTATCTACATCAGTAAATTGACGGATTTTTCTAATAGCGTATGCTGCTGAACTTAGCCGCCCCGCAAGGGATGTTAAATGTGAACCCCATTGTAGCCTTGAATCAAGCGTAATCCCCAGGAAAACCGTTTTATCTACGAATTCAAGTTTCTCTTTATTCAATATTATTTCACAATCACTACTCTTAACATTGGGTAAAGCAAATCATATGCATTTAGTTTTTTTTTCATTTAATACCAAATTGTTTGCTGTGAACCAATTATGGACCTGAAGTAGGGCATTATTCAGGTCATCTAGATTTTGGGCCCGTCTATTTATCTTAAAAATTAGAGACAGCAAACAACACCATATTTTGAGGTTGGTTTTTCAATAAATAGGGTAGATCATTTATATACACGAGAAAGAGGAAAGGACCCAATATTGAGCCTTGCGGAACCCCCATTTTTACTTTTAAACCCTTTGAATTAACACCATTTATTTGAATAAGTTGTTGTCTATCACTCAAATATGATTTCACTAAACTAAGTGCAAGTTGACCTAGTCCGTAATGCTCAAGTTTCAAAAGCAATGTATCGTGATTTACGCAATCAAATGCTTTGGAAAGGTCACAAAATATTCCTATGGCGTCTTGAGACTCTTCCCACGCAGTAAATATGTGCTTTAATAAGGTAACACCGGCGTCAGTCGTACAACGTCCCTTGGTGAAACCATACTGTTGATCGTGTAAAATCTTGTTGGTGTAAAAATGATTGAGCATTTGATTAAGCATTACTTTTTCAAACACCTTGCTAAAAACTGGCAACACGGATACAGGTCTATAATTATTAGTATCTTTACTGTCCCCGGATTTGAAAAGAGGTATCACTTTACTGTATTTCATTAGATCAGGGAAAACTCCTTGGTCTACCACCGTCCACACCGTTCCACCGTCCACAGGCCCGCGCCTACGGTGGTCGGGGGCCACATGGTGGCCCCCGACGCCCGGGGCGTCTCCCGCGGCGGCCGGGATGCTGAGAGGTTCTCTCCCTCTCCCGTTCCGCCACCTCCTTCTCTAGCATTACTGCTTCGTAGAAGGAGGTGACGGCGTCCCATTCCGTCTCGCTCCGGATCATGGCTTGAACCAGGGCCGGACGCGAGAGATCGCCGCCGCCAATCGCCGCTTCGAAGGCACGGCGGTGCTCAGCCCACGCGGGGCACACCTCCACCGTGTGCTCCACCGTGTCCTCCGATCGATCCTCGCAGTGGAAACACCCGGGCATTTCCTCCCGCCCGATTCGGTGCAGGAACCTCCCGAACACACCGCGTCCGGTGAGGACCTGCGTGTCAGGCGGAAGGTGAGGACGCCATGGCGTCTCACAAGCCACTCCTCAAAGAGGGGACTTATCACCACTATCGTGGCGTGCCCTGCACGGGGTTGCGACAGTCGCTCTCTCCATGTCACCATGAGATCCCGCCGGAAGTCCGTCCGCTGAGCAACGATTTGTCGCGGCAGCGGAGTTTCCCCCCGGCGTAGCACCTCCATGCGCCATTCGTGTAGGCGCGCGAGGACTATCGCCTCTAGATCCCATGGCGCGGAACACCCACCTCCCATGGACATCGCCGTGAAAGGCACACACCCAAAGCTACGCGGCGCTATATTTTAATCTCTATTTATGTCAAACTTTACATAGTGTCGAGAGAAAACGGTGGACCAATTTAAAGTTTATCTTAACGCCAACCCGTTTGGGAGCCCGACTGTGTAAAACATTTAATTTGAAACTATGTCATACAGTTATTATAACTAAACGGTAACGAATTCTGTTATAAATGCGTTTGAAAAGTTGGTGCTCAGATCCGACTTTGAATTGAATGCACAAATATAACTGTGTCAAAATAATTAACACAATTACTTGTGTTAACACAAGTAATATTGTTCAAGTTAAAATAAAAATATTTTTGAAGCGTTTAACCACGTTATTTTGGCAATGTAATTTCATAAGTTTCCTGTCACTTATTTTGAGGTATCCGAATTATGTGTACAATTTAATTATGATCGAATTGCAGGCTGACAAAGTATACCTACTATAACAATTTATTTTTCGCCCTACCTATGTATAGGCGTCACACGTTGAGTTGAAACATGTTTATTCCTAAAAACGGATGGATATAAATAATTCTCAATCCAATTCAAACTCGGAGTAATAAAAGATTTACATACCTATAGGTACGTAAAGAACAACAACGAAATACCAAACGAAGAAAAAAAAACCCAACAAATAATTTGTCAAAACCTTTGATTCCTCCTACAAAAACTCGTAAGGCGCGAAAATGTCAACATTTCAACGTCTCAAATAAACGCAAACAGACATAAAGACTTAAAAGCGATCCCGTACGAATCGATATGAATATATAAAAGGTAATACAAAGACGTCAAAAGGTAAGGATGAATATTTGAAAGGTTCAAACGTAGGGAATGCTGGGACGTGTGCGGGCACTTTCATTCGATATTTTCATTTTTTGCTGCGACTTTGTGCGCGTAATTGACATAAATTGAGCGAGATGATACTGAGTGTAGGGGAGCCACGCGTTGTGGAAGTCGAGAGACTGCCTCGGGCGAATCCTTAATGGTGATGTGATGGACCGCTTATTGAAGCTGATGGGCTTAATGTGGCAAACCGTGTTATCTGTAGTGGATTTAGGCGAGGTTAAGTGTACAGTCATTTGTTTTTTGTCTAATGTTGGCTTCGAGCTAAACGATAGAGTGGAAAATGATTGAGGATTGTAGCCTCTTACTTAAATCATTACCTACTCTTGATCTCACTATCAGTATCTTATCTTGCGTTGCTAAAATCATAGCCCGTACATCTATTTTTTTGTGTTGTTAAGGAAACAGGGCCAGCCAGCCAAAACACAATTCATTCTGTTGTCAAGGATCATCAACATCGGCCACACAATTCGGTCTTATCAAACGTCAGCTGAGAGCTCTGAGACCTAAATCACTCAAAGCTTTACAAAGGCTTGGGGCTGTACGAATCCGTCTAATTCGCCCTTTATGAAGTACTCAATGTTTAGGACTGTTTTGTGTCCTAAGCCGAGTGCTATGTCCCGACGCGTGTCAGCATTATGCTGGGAATGTTTCAGCTTGTGTACGTTTGTCGTCATTTGCATTTAGTTTTGAGATTATGTTTACTCATGAGATATATTATAAGTGTATGTGGTTTGAGATGCTCGTCTGCTCGGCTTGACAGCTAAAGCGCTTGTATGCTCTGCGGTTATTCTGGGTAGTGTTTTAAGTCTGACCAACGACCTTTTCAAAATAAAGGTTAGCTGAATGAAATGGCAAACACAAATGTTTAGATTGAATAGATTCGCAATCAATTATGTGTGAGTCCTAAAGTTAAGTTGAATAAAATAAGTTCAAATACGTTTATTTGTGACACATAAGTAAAAGTAAGTACATGGTGTTATAAAAAAAGTTATGTCTCACTATTACTGCCTAGCAAGGCGTACAAATAATGTTTACACAATAAGTAGTGCAAGTTATAGTTTTTATGAGTATAAATCGTTAACTGAAACTTACATCAAAACTAAAACTATTGTTATTATAGCTAATTACTTAATATTAAATCTTTAATAAAATATACTATGGACAAGACAAATTTTAAACGATACAAGGCTAACAATCTTTGCAACTAAAACTAATAAAAATATAAATAGGTAATAACAATATAAAATAAAAACAGATTTCATCTTTCTTTATGGTATTAATTTATAGAATAATATTATTTTTGTGTAAGTGACATCAAAGGAGAAATTAATACTATGTACTCGTCATAAAAACAACAGTATTGTGAAACATAATGAAAATAAAACAAAGACATTAACAATGAAAACTAACAAGGAAAATACACACGTAAACAAGAAAAGCAAACAAAGTAAAGAAAAACACAATAAAAATACACAACTATCCAATAACCTTTGGGACGAAACTGTCGGCACGCAAAATTAAATATACTGCATGATTTCCTCGCAGAGATCAAATATCCCAAATACCCGCAACGCGTGGCTACTGTAATAATGTCAAAGTGAAATATTTTTAATGAACATGGCTTTGTCCGGCGTTGTGCGAACGTGTGGACACTGCGACCTGAATAAGTTGCCCTGTCTCAGCAATATTAACATTTTAGAAAGAGATATTGTACGAGTGCGAAATAATAAAATGCTGCTGTGTCAGATCCAGTGAACGAAAAAAACAGTCAGACCACACCTCATCACTTCCTGTATAATTTTTTTACTTCAGTAAAAAAAAATATACAAAAAAATATCATACCAGTACCTATTAAAACAAGCATTTCCATGCTAATAATTATTATAAAAAGATAATGTTTGTAAGTTTGGATGTACGCAAAATACGCGCTTTGGACGGCGAGTTGTGGACACCAACCCGTAACATACACTACAAGTTTGGATGTAGGAGGTAATTTCCAGTACTCATCCGATTTCAAAACACTTTCACTGATGGAATGCTACGCTATTACCGAGAGCCATAACGTGATATTATGTTTCTCCGAAGCAAAGTCGCGGGTACGAGTTAACTAAAAATGAAGGCATTTACACTGTTCGTTTAATTTAATTTTAGAAATAGACGAATCATTATTGGCATAATAAGTTAAAATCCAGCGAGACTCATTTTCAGAGATTGACATTTACAAACCAAAATATACTATTCAAGTTCAAGGCTAAGAAAAGGCAACCGCTTTCATCGCGGATCTCAATTGTTAATGGAAAACGAGTTATAACGGTTCTCATGAAAGATGACCGAGCGAGTTCAGCCGAGCATTAGGATTTAGAAGCCTTTCACTGCTGCTGCGTGACTTTCAGCAATAAGTATTACCGCTAACAGCTACGTACCTACCTTGTGCTGATGTGGCAGATTCTTTTCAACACTTTTGCGGTGTGGTAAGGTATTGACCGTCAATCAAAAGGGTCTGGTTACATTTTTTCTTAACAATGGCAACTTTTTTAAATGTGAAATAAAAGCCTACAAATCTTTTGGCCACTAATACATTCAAATTTCACTAAGATTGAAACTATATAAATACTTTATCTATTTAACAGATAACTTTTGCTTAGAGGAAAAGGCCCTAGATATTAGTGACATTCTATCAGTGAAAATGGTGACAATAATCAATATAAAACAAATTATTACGAGTTCAACTATACCTACGTGATTGTGTTGATCTTTGTAAATCAATTTGTAACAAAATAAGTTTAAAACGAATTGGCGGATGGAACAAAAAAGGGTCGGTTCGTTTAATTAAAAGTGTTTTACTCTGATCGTTTTTATTTCACTTAATTAGGACTAAAAGGGTCACAACGGGGATTTTTTCAAATCGGGGGTAAATCTCTGAGTATTTCCGTATCCGGACGGCGCAGTTGCTAGCTATGTGACGTCACAGACGGGCTCCCCAGAGTCACAGGTCAACATTAATTGCGACCGTCAATCTCTAGTCATGTTTGAGCTCCTCCAATTTTAGCAAAAACTACGATGAGAAACGATAGTTCAAGCGAAGTTTGCTTTATTAATTTTATGTTGCGCTTGTTGTGTCAAGTCTTTATTTTCAAAGTGCTCATATTCTATTCTCGATATATCTATCGACAGCCTTTGACAGTGACTGCCACACTTTACTGACACATTAATTCCATTAATAGCTCGTTGAACACACTAGTGTGTCCATAGAAATATTATTTTATTTGAAAAACCCAATCTTCAACGCAATTATAAAAGCCGTCTATTATGTCTAATAGCTTTATCTAATGACACATAAAAGTAATAATGTTGGAGTACCCCAGGGTATAATAATATCTCCAATACTATTACCGGTTGTATTACTTTTTATATAAAATATTTTTTGCATTATATAACCACATTATCTTTATACACATTATCTATATTGGTTATCTTTATAGGTTTAAACTTGTATTGTGACTGAGTCTCGTATAATTTAATTTTATAAAATAACATAACATCACGTCTGTAATCCTGGAAGGGTTAGGCAGAGGTATAAATGATAGTACCTAAGTATAGGTAGGTACCCACTAATTTCAGTATATCAAGGTACATATTGTGAAAATCCTCCAAGTATAAATACATGTAACACAAGTAAGAGCAGTGGTGGTCCAGTGGTGACGGCCCTGACTTACGAACATTAAGTCGTGGGTTCGAACCCAAACAGGCGCATTACTTTGTGTATTACTTTGTTTATTTCATCACCACTGCTCTCATAACGGTGAAGGAAAACATCGTCAGGAAACCGACATGTCTTAGAACCATAAAATTCGAAGACATGTGACATTCTACCAATCCACACTGGGTCCGCGTTGTGGATTATAGCCCATTTCCTCTCATAGAGAGGAGGCCTGTGTCCCAGCAGTGGCAACATTAATAGGCTGACGATGATGATTTAAATGACATGCTGTTATAAAATTTCTGATATTTCATAGGTAACAATTATTGATCTTCCTTTTGACATTTAATTTTAATTATGACATCATTTAATTTCTTTAACATTCTATAGATAAGTAAGTGCTGACAATTTTCATTTAATTACAATAACTGCGGACATTTTTTTTATCATTTTTCATTATTTAGTTTTCTCAACTACACTCAGTGTTTTAATTTTAGATATTGCATGCATTAATACTTTTGTACGCCCTAGAGGCAAAACTTATCGCCCTCAATGTATTACCAAATAAGAACTTCTATTGCACCTATGTTTTACAATAAATAAATGAATCTGAATCTGATGATGATACATACATTAATGTTACGACTTGAAGAACTTTCAAATTACTTTTCATTGTTGCATTTACCCTCGTCTAGTCCCATTCGTGCACATTTAACGAGTCTTCTTCGTTCTGGAGTGGTTGGTTCTGTCTGGAGTTTTTCATCCACGTCTCCTGTTCGAGTGCCCTTCGTTTAATGAACGCAGACAACTTTCGAGTTCACTTTAGCTTACAAGACATGTTTCAAGTTGAGTTTTGATTTCATTTTAATAGAAATACTGATACTTGTATTATGAAAGTTTATTATGTTCACTGATATTGTTAACTTAGTTACCATGGAGATAAAACAGTAGACACAGTACAAGAGTAATACGTATAATTTATTAAAATTAAAAATGCAGCACTAGGTAGGTCATAACATGGTTAGTTAAGCTACAAAACTAATTATTAAACCACTCTAAACCTAAGTAAATTAGCATAATTATTATTGTTTTATCTATCTAAAATGTTTCACAAAATAGCACATTTATTTTTTTTTTCTTTTGGACTGTGATTACTTTCAAATTATGGAATAAAAAATATTACGAGAAGTTGCATTACAGTAAAAATCAGCTATAACAACTTTAGCAGTACCAGGGCCACAAGAGCAAAGAGAAGTAAACACAGTTGAACGTGAGCAATAAAATAAAGAGAGCTGGCTACTTGGTAAGCAAAGTAAATACTAAGGTATAATGCAGATAAACAATATCCGATGCTATAACAATACTGATTGCGGCTGCACCGAGATCGTGAATACAGTTGAGGTGCATTGAGTTATTAGAGTAGATAGAAAGGAAGATAAAATAGCAATTTAACTTATTTTATATGAAGTAACAGTATTTGATAGTAGAAATGTTATAAACAAGGGAGATAAAATAGCAATTTAACTTATTTTATATGAAGTAACAGTATTTGATAGTATAAATGTTATAAACAAGGGAGATAAAATAGCAATTTAACTTATTTTATATGAAGTAACAGTATTTGATAGTATAAATGTTATAAACAAGGGAGATAAAATAGCAATTTAACTTATTGTATATGAAGTAACAGTGTTTGATAGTAGAAATGTTATAATTAAGGGAGATAAAATAGCAATTTAACTTATTTTATATGAAGTAACAGTGTTTGATAGTAGAAATGTTATAAACAAACTCATTGGTTATTACAAAAACTGTCTCGTGTGTCTAGTGGTCGGAAGTGCGACTACTGAGCAAGAGGTCCTGGGTTCCAATAGCGAGTTTATTGCCCCCATATTACACGGGACTTAAACATAACTGGCAAAAAACGTCTGTCATACTACGTACACCTCCTCTCCCATACGGGATTAGAGGCGTGATGCTATATTATGTAATTTATTACAACTATTAATTGTTTATTACTAAAAACAGTAAACAAAATTTAACATAAGTTCATGGCTGGAGGTTATTTCAAAGAAAATATTTATTTACCGAATATCGCAATTTTTCTTCTCGAAAAGTCGATTCCTTTTCAGTACAGATACACAAAACCAAAATCAGGCTCATTTTTCAACTGTCAATTTAGCGCGGTCTTAAATAATGTCGGTAGGTATAAAAAGGTCAATAAAAAGTATTCCAAGTTTTTCTATCACATCCACTGCCCCTTCAGTACATACAGAATTTGAAATCCAATTGATATTACGTATTATACAGTTCCCGAAGTCGGCAGAAGCCGTAAAATGTAATTCGAAAACTTGATCGGATCTCGAAAGTCATTTTTGTAAATCCCACAAGAACACGCTGTGAACCTTTTCAGAGGCGTTTACTAAAATAAATCGAATTCAGTTTAATTGGTAAAGTTGGCGGTTTTCTCAAGTTTCTCACGAAATTAGCGAAAATTTCACCATCGTATAATAAATTAAGAGCTGAAACTCAAACAGAAGCTGCCGGCGATATCGAGTATCGCTTTGTGAGCTCGCAAAAAATATTTAGCGTAATTATTTGAGCGCTGCGAGCACTCGGAGCGCATCTCTCGCTCTTCGTAAAATACGAATAATGGCTAGGCGTTTAAGTGTTTTAATAAAAGCGGAAATGCCTGTATAATGAAGGTAACGTGATAAAGGCATGCATGCAAAAAATAAGAGAGAATTCAACGACAAGGTTATTATAAAATGGAACGTATTTGTAAGCTCAAAATTTACTATATGAAATTGCTGCACTTTTACTTTTACTACTCGATTTATTTTAAGTTACATTTAAAAGTTTTGTATAAATGGAAATAGTTTAATCACAAATAAGCATTTGATTTGCCCCAAAACAACAACTTCGAAGTGCGTTTATTCCCAAATACTAACTGTTGGTTCAAAATGCAAACACAGTCTTTATGACTCACTCACACAGTCTTTATGACTCACTCAACTGTCACTGTACGTGTTTATAAACGGCCCTTGCTCAATTGACATCAAACAGTTTGCTTGACAGTACCTCTAACTTACGCTCTGTACTCCCTTTTAACTGATTGGACCTTTGCCTGCTCAACCTTCCAAGCAAATACGCCCAAGTCATCAGTCCGCTTTGAAACATACTCGTTCAATTTTGAAAATCTTTCTTCGTTTCAAGGTAGCCTGTTCTAGAATATTCCTCCTCTATCTGTGCTAAATATGCCAAGTTAGAAAAATCCAGTTTATCCAGCTATTCATTCTTCACATCGCGATTCATTGGCGACTCCATCAAAGTTGGGACAACGTTAGTGGCAACAGATATAAATTCCATCAACGTTGATCTGATATTGTGATTCAGAACGGTTTTCATAACTCTATCTGTTTTAGAAAGGGTTTGAAACTAATCAGCTATCTTGTTTCGATCTTGTTTCAGACCGGAACATTGATGAGCTTTGTTTATGATAGCAGCGTTTCAACACTATTTCAACGTAGTGGTGAAGATTTTATCACTGTCAAAGTTGGAGTGACTGAAGTGGTGTGTTCAATGATAAGGCCGCATCCTAACAAAAGCGATCGTCGCTCGAGCACGTGATCGTCGCGTTCACTCGTTCACTCTCGGTTGGCGAAGTCGCGCCGCGCGCCGAGAGAAACCACCTTTCAATTTTGGGAACAAAAATGACATCCGTACGCGACGATCACGTATTCACGCAACTTTTTGGTTTAATTAGGACGCGGGGTTAGCGTTAAAGGGATCCTCTTTTAATATAATAAGAAAAGTTACATAACGTCCACGAACTTATCGAAGAAAAAATAACATTAGTCAGATTAGATTCAGACTGATAGCCAAATCCGAAATAAAATTCCGAGAGATAAACAAATTTTGCATAAGCTCGTTATATTTTTGTCAAAGGAAACGAAAGTGGCCTGAATTTCCAGAAAATATCATCAAAACGTTTTTCAATAAAGGAAATTTGTTAGTCGAGAGACGCGGACAGTCTGGGCGATTAGGCATAATTTATTTCTTGTGAATACTCTTTTAAGGATAAAGGTCAATAAGATTTCTGGCAATAACGACAAAATATAATTATTGTACCTACCGAAAGATTTCGTACAATATATTTTATTGCGCAAAACTTCTCATAGTAACATCATACGGCCATACAGATTGAAATAGGTTGTCAAACGGCCCTAGGGTCTAGTTATTGTCAGTAATACGATGTTCGATTTTTATACATAAATAATTTATTTTTTAATATATATATAAGAAACACAGCGTTTAATGTGTTTACAACTAAGGCGAGAAAAGCTATACCTAAAAGTACAGCCTCCGGTACTTTTTATTTTAAGATAATTTATTTTTAAAGTATAACCATCCCAAACGTTGAACATCCTATCCAAATTCAACAGTCTCCTAAATTAATGACAACATTAACACTTATCTTAAATTATTAATAAAATATACAAGATTTTCACAAAGAATATTCTGCAAAATCGCTGCGAAGTATAAGAACCATTAGACAGGCAGCAAGTCCCCACTTAAACACAATCTTGAATTGTAAATCCTCTGTCGCTCCGTGTAACGACCACTACATAGTATTGGTGCACTGTTCACAATTGGATCTGAATACATTACTGCGTCTGCAACGTTTTATATTGCGGACTTTTATGGACGGGCGGAAATGTAAAGTGAAATCTAACCGGCTGGTGCCAGGTCGTAATTCGTATGGCTAACTTGATAGCGGGACGTTTTCTCTTCATGAGTATGCATTGGTGAGAATAATGTATATAATTTGTATGCAAAATTGGTGGTGAAGTAGGAAATTGCGCCATATAAACAATGTAGAATAAGTTATCATGTTTAACACAAAGTGTTTCTTGCAATTTCTGTTCATTGCAAGGAATTAATCAAGGATGACGTGGCTTCGCTCACGTCGAGTTCGATAATTGTCTCACGGTATCATACTACTGGAATAAAAGTGTCCTATGTGTTAGTCCTTCACCAGGTCATCGGACCACCTAGTGGGAGGCCTTCCAACGCAACGTCTTCCAGTTCGCGGTCGCCACTCCAGAACTTTTCGGCCCCATCGGCCATCCGTTGCGGGAATCCGCTGGATGCGAGTCACACGGGACCGGTCAATGTGGCGACACTTGGGGGAGGCCTATGTCCAGTAGTGGACGTCTTTCATATGTTTGAATACCTTCTCTTAACAATAATTTAGGTACAAAATGTTTTGTTTCATTAAACATTTTCTAAACAATCTAAAACTGCCAGTAAAATAACTTTATTTAAAATGGCTTTCCAATATTTTTGTTTTGAACTTCTAAGTTAAATTAGTTGAGAAACTGTGGGCAATAAAGCAATAATGATGTAATAATAATGTCAAACGCAGCAAAACTAAATAAACAAGTAAAAAATACAAACTAAGGTGACAGTAACTACTTTACAGTATAATAATTATATTGGTACATTAGAGAACATTAAATTCACCAAAAAAGTAATTCTAAAAAAGCTTTTCTTTTGTCTTATGTATCTCGTGAAATATCCATACAGTACAAATGTAAGTAACTAAGAATTAAAACGCCCCAAATCGCGTGTAAACGACGCAATAAAACCACAACTTACTAAACTCGGACACAGAATCAAAATTTCCCCAGTAAGTATCCCTCCACATAATAATCTATCTGCGCCTATCTGCCGTCCCGCGAGAGTATCACAATAGCCCCGATATTCTATCATAGGCAGTAACCGCAGAGACGCACACCATTACGCCGTAACGGCAGCGCGGCGGCCATTTGTCGCGCGACATTATCTCGCGCCGCGCCGGTGGGTGTGGGCCCGCCTTTATCTCTAATGTGCACTATAATGCGACGTTTACTCAGCTATTTGTTAGGATTGCACTTGAGTGATGTCATTTGTTCTAAGTATGAGGGTGTGGTTTGAGTAGCTGATGGTTTCATGGTTGCTTGTTGGAGCAGTAAGTAGGTACATATTATTATTGTTATTTTTGTAACCTGTATGGTAATTGCGTAAAACACTTACAATAGCCTTACCTTTCATTTTGAGTTACAACATTTGATTTGCTTTATTTAAGTCGTTGAGCATATTACATTTTCAGATTATATTTTTATTCAAAAGCCTTCGAATAGTAATAGAAAGCGTATTACGTAATTGGGTACCAAATGAAATAAGCTAAAATATTAATAAAGTAAATTCATGAAAACTTGTGAAGTTTCGAGCTCATTACGATAATGAGGTGTCGTTTTATAGGAAATCAATTTAATAACACCATAACGCGGTAACTTTAGTTGGTATAATTAATTCATGTTGCTAATATAGATATACAAATGTGAAACTGTTATTTTTATTTTCTATAATATTTACATTATTTACATACTAAATCATACAAATCATTATTCATTATTTACATACTAATAACACCATTACCTGTAAAAATCCCGATGCTTTAGGAATTATTTGTGGAAAATAATGATAAAATGACCAGATTTACAGTTCCAATATTAAGTTTTTTCGGATCTACAAAGATATGATTCATAGTGTACTTTCTGAAGCAGAATTCCAATACGAAATGTAAATTCGTTAATTTATGAAAATAACTTGCCAAGGATTTCTGATACAACTTCGGATTATAAAGTAAGGTTAATTACGAATGTTTCGTTAATTAGAAATTGAAAAGCAATGGCTTTTTCCTCATAATTATTGACTTATAATATTTTGAAACTTTGTTTTGTTGATTTTGCTGTTCAATTTGGAAACTTTTTGATGTTATGTGAATACAGGACGTCTTTTGCATCTGAATGTAAATAATAATTTGGGTACACCTCTCTTTTGGCAAGTAGGTAAGTAATCATTTATTTACCTCGTAAGTTCAGTGTTGTTTCAATAAAAAAAATGGCTATTACAGTTGAGTAAGATCCCTAACTAGGAAAATATTGATTCTTGAAGGACTGTTTTCCTCAGTATTGACACGATTAACTGGCTCTTTTTAGTATTCAGTTCACAAGTCTTTCACTGGTCTATTTATATATGTACTATTCAGTAATCTCAATCACAACTCAATATTGCCGGGAACCTCATATACCTAATATATTATGAGTTTTATTATATGCTACCAAATTGAAGAGTCTGGTTACGATTCGATTACATTATTCGACGTAAGTACGTACCTATTAAATACTACAACTACTACTACAACAGCCCATAACGTCCACTGCTGGTAATAAGCCTCTCCCATGATGGGAGGAATTTGCCGTAATCTCCACGCTTGGCAGGCGGATTGGAGATCGCAGTGATGAAAGACTAACAGAAAACGCTGCTGCCCATTCTCAGGTCTACGGAGGCGCAAGGTGTTCTGCCTCAGACATTAGTCGCCTTATACAACACCCTTGAGTGTAATGGGTTGGTTCTATTCTACTCTGCCGGATACCACACAGCTAGCCCCTATTTAATACGTTATTTAAAATCTAGGAATATTGGTTGGTATAGTTATTTGCAGATATATGCATGTTTTTATGTAAAGGATGAAGAAAATACAAATAAAACATGTATATTATGTATTTACATGTTTAGAAATTCTACGCAGAAATTGTAATGATTCAAGACATTGCGTTCACCGTTTAAAGATAAATTTGAAATTCAAATCACGTGTTTGTTGTTTTCAAGGTTTGAACATACGAGAATTACATTCGAGATTGTTTTACTTATGTGCTATTATCATAATATTATAGACAACAAAATTGCCTTGGAAACGTGCCACCCTCCTTTTGAAAACAGTAATTGCGAGTAGGTAACTGGAATTTAGTCCTTCAAAAATATTGAGAGTTCAAAAGTAATGTATCTATACGTACTTTCATGACGAATATTTTAAGTACTTTTTAGGTCGACGATTTCCCAAAATAGACATCCCATCCAAACTAATAATATACAAGAGGAAATATGGAACTCTGTTTATCTGTCTAATACCTTGTCACAGTTTAATGACTGATTGCAAACCGGTAAAGCATGGCCTGTGTTAAGATATAGGATACTTTTGATCCCGTGAGATTATTTGAGATCTGATTCTGTGATCTTGCTTATTCTGCATCAAAACTATATATTTGATTACTTTTGCTAAGACTAACTTTTCGCCATAAGAAAGGCCCATTATTTTAAAAGCAACAACCATTCACCTGTACCTACAACATTGTCAGCTGCAAGCGCACATAAGCTCTTACAAAATGCTTACAGGATGGTCGGAAGTTAGGCCGTTGTGCGGCAATTCGCGACGGCGGCCATAACAACGGCCGGCCATGTTCCGCTCGCAAATAAGCTCTGCCATGCTGTGTCTGTCCCCTGTGTCTGGCCCCTTGCCTTTATGGAGGTAGAGAGAATGGAACGGCCTTTGTTGTATTATTCGGTGGCAAAAAATAAATGCCCTAGCTGATGGTAAGTCGTCGTCGCTGAAAATAATCATCTGCAGAAAAACCTCGCCATTCCAGAGACAAACGCTGGCACACTTCAAACTAGAAGAAAGTGGCTGAAGAAAATGTGGTTGTAGTTTGGAAGAGCTTCTTCACAAAGAGATAACTTCAATAAAGAAGCTAATAAAAAGTATCAAAACAAATCATGCGTCATGCAAATTACATCTCATGTCCATCACCTCGAAAATTGAGGCGACAACATCCAGCTAAACTATACATCGTTGTCCATTTTATACGCTTTATTTTAGAGCCGCTGACTACACTAACGATTATAGTTACTGCGGCAGCAATGGAACGGGCGCTTGTTTCGCTAAAAAATGTTCTCGCCTGCCAGCAATTGATCGTTTTAAGCCAGCGTTATGGTATTGCATTAAGTTGAGATATTTCTTCGGAAATGTGAGAAAGTTTCTCCTTCGTATACGGAAGGAAGAATTGTGTTTTGTTTTAGACGGGTTTTCGTATTAAAGTTATGGTAGTTAGTTTTTACGGTGCATGCCTGGTATAATGAGAAAATTGCAGGGTTTTGGTTTGCTTACAGTGCTCGAAAACACTGTTGTTTGGAGAACTTTTAAAACATTTCATGCCCACCATCTATATGGCGCTATTCAAAATTAAAACCACACAAATAAAATGAATGACAGTTTGAAATAGTGTTGTGACAATGTACTAAGTGTAAAATAACTGATGATTTTAATTTGTAACAGTTTACTTAAGAGTAAACTGAACGGAGGAGCAGCGGTGGCCCAGTGGTGGCGGCCCCGACTTACGAACAGTAAGTCGTGAGTTCGAACCCAGGCAGGCGCATTACTTTGTGTAATTTATTTCATCACCGCTGCTCTCAAAACGGTGAAGGAAAACATCGTGAGGAAACCGGCATGTCCTAGAACCAAAAATTCGAAGACATGTGACATCTACCAATCCGCACTGGGCCCGCGTGGTGGATTATAGCTCATTCCCTCTCACAGAGAGGAGGCCTGTGTCCCAGCAGTGGGAACATTAATAGGCTGATGATGATGATGATGACTTAAGAGTAGCGTCGTACGTAGAATTATAAGAACTCCTTTCTAGAAACTGCTTTATCTCGTGAAAAAAGACAAAATAATCTATAATAGCATCACTAAACATTTTTCCAAAAAATCTTTAGATGTCTTCTCTTTCTTTTTGGTTGCTAGCAAAAGGTTGCAGAACCCATTATTAGCATTTCCAAGCGGAGCGCCCGACGCGCCTCCGCTGCAAATAAAAATATCGAAAATACCGAGAGTTATAACCCCATCCTTTTGCACTAAATTCAATTTTATGCAGAAGACGTATGGTTTAATTTCCGCTGGCAATATAAACGAGTGACGATTTTAATAGGTAGCTTCGATTCAGAGTATTTTTACGTTATTAAACTTGGTTTAGTACAATATTGAATTTGAAGAGGATTGCTCGCGAAATTAAATCTATTTTCTAGTCTAGATAAATGTGACCCTAGAACCTCATTTGAATATTGGATTAAATTAAAAGTTTTATAATGCCTCAACTGAACTTCGAGTTTGTTGAAGTTTTATTTCCAATAGTAGACCAGATTTTCAAATAAAATGATCAGAGAGAATATCAGTTGCTGTCACTTTTTATGTCGCAAAGTAAAGAAATGCTATTTCGTTCGCAACTGAACGAAAACTTATAGCTTGTATTTTCTTTTTGATGATTTTCACCTATTACGAAAAGAGCCAACTGCAAACACATGAATAGTTATTTCAATCATCTATTATTTGACATACTAATGAGTCTTATGTTTAGTCCACCATCATAGCCATTCCTAACCCCCAAACACTTTACTCCACTACTGACTGAACTGACTTAACCAAATGAAAACCCATTCGAATTCATCACGGTCCGCAAGACGTACTATAACGTTCGACATCGAATGGAATCGAATCGATAGGACACTCGATAGCGCGTTACTCGATGTATTTCACGTCACTCATAACCCCCCAATGCCGACGCCCGGTCCGCGCGACCCCGTTCGCGAATTGTATTGTCACTCCACATTTTCTGTCTATTCAAAGGGTTGAATATGTTTTGTGTCCGACATGAAATCGTTTTGTTGAATCATTCGACACGTAATAACTGTAACGTTTGATTGGACGTCAAGCTTCATAATGGAGAGAAGGGTTGTGACGAGTGATAACATTATTGTTCTTTTACGTGTTCGTTCAGACGTGATGGCTGTCTCGTTTCGAATACCTGGACAAATATTCAGATTTTAAAAACATTATTTCACCTTCAAATTTCAAATGCCTATAAAATATCAGAACTTCAAAACTAAAGAATTTTCATTTCAAGAAAAAAAAAAAGGTGAATAAAATGTATCACGTATCATCCCAACTTTGTAAAACTCGCTAGGAAAATATCATCTCCAAAAATCGACTAAACAAGTATTTTAAACTTCATCCCGACATTAATCGAATCACGCGGACGGAACCCTGAAATAATCGCGTTCCAAACTTTTAGCTAAACAAAACTGCTTGTCAGCTGATCCGGCGGCCCGACGGCTCCCGTCGTCCCATCGGCCGTCAGATGTCATCGCAGCGCCGCGGCCGCAGGGTCAGACGCGACCAAATTGTGCCTGTCACTCCCTCATAGCGAATACTTGCTGACAATTAACGTAGCGGTTGTAGGGTTATCGTTTAATTGAGAAACGAGTTTGACACTTGTTTGATTTGGGAATTTTATTTGATTTGGGGTTTTTAGAGTGCTTTCAAAAAAAGGGCATTTTATTAGATAGATGTAGTGAAATAACTATTTTGATCTTGCAGGGGATGGCAGTTTAAGTCAAATTTGAAGCAGATTATGCCAAAAATATAGCAAATCATCAGTCAAAACGTACAAAACAAGGAAACACAATTCTCCGCCTAATTAAATTACCGAAACAAACATCTATTCAGTAATACGACAACAAGTTATCGTAATTAATCTTTAATATGTCCATTCATCGTTACACGCTTAACTTAACCTTATCTAAATACAATTTACGAGGGGAATTATGGCTTTATTGTTAATAGAATAAGGTTGAAAATGTATTGGTAATTAGGGGGCGAGGGTCGTTTGGTTGGGTGGTGGCAGGATATTAATTGTATTCGTAGTATCGGAGCTGACGGGTTATTGTTGCGGCGTCAAGGCGTTTTGTCGCCGCGCGCCGTCGCGTCACTGTCGCTGTCGCCGTGTCGCGCGATTTGATTCATGATTAATTGTGGCGGTATAACGATGTTGTTTAGTTTTTAATGAGTTGTTGAAACACGACCTTCAGGAGGTCGTTAAGAATAATAACTGATGAAGCTTTATAATGGTTCCTGAAGTTAAAGTTAAATTATATTAATTGTTTAAAGCACTTTAGCAAAATTTCTGTTAGTTATAAATAATTTCATAATTATGTCCCTGGGTAGGTTTCTTACAGTTTTTTCAACACGATAGACACGAATGATTAAACTCCATTTTCAAATAGGAGGGTTTTCCTGTTTGAAAATACGAAAAATAACTGAATCAGTTATCGTGAGTCGCAATGTTACCATTTTCAGTAACTGAAATCGAAAAAATAAAACAAAGTGACAAATTGCACCGTGTTTGAAAAAAAGACCGCGATAAAGTCAGACACTCCGACGATACAGCCACAAAAGCGTTGTTTTTCTAAACGAAAAGCATCGATAGTATAAAAGGTGGCAGGCTTCGCATTGTCCCCGCACTATTGTCCGACGATCTGGCTCAGGGCGCCTAGAGAGCACGGCAATGTTAGAATACCACAGAAATACCACTAAAAACCACACCCTCTGAAGAAAAGGGGAAAAAGGAGGACAAATGAAAGTGTGTCTTCCCTTTTTAGTTAAAGATGACACTACAGTGTAAGTGATCATTTTGCTCTTCCAGGAGGATAATTAGCTCTCTGTGGCATCCACTTTACTTAAATAATAATTATTATTTATATATTAATAGGAGAACATCTGTTTGTTCTCCTATTAATATATATATATGTATATGTTACACAAAGCCAATAACAGGTCCTCACGAGAAAATACAGAAAAAAAATAGTAGAAACGTATAGCCTCATTTTTCGACTTAAATGATGATCGTACTAAAACCTTATGAAACGCAGCTGATTCCAGCTGCTCTAAGTAAACCAAGACAAGGTAATGCTCGAATTGTTGTTAACACAGACATAAGATGTTTGATAAGTTGGAGTTTTCATCTCAAAGTATAATACACGAATTTCTCAGAAATTCTACAATGTTTCGAAAGTTTTTTCAGCGTTTCTTTTCAAGCTGCTTTAGAATTCAGGTAACTCTGAACATGTCGCATGGCCGTTCTTAATTAAATAATCTTTGTTGGTATTTATTTACATAACATAACGTAGCGTCACGCCTGTAAACCCCAGAGAGTAACGCAGAAGTGTACCTAATTAGTATACCCACATTTCACCAGTTATGCCTAAGCCCGATGTAGTAGGGGGTGAACCTATTGCCATCAACCAAGCATAAATCCAGCGTTCGTGGCTACTGATACTTGAAAATTCAGTCGAGATGGAAAAACACACTAAAATTTTTGCCCGACCTGCGAATCGAATCCCGGAGTCCCGGACCTTATCTATATATCTATACTAATATAAAGAGATAACATTTGTTTGTAAGTTTGTATGTAGGGTGTAATCTCCGGAAGTAATGAACCGATTTCAAAAATTCTTTCACCATTAGAAAGCTACATTCACCCTAAGTAACATAGGCTGTATTTTATCCCCTTACTCCCACAGGAACGGGAACTACGCGGGTGAAACCGCGTGACGTCCGCAAGATAAGCTATAAAATTCCGCAGTATTTTCTCCCCATATATTGAGCTTCTCATATCATTCCATTATGTATTAGTCGCTTGAGCATGGCGCTACAGAGCGATTAGCTGCAATCTGCGGCCTTATTTACTATCTACTATTACTACTACTACCCGGCTTTACCCGGTACTACCCGATTTAACCCAGTGCGCAAGGAATTATGCCTATTGCTGTTATTGAGAACCGATTCCGTTACTGAATATGTACCGAATGTAAATAGTTCTACAGATAATGTAGCCTTATTGGGAATACGATATCTATTTCAAAGAGGTTTTTTTCTACTTGTATCTCTGTAGTACCTTACGTTGAAGGAGAGTTTATTGCCATTTGCGTATAAATCTAGATTAAGTTGAGCTAAATCTGGTTGCTTTGTAAGAAACAAGTTCAGTGAAATCTGTAGAGTCGACAGAAATGAAATGGCTCCGAAACCATTAAATTATCCATGTCTTAGTATATCGTTA
This sequence comes from Xestia xanthographa, assembly GCA_905147715.2. Lineage (NCBI taxonomy): Eukaryota > Metazoa > Arthropoda > Insecta > Lepidoptera > Noctuidae > Xestia > Xestia xanthographa. The sequence goes on from LR990661.1 coordinate 28,867,859, forward strand.
AGGTTTCGTCTGGTCCTTGTTTTGTTATTTATTAGAATTTAAGAAAATCTGGACTCACTTATCACCACGACTGGCACCATAGAGAAATCTTTACCTGAAACAATGTAAAATATTGACAGTCAAATAGATTTATTTAATACTAGCGGACGTCCCGCGGTTTCACCCGCGTAGTTCCCATTCCCGTGGGAGTGCGGGGATAAAATATAGCCTATGTTACTCAGGGTGAATGTAGCTTTCTAATGGTAAAATAATTTTTGAAATCGGTTCATTACTTCCGGAGATTACCCCCTACATACAAACTTACAAACATACAAACTTACAAACATACAAACTTACAAACAAATGTTACCTCTTTATAATATTAGTATAGAAGTATAGATAAATTTAATAAATTTAATTTATCTTTATTTATTAAAAAAATAATAAATTAAGATAAAGTTAACCTTATTTTCTTTAGACATAAATAATGATGATATTAACATCATAATTAAGCGAACACCTACTACTAAATCATGAGTAAAACTTTTCATACAAATCCGAAATTTGACACACATCCAAAACACGTAATGCCAAGCTAAGGTATAACACTCAGCTCTAAATTCAAAGCCGTTCGCGAGTACTGAATGTGTCCCGACTGCTTCCCAGTAGTACGGACAAAGCCGCGCCGACTGCGCCCGACACAATAAGGCGCTGTGCGCGTCTGTGTGCCGGTGCGCCCCGCAATCAGGTCACTTCCATTCACTCTACGAACATGGAATTAGCTAGATTTTGTTTGCGTCGAAATCGTTTTAATTACGTCGCGTTTGTAGGTAAGGAAGAATTTGTGCAGTTTGTCAATGATGGTATTGGGAAATCTTTGGCACAGGATACAGTCCTCAAATCTTAGATGAGTAGAAATAACTATCCAAATGGTTTGAGATTTTCTACAGCAATCTTTAACAGGATTGACATAGACTTTTCGGTAGATTTTATCAATCCAATACAGTTACGTCTTCGTTACTGCTAATAGAATGACACATAATCGAAGTCCTCTGGAGTCTATATGCCGGAGTTTTCTTGGTTAAATATCCTTGCTGTAAACTGATCGTAGCCGATATTAAGACTTCAAAGAATATTGTACAGAATAATATTAACACATTTTTTTATTATGATATGCACGTAATTTTGAGGGCTATATTAATAAAAGGGGTAATCCAATCAGTTTTACACTGAAAACTCGTTAAGTTTAAACTCAATTTAAACAAAAGGCAAGACTAAACAAAAACAAATCTCGTTTAATTTTATTTTGTTTTTAGACATTCAAACCAATAGAAACAGATTCTATTTTTGTAAAACTTGAACGAACTGAATGTAGTACATTCATTTCATTTCAAGTTACCATTTTTAAGGCCGTGTATTTTTCTGACTTGTAAAAAGTAAAAATAAATTGTTTGGTTATTTTTAGTCATAGTATTAACTGTTATTTTATTGTGTGATATTTTAGCCCCAGTAAATCTGCCTACGTATTGAATAAAGTCAACATAACTCTATCCTGTCCAATCTAGAGATAACGGTATCGCGAAATGGATCCACGAAACAAAACCGGGGATGGAAACTGCATACGAATAGTTGGAAATATTGCAAGAGCAGTGTTCTAGCTTACGAAGCGATTTGTCTGGAGTCTTATGAAACATCAGGATGTATACAGGTACACAACTTTATGTACCTATTGAGCTTGATATATCATATACCTGACTAATATTGAAAATTCCTTTTGTAAAATTCAATATTTTGAGAATTGCTATTTTACTCGAAAGGGGATGCTCTTTCTAAACATATTGACATTTATAAAATGATCACAAGTATAAAAAGTCGATTCCAAAACAATTTTACGAATGTAACTCGACTCGAGTTGTCATGAAAACGGCTTTAGAAATGGATTTTTAGTCACAAGTTTGGAAGCTCCTCGAATAAGGTTCCAGGTTATACGGATGCCCATAGAAAGAGCTAGACCGTCACAATTAAAACCACACGAACTGGACCATTACACAACATCATTACCCAGTTCCATGTACCAGTGCCTACTGCCTACACAACTGAACATCACGAAACAAGTTATCACCGCACCACATTACTGAAAGCAACGCCCACTAATCACGGCGCGGTATCAATGCAGCATCTGTGCCGTGCCGAGCCCGTGCCGTGCCGGGCTTGTGCCGCGCGTCATCGAGCCACCTTTGTGTCGTCATTGGCGCTTTGTGACGCGACGTCATCGCTTTGTGTTCGCTCCACTTGCGAGTGATGCTTTCCCGCTAGTTCTCTATAGAAACGTCCGCGATAGTTTCTGATGGATGTCAATGGATGGAGGAGTTTCGAATTGATTGTCTGTGTGCCAGTGATGTACACGTGGCGATACATTTATGAGTTTCGTCTGACAATTATTGAAGATTACAGGCGTGATGTGTGCCGTGGTGTGTGTGCGTATATTTGACATGGTGTTGAAAACAAATGATTGGAGGGGCTCGTGGCTAAGTAATAATAGCTGCATGTGTCAGTCTTCAAGGTTAAGCAAGTTGCCGAGGTCGGTACATGGATAGGAGGTTACGTAGTAAAATTGTCAACTCCATGTAAATTACTAGTATTTATTTATTTTATTTGATTTATTATTTCGGAAAACTTACAGCTAGGCAGACACAATAGTTTAGTTAAAAACAACAATATAGCCAATTACATGTTTTCACAAATAGTTATACAATAGTATCAAACAAGAATAACTTAACTAAAATACAGTGGTAAGGATTAGTACACACAAAAAGATTATTGAAAAAACCGGCCAAGTGCGAGTCGGACTCGCACACGAAGGGTTCCGTACCATTGACTATATTTAGTATTTGTTGTTATAGCGGCAACAGAAATACATCATGTGTGAAAATTTCAACTGTCTATCTGTCACGGTTCATGAGATACAGCCTGGTGACAGACAGACGGACAGACGGACAGACAGACGGACAGACAGCGAAGTCTTAGTAATAGGGTTCCGTTCATACCCTTTGGGTACGGAACCCTAAAAAGAATAAAGAAAAAAAAAATTAACACAAATTGACATAATTCTCTTATTCTCTTCTCTTATTTTCTATATGTTTTAATTCTTTTTATTTTCTTCTATTTTTTTTTTGTATTTAACTGTATCCGATAAGACTGAAAGCCAACCCCAACATAGTTGGGAAAAGCTAGACAGAGGATGATATTATTATTCAAAACAACTCATCAAAATCTTATAATATAGGTACATGTTTTCTAGTGCAGTATAATGAATGGTATGAAATCAGATTCTTAATCGTTTTGGGTTTCCATCCAAGTACACTTAAACTAAACTAAACGCCAGACTTCTCTGAAGTTGCTTGTTTTTATTTGTCTTCGGGCCATTTGCGACGCTTGCAGATTATAGATAACTGCTCTCAGCTTCTAGGCATTACAGTAATTAAATGTGTAACGCTAAATCACTTCTGGACAAAACCGTCTAATGAACTGAAAAGTTTATTTTCTGATAGACAAAAACACAAATCTATATCTCCTGTCAACCGCTCACTATCATCAAGTAACTGGGACCTCGATAAAGATTCCAGCGTCTACGTAAAATACTATTTATTACCAGAGGCGACGCTCGCGTTATGATCGGAAATTATCCCACAGGACTAGTTTCTAGTTTGTTTAGTGGTCAAAGAATTTTCCGAATTGGATCCGCAGTTTCGCCGATTACCTCCAACATTCAAACTTTACCTCTTTATCTAAATGGTATAGATTGCATTCAATGGTCTCCTCCACACACACACATATTTACACCCCTAAACTATCAGCAGAAAAGACAAAAATAATAATTAATATCTTGACCAATTAACAAAACTACCAGTCGTCACTCGTATGTTCTGACTCATGACGCACGGAATCCCGTCACTTCCAATACACGCCGTCATATCCCTGACTTGCACTATTGGTTAAATCAGTCCATGCTTTACGCACACGCCTCCAAGCTATAACCAACCTTATAACACCACGACACGGTCCAAGGTTCTTTGATATAAGGTAGTACAGCTGTCAGTTTGTCGTAAACGTCATCAAATAAAGAGCGCTGTAGTTCGGATTTCTAGGAATAGGAACTTGAAACGTTTCCCTCAAAGAGTTGCCTACATATTGCGCACATTTTGCTCTGGTTTCTGTGGAACTAATTATATCAACGTTAGGTTACGGTGTAGAAATTATTGTGCAAGAATTTCAAAGAACTGTGGACCTAATTGTTTTGATCGTTAATAAGGTTGTAACTTTGCAACACAACTCAGACATTGGAATTGGTTATCATGGTCATTGGTTAGTTGGCCTTGTGGCATTAAGTCCGCCTATGTACCACCCTTGTACATGAAGTATAAATAAATAAATAAAATACCCAGTTAAAACTTCACCTTCAACAATAATAGCGAAGTTATTCTTACAACTATGTTTTTGCTTGTAATGACTGAATCAATAACAACATAATACGTATTGTGAAACCCATTGGCATTATCTTTCTTAACGAGCAATAATCTACAAGTTTCTTCTTCTGTTTCTGACAATAAAGTTGATTATGGAAAACCAAACTTTCATATATATACGTATCAACACTACGGCACCTACACGCAGTGTTTGAAATGATCATTGTCACAATCTCACTGACACATTTGTAATAATAGTTGGGCTACGCAGTGTCTAATGGACCTTAATGCACTTCACCATAGCATTAAGAAGCCATGTCCTCCTCAAATATTGACGGACCATCTCTCACAAGACGCGACCCGCGTGTGACGTCGCTGGACAGCCGCTGACTGACATAAGCCTAGCATGTCACTATATACTGACTGCACCGGACCGATAGCTGTGATTACGGTACTGACAGCTTCGTGCATTAACGTTTAACACTGAGATGTTCACCTGTTTATCCCGTCTTGCCCATTAATTTCTTACGCAGAGCTTATGTTGTAAAGTTGTTTGTGTTTCCTTCTTATTTTAGTAAAAAAATCAAGAGCTCCTATGGGTGTATTCTCGCTGAGCCCACTGCTTTGGATCAGGTGCGTAGTACTCGCAACCGGTGCGCGTGTATAAACGTGGACGAAGCAAATGTATCGTAACAATCGTTCTGTGGTTTCTACCTCCATGGGAAAAAGACATGCGTTTATTAAATGTATTTATTTCTTGTTATTTTACTATTCTTCGTAATTCGGTCCTTTGCAGTGGGTGAAGCAAAGATTTTAGCAAATTAGTCAGGCACACACGTTAAGCTGTTGGTACTGGCTGTCATTTGTAGATCTGTGACAGCCATTACAGGTAGTCTGACAACCAGTCTTACCAAGGGGGACACCCCTTGGTAAGACGTAATACGTAATAATACGACAGTATTACCCAGAGGTCAGATAAAGCAGTCGCTCCATTTAAAATACTGGTATTAAGCTGCATCTGGTTAGACTGGAAGCCGGCCCCAACATAGTTGGGAAAAGGCTAGGCAGATGATGAGTCAGACACACATCTAGGGTAAACGAACCAAGTCATGTCCGACCCCTATTCCAATTCAAAATGTTATTCAATAAAGAAAATTTTCTAAGGTCAAACCTTAGAAAATGTTCTTTTCAGCCAACATGTTACATAGAGAACTGATCCAGGTTGCACATTGCTCCCGCAATATGCGTTAAAATATCAGTGTTTACCTGCCGCCCGGTAATATCGTAGTGATTGTCACCGCCCGCATCGAGCCTCGTCTGTGCACTGTGCCCCGCCACGCTACCCACTTAATTTGTGCACATAGTGTTTGTGCGCCAGTGTGTTTGTGCACCAGCTTGCACAAGGCGACATGTTAGCGATCGAGGTGTAATATCAATTCACGTTATTTGCCGAATTTTACATAGTTTATTGTACATGCACACTGGTATGCTAAGACTTCATTCACATTTCAAAACAATAAGAGCAATGAATGCTAGTAGGTAATGCTGACTTTATGTTGGTAATAAAGTCAGTGCTTTTGAATATTCAAGAACTGGTTTAGAGTATGGTGCTGTAACAGTGTTGATAACATAATAATCAATTTTCATTTTCTTAAGTAGTTCAAAAATGCTTAAAAATAAATCCACCCGTAGAGCCACACTAACGACCCAATTACTAATTAGAGAAACATAAGAAACGCCGCATACCTAACATAAGACGGGGATTACAGGCACCTTAATACCTTCCGCTCATTTTGCAAATATCCTTCTAATATGCATACATATGTATTAGTAATTATGCCAGGTAAGGCTCTACTCTGAATATGCATTATGTTAATGTATGTAAAAATTGCTATACCTACATACTTTTACTGGTGACGAGAAAGTCGGAATATGTTACGAATATGGACGGAATTTAATGTGGGTAGCAATTTTTGTAACTAGGTGTAAAAGTTTTTGCCGTTGGGAATTTTGCCTATAAATTAACATTATGTATACGTGTGAACTTTCGTTAACACCTGTAAACATAAAATATCTTTCCTTGGATTATAACTGCTGCCTGTTTCTTTGTTTGATATGTTTTCAAGGTTAAATTATCTAAAAAAAGGTTAAAGGTTAATTATCTAAAATTCGCAATATTGAAACTCTTTTCCTAAGCAAATATTCGACACATAGGTACAGCCCGATGACACAGCAACGCACACAAGATGAAACAAGTTTAAATGAACCCAGCGCAAAACTATTCACAAAATTGATTCGGACACACGTAACGAGTCGAAATGTGCTTAGGCCAGGCCACACAATATCGGGGCCTTGGACAGGGGCCAAGTTTTAATGAGTGCACTAGTAAATTTTACACGTAACGGAATAACTAGCGAGTGAAATAATGCCACTAGTAATTTTGCTAGAAACGTTTCCAGTGCGATCTCTGTTCTATGGTTAATGTTTAAACGACTGCTTTTAAACTGGAGTTTAATCGGTTAGTTATTCTGAATGCGTGGTGGAGGTGGCTTGGATACTTAGCTAATGGCTGTTCTTTATTTAAATAATGTTCAGTGTTATACTTTTTTAGATTAAAACTTTCTGAGTAGTATACTGGCGACACGGTTAAAATCGCAATAGATCTACTTCTTGAGTTTTTAAGTTGTTCCAAAATAATCACTCTCATTTTTAAGTTCTTTGTCCTGTTTTTGCCATTAGATTCAGACAGGGTCTGTCTGTTCATTCGGATGTCACAGCCATTTTACTCTGAAACTGTTGGCACCACATACAGTTGAAATTTGGAGAGTAGGTGTCTTCAATAAACCAATATATAAATCTATACTTATTACTTATTTACTTAGCTATATACTAATATACTAATATCTATACTATAATATTATAAAGCTGCAGTGTTTGTTTGTTTGTTTGTTTGAACGCGCTAATCTCTGGAACTACTGGTCCGATTTGAATGATTATTTCAGTGTTGGGTAGTCCATTTATCGAGGAAGGCTATATATATATATATAACATCACGCTGCGACCAAAAGGAGCGGAGCACAAATGAAACAATTGCAAAAACGGGGAAAAATGTATTCCTTTTGTGAGCTGTTTCTCTTTTATGTGACGCCGACGAAGTTGCGTGGGTCAGCTAGTATTAAATAAAATTATGAAAAATAAAGTAGAGAAGAGTCCCTATTACATGGAACTTAAACAAAACTGACGAAATGTGGGCGTACTATTGGTTACACCTCTGCCTAACCCTTCGCGGATTACAGGCGTGATGTTATGCATGTAAAAAAAATCAGGAACAAAGACGTTTAGAATATTGTCTATGTTCTATGTAATGTGGTGACTAACGTGAGCACTAGATTACACTGCAAACTGATTAGGTGTTATTAGTTAATGCTAATCATATAACACCCGATCAGATAATATTAATTAAACCAATTAACCGTAATCAGTTTAGTACTTACATAACATATTGCTAAGCTATTTTACCTTAATTATTATTGAACGTCGCGTTGTACAGCTTCTGCCTACCTCATTTAGATTGTATGTAATCGTGACCTTAAAAAGTTCATTTTATAATCTCCTCTACACTATTTTGTGTAATGGAACTACTAATTGAGACATGTTTTTGTACTCTCTTTAAAGTTCATATGCTGAAATAAATATAAGATTCAATTGTAATTATCTGATTGAGAGCAGCGGTGGCCCAGTGGTGGCGGCCCCGACTTACAAACAGTAAGTCATGGGTTCGAACCCAGACAGGCGCATTACATTGTGTAATTTATTTCATCACCACTGCTCTCAAAACGGTGAAGGAAAACATCGTGAGGAAACCGGCGTGTCCTAGAACCAAAAAATTCGAAGACATGTGACATCTACCAACCCGCACTGGGCCCGCGTGGTGGATTATAGCCCATTCCCTCTCACAGAGAGGAGGCCTGTGTCCCAGCAGTGGGAACATTAATAGGCTGATGATGATGATGATGATTGATTGATTATTCAATTAATTATGACCAGGCATAATTATATCAATACTCATTTATCAGACTGGCATTAACACACAATTATATTTTTGAGTGCTGATCAGTATCAGCGAACAAACAAACTCCTACTTGCTGCCCCATAAAACCAACAATAAAGCACCCTATTGTTCGTGCCTAACTACCTACACATGAGTGCCGCCTGTACTCAGTACTCAAGCCTGTGAGCTCGAGCCCACATACATTAATTCGGCGACAATCAACGGGAAGGGTATAAAATTTACACAAGTACTAAACGTCACTAAAAGGCTCCTTCGGAATCCGGTCCCAACTCACTGTTGACATGTACCGATCTGCATACAAATTACTCACATTCACACTTATATACCACGGGAAAACAACCAGTATCACGTTACCATAAAGCTGAAAATCGCTTGCTTGGTTGTGCCCAAACTTATGTTCTCGAGGCCTTGTAGGTATGTCATACGTAAGTTGACAGATGTTGAGTAGAACTGCTCTGTGCTGAAGAGATTTCTCGTTAAAAGTGGAATTGGTTTTGTTGCATAAGAGCAGCAGAGCTAGCACTAATTGGCCTAGACTCTGATTGCCATCGGGCGATTTGTAAGGATTATATTGAGCGAGGAAGGCACTGATTCTATTTTGGAAGGCGATGCTGTAGACTTTTGTACGAAATGAGGTAAACCTAGCTTAATCTTTGTACTGTTTCTGAAAAAGGGTTTTTGAGGTATTTTTACAAAATACTCGAAATATATAAGAGGATGGTGAGAAAACATCACTAATACGACAAAAAAATCGAAATATAAACTCTATTAAACGAGGAAATATAATATTATATTTGGCAAATCAATTCATTATTAACAAAGTACCCAATGTAGTTCAAATTCCTACATCATTTCGGTTTACCTTAAAATACCCAACGAAATTCCCGCAGTACCAAAATTGAGGCCAGATACTACCGTACCGTACAGCAGTAATTGAGTTTGTTTAACATCACTGTCCAACTGTTTGCATGTCCTCTACGCCGTAGCACTCGTGGCCTCGTAGCTTGTAGCTCGTAGCGCGTAGCAGCTGTGCTACGCCAGCCCAAATACAAAGTAAAGTGGGATCATAGTTGATTGATTCAAATCATTACTATAAATGTTTGGACGATAGACTCTTGTTTTGTAGTCGATAGATTTTGTTCTCACATTTTAAGGAGCCATGTATTGAAATGTTGCCATACTCAGAAAAGAAAAACAAATATTACAAAGTAAAGCAAGAAACTTATAAATAACAGCTAGCAGTTATACAGAATTGTAACCGACTTAAAATGCCCGAAATCGCAACAATAGGATAGCCAACTAACGAAAAAAATCCGCCATTCTTTGAACGCGATGGTTTAAAAATCCTGAATCCAAACATGCCCCAATCGTGTTAGCCCTTTATTTGTTACAAACACAATTGGATTGTCCCTGGCAGACTCGATACAATAAATAAATTGTGTTGTGACAAACAAAGAGGAAATCAACACTCAATGACCCTCAGTGGGAGTGTTCCAAAGAGGACAGATATAAGAGGCAGTCAGAGTGAATAGTTGCAAATTCATGCTGATTTTTGTACCGTGCCGCGTCGGCAAATACCTTTCAATAATTGCTTTTCGTTTGTACGGGGCTTTTGTCGGTTTGAAATTACTTTTGTTGTTAATTTCCTACTTTATTGAGGAGGTTTTTGCTGGGGTATGTGGGTGAAGAATCGTTTAATTAAGTTTTTATGAATGGTTGTTTGTGAGTGCTGCAGATATTTGTATATCGTAACTTCGTCAGTTAATAATGATGTTGATGTAGCTACATCAACATCGTCTACCTACTTTACCTATTTTTTTAGATTGGGAATACTTGGCGGACCAATGAAACAATCTTTGTGACTAGACTAGCCAAGTCATTATAACAAAATATTCCAAGCAAAGCATAATAAATTGTTGTTAAATATTAAATTTACCAAAGCATTGAAATATTTAACAGTTAAAAGGCGTAAAACTTCAAGGTATTTGCAACGGTAGCCAACTTTTAGAATACTTCGTTAAATTTTAATTTTTCTGATCTTTAAACCATTTGTAACGTCAAAGTCTGCTGATATATAAGTCAAATTGAATTTCTCATGTAAAATATTTTAATGTTTCGGTTTTAATGAAGCAGAACGTTTTTATCGCGAATCCAATACATTAAACTGTTGGACAGCTACAATCCGTTGCGCATGAATATTAATATAAAATGATACATTATCTGTCTTTCCATATAAATATGTATGACTGTAGTTCTTCTGCCTTTTTCGTACATTTATGTATGAAATTTTACGAAAATGCGGAGATTCCATAAGACTGAAAGAGTAAGTTGTAATAGTTATTTATGCAACTGTTGTATAATGAGGGGTATTAAAACACGAATGTGGGTTTATCACACGAGGCGAAGCCGAGTGTGATAATAGTATCACATGAGTGTTTTAATACCTAATTATGTACAGTTGCATACAAGACTTTATCTACATCCATGAAATGAATCCTCCATAAAAGGTTCTGAAACCTTTTGTAGTGTTGTAAGAAGTCTATGTAAATTCATGGAAAGTTTAATTGCTGAGTATTTATTACAAAGAAACCATGTATAGGTAATAATAAACTTATTTACATGTTGGATTGTAAGTACTATTATTAAAATGCACAAAGCTTGTATCACTCATTTTTGTAAACAACAAAGTACCTACATAATGCAATACTAATATCCAAATATCGAACAAAAATGGCGGGATACGACGTGAATTCGAATTAAGTTTTTTTTTAATTACGGCGCTGTGGTAGTGAATCGAACGTGCTAGACAGTGTTCTTTTTTTAAAACGAGTTGCATAATGAAATTCAGTACAACATTATAACACCCGTTTGGGTGTTATAATGGTTATTATGACACTGGCTGTTTTAATGTTGGCCATAAGCTAACTGTTTCAGATACTTTTATAGAGGATTTATAGCATGGGTGTAGATAAAATATTATAACCTAACATCACGCCTGTAATCTCCGAAGGGTTAGGCAGAGGTATATCCAGTAGTACACTCTACAGTTAGCTAGTTACGTTTAAGTCCTATTTAACAGGGGGCGCGCCTATTGCTATTAACCGGGTCCAAATCTAGACACCCTGGCTGTTGAGAATAAGGCGTGGCCCGACCCGGAAATCGAACCCAGGACCTCTTGCTCAGCAGTCGCGCTTACAATCACTACACTATAGTTGGTGCCAGTTAACATCGGAATAGAGGTCATTAACACCTACCTACCATGTTTTTGATCACAAAGCGATAACGACACTTACTAGTTACCTAAATCGACCAATAAGCGATACTTTGCTACATCGCTAGAGTATCATAATACCAGTCGGCTAGACATACAGGGGTTGAGAATCTTGTGTTGTTCCAATTCGAATTTATTATTATTTTTTGCTAGAAAACTAATTTTATGCTTATAAATTTACGTGTGACGTAAACGCCCTCGCACCGTGACCATAATGTGCTGCACACCTGACGGGATGACCTCGTAAAACGAAAACGGCATAAGATCAGAATTATATTTTTTTGTGATGAGATAGTTTTTGTGATGTCATAATTATATTTAGATGCTTATGGTTTTTTCGTCATGGGTGTCGTTTTCATGGTTTTCGGGGTCGTTGATTACGAAAATGAGCTCAAAATGAAAATCCAAGATGGCGTCCAAGATTTTTTTGGTTTTTCCGTCATGGATGTCGTTTTTATGGTTTTCGGGGTCATTGATTACGAAAATGAGCTCAAAATGAAAATCCAAGATGGCGTCCAAGATTTTTTTGGTTTTTCCGTCATGGATGTCGTTTTTATGGTTTTCGGGGTCATTGATTACGAAAATGAGCGCAAAATGAAAATCCAAGATGGCGTCCAAGATTTTTTTGGTTTTTCCGTCATGGATGTCGTTTTCATGGTTTTTGGGGTCGTTGATTACGAAAATGAGCTCAAAATGAAAATCCAAGATGGCGTCCAATATTTTTTTGGTTTTTCCGTCATGGATGTCGTTTTCATGGTTTTTGGGGTCATTGATTACGAAAATGAGCTCAAAATGAAAATCCAAGATGGCGTCCAAGATTTTTTTGGTTTTTTCGTCATGGATGTCGTTTTCATGGTTTTTGGGGTCGTTGATTACGAAAATGAGCTCAAAATGAAAATCCAAGATGGCGTCCAAGATTTTTTTGGTTTTTCCGTCATGGATGTCGTTTTTATGGTTTTCGGGGTCATTGATTACGAAAATGAGCTCAAAATGAAAATCCAAGATGGCGTCCAAGACTTTTTTGGTTTTTTCGTCATGGATGTCGTTTTCATGGTTTTCGGGGTCGTTGATTACGAAAATGAGTTCAAAATGAAAATCCAAGATGGCGTCCAGGATTTTTTTTGGTATTTCCGTCATGGGTGTTGTTTTCATGGTTTTAGGGGTCCCTGAATATGAAAATGAGGTCCAAATGAAAATCCTAGATGATGCCGAGGAAAATTTTTGGTTTTTTAATCATGGGTGTCGTTTTCATGATTTTCGGGGTCGTTGATAACGAAATGAGGTTAAAATGAAAAACCAAGATGGCGCCGAGAAAAAATTTCGGTTTTTCCGTTATAGCCGTCGTTTTCATGGTTAAAGGATAAAGAAAATGAGGTCAATAATTATTTATTTCAATTAGGTCATTCAAAGGCACTTTTGAATGACGAATAGTGAAATGGATTCAATGATTTACCTTGCCTTTGGTTAAATCTGATTTCAACAAATCATTTTCATTATCAGCGACCCCGAAAACCATGAAAACGACACCCATGACGGAAAAACCAAAAAAAACTTGGACGCCATCTTGGATTTTCATTTTGAGCTCATTTTCGTAATCAACGACCCCAGAAACCATGAAAACGACATCCATGACGGAAAAACCAAAAAAATCTTGGACGCCATCTTGGATTTTCATTTTGAGCTCATTTTCGTAATCAACGACCCCGAAAACCATGAAAATTGAAAACGACACCCATGACGGAAAGACCAAAAAAAAAAACACCTTCAAGTAGGTAATAATAGGCGTGATGTTATGTTTACTCTACAGAGTAAACCTCAGTGGCCATTAAGTCGCGCAAGAGTCTAATCGTGCAAGTGTCATAAGTCCATAATGAATCCCATTTGCGCATAAGTCCATTCGCGCAAAAGTTCGTTCGCGCAAAAGTCCATGTGCGCATATGTCTTTTCGCGCAAGTGGGTGCGCGCAACAAGTGTTCTTTGCGCAAATGTCTTTCGCGCTAAAGTCTCAGATCCTAATTTTAAGATGTATAATAATATATACTTTATTAAAATTGTCACAGTAAGTTAAAATAGTGTTAAAAACGAAAATAAATTATTTAAATCAATTAATTTCGTAGGGTACGTTTGCTCGATTTCTTATTTTTTTGGGTTGTGCACTGTGTTATGTATGTGGGACACTGTGGATGTATTATGAGACTCAAGCGATATCAGTTTTGCGACAGGTTTGTACGGATGGAGCGACAGTATCGCTAATATTTAGATATCGGGATGAAAGTCGGAGCAATGACCTCTATTCCGATGTTAACTGGCACCAACTATAGTCAATATTATACTTTTGGCAAAGAGTATCATTTTATAGATTAGAAAATTTACTTTTACTTTATATAAATTGTTTCAGTAACGTGTTTCTGTGGAAACAAGTTGATGGTAACATTTGGCTTAATTTGCGAGTAAAACATGATAAAAAAAAAACAACTAAACAAGCTAAGTTTTGTTGACCAAGTATTCTATAGATTTTGCATATGAGGCCCTTTGAAATCGAAGACTAGGTATATTAAGGGTATTTTGGCTAAGAAATAACTATCCAAAACTAAATTCAAGTTTGATCGGAACATGTAAAGTACTAAAACAAGACTTGAGAAACTGTCCCTAAGACACAAGTTAGTAAGTTTATGAACTGGTTTGATCGTCCTAATTATTTGCTCTATCGCTGTAGTCCCAAATGTAGGTTGTTGCAAACTTTTGGGTCTAGTATCAATCTCACACTTCTGTCTGTATTCCTTCAGGGGTTGTCGTTGTATCGACAATTTGTTTAGGTTAAACAATGTTGATTGTTGGCTGATAGTGTGTTTTGGTTAATGATCTACAGTTATGTAAATAAAATGATATTTGTAAATATGATCATTATACAGTTCAATGACCAGCCAAAATTTAAAATTAATTACCATTAATTTGAAAATGTCCTAAAAATTTCCTAAATCATAAACCTAGTGGAAATCAATGCTCTTGTGTGCGTGCAAGCACCGTCAATTTTATGTGTGTACTGCTACCTATCTAGGTTGTTGAACTGAATTGTGCTGTTGCAGTATCCACACGTTCGCTTTTTAGTGCTGGACAGGAATGAAATTGTATTTAAATATGTTGTTTTTTTTCTTCATTATATCGAAAATATTATCGATTCTAAGCCATCTCTGAAAATTTGGCCGGTCATTAAAAAATAACCCTGTACATATTGATAATTACATGATTATTATCATATATGATTATTTGTTTGATCGTAACAAACAGCTCAAGATCTGAATAAACTAGAACCGCTTTCTTTATTCAAATTTGCTCATAAAGAACTACACACGTTAATGTCTTTAAAGTATCATCGTCCATCTTAGTCTCCCATTACTTCTTTATCTACCACTCTTTCTCATTGATACAGTGATATATAAATTCTTCTAATATCCTCCATATGTACATCATGTGGCATTTCGAAAATATATCTGTAGAGATTTTGGACTTTAATCAATTTACGAGTATAGACGTGACATCAATTAAACTGACTCAAAATGAATTCATTCTCGGACAACTACCTACATTGTATTCTATCCTGATACAAATTCTCCAAGGTTACTTACGAAACTCCCTCCATCCTCGTGTCATCTATTCGAAGCGTTTTTTACCAGTTGAAACGAAACAAAACTTAACATTTACAAGAAAACTAATTCTTGCTTAAAGTATAAAAAAATAATCCTGAACCCGGCGCTCCAACTTAATCCGGAACATAAAAATCTTATACAATTTTCAGCGCAAGCATCTCGGCGTAAAAGATTGTAAGAGGAAAGGATAAGAAAGATTCAATTATAGTAATTAGTGGCTGTTGCCAGGTGTACGGCATGGACCCTTATAGATTTTGTAGTTACTCTACATAGGGAGTTTGAAGTCGGTTTAACCGGGTTATTGGTATTTTGTTATCTTTAATTGCCAATAACACGCATTTTTGTGTGGATTGAACCCATTTTACCAAAACTTGGTGACACCGACCTACTTAAATGCCTAAATATTAAAGTATATGGTAATTTCCACTCTCGGTATGAGTGCCGAACGTTGAAAATGCGCTTGTTGTGAAATAAAAATGCACCACACCACACATGGTAAGGTGGAACAATCTTTGAAATATATTAATCGTTCAACTTCTGTAGTTAGCAAAAGTAAAAATACAAATAAGTCAGTTTGGTATGTCAAATATAACATTGCCTAAATAATTAAAACTGAATACATAATTATTATTACTAGACAACTCAATTGACTAAACCAACTGAGTTTTTAGTTGCAAATAAACGGAGCCAAAGTCGAGAGAATTGCGTCCATCGCTCCAATTTCATAGGAGAGGTCCATCAAAGTAGTTGGCATTGAAGAGCTTTACGTAATTCGTTGGCATTGGCTGGCAGAAGTGGCAGACGTCGAGAGGAATAGCTGTTTTTTTATTGCCGAAGTTTTTCTACCTTTTCGTATATTCTGACATGAGAATCTTCCGGACAAAAAGCCATTTCGGCGTTTATTTATAAAAATATTCTTTTTCAAGATTTCTGTCACGATAAGTACCTACTGCAAAAAACAGTAGCATTGCAATAATTAAACATCGCATATGTTCGTAAATTAATGTTAACGAGCTACTTTCTGTTATCCATTAATTAAATCATTAAATACATCGAAACGTTATAATTATCGTTCTGTTTTTGATAATAATTGGCGTCGGACCGCGCTAGATACAATTTATTCCACGTTTAATTGCCCGATGGCGCGAATAACGTGGTTATAACGCCATAGTTACTGTAACTGCTACAATAACAGTTAATGTGAATCGTAACGAGTTTAACTGTTATTTTTATTGAAATTAACACTTCTCTATCTCATCACATTATCAATGTTATTTTATGTCTGGTAACTTCGTCTCGGCTTCTAAACCTTTTTTTAGTAATTATTCAATTAATTGTTTCATTTATAAGCAATCAAATCGGGTAATTATTTGTTTTCTGCGAATTAAATTAATGTGACATTAAAAGTCATGTCCCTCCGACCTATATTTGTACAAGCTTTTAATATTATGATACATTGATAATAAATATTATCATACCACCTGAAAGCATGCATTCTATGAACAGAAATGAATTATCCACACATTTAATCATTTTAAATAATCAATCATTTAAATCCTCTCGTTTTGCATATTCATCATCATCATCATTTCAGCCAAAAGACGTCCACTGCTGGACATAGGCTTCCCCCAAGTGTCATATATTATTATTATTAGTGCATATTATTTACCTGGAAATTGAAACCTGTTTTCAGTAGTACATTTTTGCTTTTTCATTAATACTAAACTATTTTATTTGAACTAGTACTTACTTTCTTTAATGTAATTTACATAAACCACCAAGAAGTGTTTCTCTAAAGTTCTTACAGGGCTTTCAATGTATCACCGAAACACGGAAAGCAAGGGAAGGGTCTAGTAATCTTTTATGTGTTATTATTAGCTCGAAAAGGTACTCTTTGTTCTACTGTAAGACCTTCTACGACAACATACAAAACAAACTAAATCTCTAAGATAAATAGGTCTATTTCTATTCGTGGAAACCTGAAATTCCCTTTATGTAACCTTTACTAGTTGTTTGGTCTCTTTTGTTTATGTATCTTTTAACTATTGTTTGTCCTACCTAAATTTACTTTAAATACTGTTTTAAGCTTTCACGGTTCATAACTATACTACAAATGTCACTTACGGGATATCTTCCGTGATTATTTATTATTTTGAGCTCCCGATATTTCGACGCTGTTGCAAGCGCTATGATCGCGGGTTAACTGGAGAATGCGGGTGGATGAATCCACCCGCATTCTCCAGTTAACCCGCGATCATGGCGCTTGCAACAGCGTCGAAATATCGGGAGCTCAAAATAATAAATAATCACGGAAGATATCCCGTAAGTGACATTTGTAGTTTACTTTAAATACTTCTCGAAATATTGCCTCGTTGATATAGTGGTCGAAAGCAACTGAGAATGAGGCCTTGAGTTGGACTCCCAGGTCGGGCAAGATGTTATTGGTTTCTTCTATCCGTAATTTCTCGGTAACAACCCAGAGTCTGGTTTTGTACGTAATTGTTGGTAATAGACTCACCCACCATTGACGGGACTTACACGATGACGAAATATAGGTGCACTCTCGGTAGACCTCTGCTTAACCCTTCAGGGATTATCGGTGTGATGTTATGTTAGAGGTATTTTACGACTCTCCGCTTCAAGAATTGTCACTTCTTGTCTCCAAGACCTCAGAAGCCAGGTGGCGCCACCCACCAGGCATTGACCCATATCTCGCACGAGATAATGACTCAGTACGCTCGCTAATGAACCCACTAATTATTTCGACGCCCATAACTGAGGATTTATTGTCCGATGTGGGTGTTGGAGGGGGAGGGGGTAGGGGTTGTAGTACATGGTCTATTGAGCACCCTGTGTATGTGGTGTTTAGCGGGTATCTGCTAATGCGGTCGTAATAATGATGATGTGTTGTGAAACCGATGGGAATTAAACAAGGTTTTGGAAAGTGTTAGGTGTTTAGATTTGTGGCAATCAAGAGCTTTACGCACAGGCATATGAATGTAGATATGTTGATTTCTCAATCATCATGTATTAAACGATGTCACAAAAAGGCTTAAAGCTAGGGATAGGTATGGACACATTTAAGGCGAAAAAACATGTTGTACGAGTATGTATAAACTTAAGTTAGACACAATATTTACCTGACCACAGCGGACCACAAAAAGAGGGCAATGTTTTTTGTTTCTTGATTATACTATAAATTGTGGTTCATCATCATCATCATCATCATTTCAGCCGAAAGACGTCCACTGCTGGACATAGGCCTCCCCCAAGTGTCGCCACATTGACCGGTCCCGTGCGACTCGCATCCAGCGGATTCCTGCAAACTTCACCAGGTAATCGGTCCACCTAGTGGGAGGCCTTCCAACGCAAATAAATTGTGGTTACGTTTAAAAAAACACCACTCATTGTTTTTTTTTCTATGGGCTAAGGTTGCATTTTCAGGCAAAATAAATGGATGTTACCTATATGGATAAATTAAAATAATCAAAACATCCGTATTACTCCGTACTGCATACATGAAGTTAGTAAATACTTTAAGTAATAAATGCAGTAGAATATCTCTTTCTACCTTCACGGCGAACTCTAAAATATAGTGGAGAGCTCCCACAGGAAATTCCTCGCGTTAATTTGGAGAAAATAAACACAAAACGACATAGCTTTAATTACGACAAAACCCAGTGGTTGGGCACAAAAAGAGTACTAAATTAGCACATGAAGTATGTACTGTGTTTTTTATTTGTTAAAGGTACAGTGTGAATTAATTTATAGTCTGGCAGGAAGTTTATAAATTACAGTGTCTATGGTTCTTTTGCAGTTATTCATCACTGTGTAAATAACACTGGTTTTCATCATCACGACAATGGACTTGCTATTGGAATGCTGCCATTGAGAAGCCTGTCAAACTGTCTGTCTTCTCATTAAACCAAGGTGGCTGATCGGTTGCTGCTGTGTGAACAACCTGTAAGAAACATAGTTCGTACTCACGACGTAGCATGATGATGTTAGAAGTAAAAAAAATAGATAATTATGCTATCAAACAATAAAAAAAAGTTTTCATTGCTCTGCAGCACTAAACTGAGGCAGCCCCAGCAATAAATGGTCACATTTCTGTTTCGTTGAAGATTTCTTTAGAATTGTTTCACCTCGCTGACTTTTACTATAAGTCACATCTATCGTTCCCTGTTTTCAGTAATTCTAAGCGATACCTAAACAAAGATCTTCCCACAACTGCTCTGTTTCGCGTGTGGTAAGGTATGGAGACATCGTACAGTTTAAATCTTAGTTCGCTCTAAATACCCCTATTAAACCTATTATTTCACAAATAAACACGAACACCCCTCGTTACTTAAATATTTTATAAAGTCCATGAAACTTACAAACTTTAACTCGATCACGCAGACAACTTCCTTCAGCAACGCACCCCGACACTAAGTGAAGAATTACCTCCCATAACTTGTTGGGTACTTAAAAAGGGAGTGTTTTCACTACACCCAAACTTTGCCGAAGTTGGCCGAGGTCGGGCGAAGTCAGCTTTGCTTTACCTGCGGACCGCAACTTGCGTACACTTTGAGATGGTTTTCTTTAACGTTAAATTGACACCCGATGTCTTCGAAAATGTTTTGTAGTCGAGTTATAATTATATTATTTCTGTAAATAACTATTGTTAGGTTCCGGATTTTACTAGTCAATTTCCTATGTTTTCAGAAATAATTTTGTTTATAATGTAAAATATTAAATGCTTTATATTTTATTATGTAAACTGGTAACATTGATTCCGTAAGAATGGCAATATTTCTATCATTTGATTTGTAAAATGTTTGGCGCGAGAAGGAAGCGGTTCTCTGATTGGATCACGAGACTGACGTGGCGTAAAGTCGTGAGCCAATCAGGGCGCTGGATTTTCCCTCCAACGGGAGGAATCTTGGTCAGGAGCCCGAGCGGACAAGTAGGGCATTTTGGTGCTGAACGTCGAAGACAATTGACAATTATTAAGAAGTCTTGAAACTGTACCCGTGTTAATGTGTCAAAGTGTAATGTGAAGTAATTTGTTAGACTCAATGTATCTGTTTGAAAAGAGTAACCATGGAGTTTCTTGCCGGTTCTTCTCCATGGAAACTACCATGCCGAACCGTGCAATGTGCAATGTGAAATAAAATAGTGTATCGCATCCAGTATGTTTTCATAGCACGAAACCCGTCTTCTGCCCATGTGGGCAGAAGACGGGTTTCGCTCGAGCTTATGTAAGCTCGAGCCTAGCTAATAACCTCATACAACTATACTATAGACATTAAAATAAACCTTAAAAACAATATGCATCTGAAAACACTGCCTGGACACCGTCGAGTCCACCGACAGCATCCAGCAAAACACATGACCACGTAACGGCACAGCTTAGAGCGTATAATTGCACCATTTAACTCCTTTATAGAACTTGGCACTACTCGCACTTTAATCAAATAACGCGCCATCAGACCACCCCTTAATTTATCGTGCCACCAATTATGGCGGCCATACTTCAACAAGAGAATTAAAACCAACAAAGTGCTTAAATTAGTTTTGCTAGCTAATGCACTTACATTATTAATTAAAACTAATTATGAGAGCTTAATTAATAACATGAGCTTAGTGTAATAAAGTTTGTTTTGTTGTTAATTCGATGATAGAATTGTATTCGTTTGTTTGTTAATTATTTCCATTGTGCTTTCCAGTTTGTGCATCGGAGCAGGCATCCGTGATAATGGAGCAATGGTATTGTGATTGAGGTTAATGAAACGTGTTCATTATATCTAATATGCATCATTGCAAATGGCTTTTAGCGCAAACATGTGAGAAAGAAAATGCTATGAAAATCTTTTGGTTTGGAATTGATGAGTGTCTTCAATTTTAATACTTATCTTTCCCTTTTTCTTTAACTACTAGCGACTAAACAGTTATGGAATCAGGCGTTACTTTACAAGAAACCATTGCATTGAATGGTGACTAAACAACTTGAATTGTTAAAAAAAACTTGGAATTGTGTAAATAACTAAGTCAACATATTCTTACCAAAAAACATCCCCAAATATCACCATGACCTTCAAACGAAACGCCATAAATTACAACCCTAATACCGTTCAAAACCGGTTATACCCCGATTTCCCCCCAAACATTATCCTCATTAGTTTATCCCCCATTTCCGGCATCGCCATCATTCAGCCGTCGGAACTCGCGACAGTGGCGCTCACGTTAAAGTTGCCAGTTGTACAGGCGGCAGGGGGCGGAGCTTACACTTACTTTCAATTGCCGAGACTTGTATTTATGTGTTGTGCACTAAATAAATTCAGTATAAGTGGTATTTGTGAGGACATGCTCTGCTCGGAATTAACTTATGCTGTCGGCTTGTTGTTTGTTAAAGAGGCTGGAACGGTGGAACTAACTTGATATTTGTAGCTGAATTTGCATTTGCTTTAAGAGAGGCGGTGGTTTGCAAATCTGACATTTGACACGAGGCAGGTAATATTCAGCTTTTTTTAGTAGTAGGTATGTTCCTGAATGCGGGCTTGTACGAGGATACAAGTTTCTACATCGAATCCTTTTAATTAGGAAAACAATATTAGACATGTAACATGTATGTTTAATATATATATAATATTGTCAGGCATCAAGGCCCATAGGGAGTTAGTATTACATCTTCCTTAAAAACTACATGTATTAGTAACATGCAGGAATATTAAAAAGATAAAATCACAAATCACAGGAAGGCTTAACAAGCTTTGTTGCCAACGCGAAGCACCTGACAAAATAAAGTGGAGCTTATTTTGATTTCCAAACCTTGATCACGGCACGTGTAACAAATTCCAAACTCCTAACAAGAAGAAAATTACAAAAATATATTTTCATTACACAATACATTACGTCTAAATTGTACATACTTTTATGAAAATAAGAATTTTTAATAAAAATGTTTAACACAATTGTTGGCACTTAGTAAACAATCTCCATATGGTGGAACTTTGCATCATTTCTACGTAATAGCTTGTAGCGAAGTAAAGGCGGCAACAGACGAGGTACGGCCAGGTTTCCGCCCCGGCTTTTTATTAAATTGCTTTAGCACACCCGCTCCTCGTGAATCCAGTCTTCTTACTATAATAACATAATGGCCAGAAGGTGCAGTTCGTAAAATATGTGATAGCGAGCATGCACCTACGAACTCAGCCAAACATTTAATTTATCATGTTTGTAAAAACTAAGTATTAAATAAACTAAAATAAATAAACTAACAACAAACTATAAAAGGGCATCGAAAAACTCCTCCTCAACGCTGTCAGCTGGTAATGTGCCCAAAAGACTGGCGGCGTTGCCACGTTGTATGGCAACACTTAGCCTCTGACCAAGGTAAAAGCCAGCTCTTGGGTCACGGGAAGCGTCAACTAGGCGTTTTGAAAGTTCTTTGAACAGGCTATGAGCACTTGGACCCCACGGCCCTAAAGTTTCAACCCCAAACGAAAATGTAGTTACCACAAAGGTTTCTATATATACGCCGTTTGAGTTTCTCTGCAGCCGCAGAAAGATGAGAAGGCACAGGAGTATCGACGCAAGTTGCGTCCCATACTAAGGGCCTACCCATGAAACAAAAACATGCCGTCCGGTCTCTTGCCATCGTCGCGTGCCAAGCCATTAGGTTCTAAAACAGCTGGAAATAAAATGAACTGTATCTTTCATTGGTATAGAAAGTGAATGGATGGATGACGACAGTAGCATATGAAAAGCGAGCTTGATAATGGCGAAGTTAGTAGTGTTTAAATACAAGGTCCATCCGAAATCATTGTAGTTTTTATATGGGGTCAATATTTTGCTAATGCAGGGTTGGTCCCACAATTTATAAAAGTTGTTTATAGTGTGTAGGTACAGTGATTACTATTCAGTGTTCAATATTTCCTAGCCCTTGTTTTATCAAAGGCCCAAACTTTCTTACTGCCTTTAAATCTCGCTTCAAAATGCAACAGAGATAGCAACATGACTACCTGTCTTGTAGGGGGGCGACGTCATATATATGTGCGAGTTTCCTGTCATTGTCAACTAGAACTTGAACTTGACTTGAATTTGTGTTGTAATTGTTGACATTAGTATTGTATATTGACATTAGTATTGTATATTGACATTAGTATTGTACGTATTATATTGACATTATTATTGAGAGACATTGTGTAATTATTGTTTTCAGTCTATGTCTTGACATTTTATTGACATTTTTATTTTTGTATTATTAAGACTTTTTTATTTTGATTTTATTGTTATTTATTATTAATTAATTTTATTATTGTTTTTTTTATTTTTTACATTTGTACGCTCTCTGGCATAACATAGCATACATAACATAGCGCACTCTTTATTGCCTAGAAACCATTATTATTGTACCTATGTTAAACAAATGAATAAATGACTTATGACTTAACTTCTGCCCATCCCTGCACTGTGTCCTCACCACACAAACACGCGTGATTTCCTTTAGTGTTTCTCAGCAACTTGGTGACTTGTGTTATTGAATTTTTTATAAAATACATTTCAAAGCTCAGCGCGGAGTTTGTTAAACCAGTGTTATATTATGTGGTGTTCTTTGTGAGTCGGTGACCGTGTTTGTAACATTGTAGCTGAGAGTTAGTACGTGAGATAGTACTTATGTGTAGCGGTTTGTTAGCATAAAGAACTTAGCTCGTTCTCACTGCTACAGGACACACACCTCGTCTCCGGAGGTTGTGGGTTCAAAGCTGGGGCAAAAACCAGTGTGATTTTCAATTTAAATGAAACTAGCTGACGTCCCGCGGTTTCACCCTCGTAGTTCCCGTTCCCGTGGGAGTACGGGAATGAAATATAGCCTATAGCACTCACGAATAATGTAGCTTTCTACCAGTGAAACAATTTTTAAAATTGGTTCTTTACTTCCGGAGATTACCCCCTACATCCAAAATTACAAACAAATATGAAATAACTTTTTAAGGTTATATAACAAACCTAAGCCTGAAATTGCACGTCTGCCTTCAGCAGGCTCATGATCAATGCTCATGTCTTCTCTATATCTATATAATTTTCTGTTTTTTTTTTTCTGGGCTACATGACTGCCAATAAACCATTAAAGTGTGGTACACATTCGTAAAATATTCCAAACTAGCTTCTGCCAGCGGCTTCGCCCGCGCGAAGTTTGTCCCACGGGATCTTACTATTGGGATAAAAAGTATCCTATGTGTTAATTCAGGTTATAAACCATCTGTGTGCAGAATTTCATCTAAATCTATTCTATAGTTTTTGCGTGAAAGAGTAACAAACATAATCAACTAACACACAAACTTTCGTATTTTAGTAGGACTCGTCACAAGTCAAAACATAATTTATCACACAACATTTTATATTTTGGCTATCAAAATATCTGGAAACCCTCAAAACAACCAAATCAACAAGTGGTTCCTAGAAATGTATAAATAGCACAAAACCATTTTACACAACGAATGCATTTCATAAAATCTTATATTGCGCGCTTGTTGCATCACATAATATACCAACATTTGTCGACTTACGTTATGAGAACATGGTGTCATCCTTTAAGCCAGATTGTACGTCGTGAAATAGTGAAACCAACAACGTGTTAGCAGAAATGCCATTTGTTACCAACTTGTGTTATGAAGCTAAAGTTAAACATTATAATTTTATTCTAGTAGTATACTAATGCATTTTTAAGTACTTAAGGCACACAGTTACTGAGGACTTAACGGATGATGCTGGTAAATGGGAAGAGAGCGGAGGGTGTTGGATGTCGATGCAACATGTTGGACCGCAGGTTTGCACGTTTTACTTCAGAAATAAAAATTACTTTAATTAATGTTACTCCAATTGCCTTACGGCCGTTTTAACTAACAGTTATATGTAAGTAAGTTACATACTTACGTATAACTGTTAGTTATTATGCATACGTCTCGTAGCTATCGACGTTTCTATAAACAAAGTTAGCTTGGAATATCCTATCTGCGTCACCTACCTATCACACGGAAGACTATGATTCATAGAAAAAACAAATAAAGCTTTTCTAAGACGTTTTGATCTAACGGTCCGTAAGCTAAATGTCAAACAGTTAGAGTTAGCAACCTTCCGTTACCTGTTAGTAAGTTATTGAAAATAGCCGTTAGTTGTTTACTTACCTTAGATTAATTTTAAAAATAAAAATACAGGTAAACGTTTATACATTTTTCATTTAAATCTCACATTTTCTTCTATATCCTTGTTTATCATAAAAATCTAGGTGACAAGAAATGTTATTTCTGCGTTTATTCTTTTAGTGGCACAAGTACAACCCTCACAACATCCCCTTATGTGCTCACAGCTACAGGAAACGAGTTTTTAAAAGCGCTGAATTTTTCACACAAATGTTTCACAAAATATTACCGACTAAGTACTGGCTGCTTAGCACCCGTGGTAATGAAAAATTAATTATTAATGCGATAATTAAGCACGTTTAATGGCGAATTATAAAGAGTTTTATAGTATGAGAACAGGACAATTTAAACAAGGAACATTTAAAAGAGGTTTGATGGTGATGAGCTGGACAGATATAAAATAATTTGCACTTATACTGCAGAGCAAAGGCCTCTTTTGATATAGAGAAGACATGATCATTGATAATGAGCCTTCTGAAGTTGGACTGGATCATTTATTTATTAAACAATGAGAGTTTTAAAAGTAATTAAGGTGTTCGCTATTTATTGTCATTACTGACATTAAATACTTACAAGATAACCTTAAAAAGTTCCTACTGGCTTTCCACCTTGAAACCCACGATCTCGTCGGGCGATGCTTTAACTGTAATTTATATGTGTGTAATTTATGTAAATATCTGCATGGCGGCAAAGTATGCACGGCATGGACAAAGTATTCGAGAAACACATATTTTTTTCTTATTTCTCGTAAGTGTAGTTCAATGAACGAAGTCCCTAACAATATTAGCTTTCACATTGCCTCCAGCAAGAACATTCCTCACCCCCGCGCCGTCGACGAAGTCTCGATGCATTGAAATACATTCGGTAGATTGTCAGAACGAGGTCAGTGGTCTACCAGACCGTACCCCACAGTTCGCGCCACGGAACTACCCGTCTTGCTACACAAATGCCTAACAGACCGCACGGAGCGGAGACAGCTCGAAACACGAATATGTACCCGAAATTGTATGCAAAGGAAATGGTGAAAATATGGCCAACTGGTGTTCATAAATGTAATGTCTAGCTCATTTTGAAAGGGAGATAGCAAGAGTGTTTTTTTAATGCAACTCAGTAATAACATTTAACATTTAGTAAAGAAGCTTGTGATTCTCTATCATTAATGAAATAATGAAACATGAAAACGTAATAACCATTACAAGCACAAAAATGCCTCCTTGACAAATCGTGTCTACGTGAATAATAGAGAGAATCCGAGTAACTAATTAGCGAAACTATTACACAAGTACCTACGACGACTCCATTTTGAAACGTTTCTATCTTAATCGCTCACTTTTATTTACTGAACATTTTTATTTTTATTTGTTTAAAGAGTGCCCTAATGGACGCTGGCCCCGGCGACCTCTGGACGAATGGTCTCAGACAAAAAACAAATGAAAAAAAACCCTTTTGTTTTAACAGCCTAGGCCCAGAGACCGACTAATTTTTATTGCGCATCAGGCGTTGTTATAAATCGTATATGCTTTGCACGTAAATATATTATTTTACGTGTACAAAGTAGAGAGTGTTTTTTTACCAAACTCAAAATATAATTTAGATTGGCGTCGATGTTTCTGAGAAAATTGTAATACTTTAGGCTCGTTACTTTGTGTAATATTGAGACAAAAATGTCATTAAATTGGAGTCTCAGTTCTCGAAACATGGTATTTCGTTAGCAATATATTAATGTTTTTGATGATATCATGTTGTACCTATACATATTATTTATTTTCAAATAAAAATGATGGCCCAGTAACGTTTTTTCTATCTTTTTAATTGTAGGCTGTTACATTCAATGATTTTATACTACTACTAGAAGACCACATAGTTTTGAATAAACAATAAAGTTGGTCATAATAATGATTACCAATTAATTAAATACAGTGTTTGCTCTCAATCAATCTGAAATCATCATTACGTTCCGAAAACCAACGGATTGCAAACGTTTCACATTAAAACACGCGTTCTACCAACCTCACAAAATAGTTTAAACTCTCGTCTATGTAAGCACACACTAAGCAAAGTAAACAATAGAAATCTGTTTATGTGTGTAAACGTTCGTCGTGTTTACATATTAAATAACGTTTTGGCAAATATCGCGCTCCATCTCCTGGCCTATAGTGTTGTGCCAAATATTTCGAGGCACCGTGTATGCGCATAATTTTACGTGTTTTTGTCGACAACCTTGTAATATGTTAGTATAGAAACGTTAAGTGACATCCCTATTTTGGCTCGCGCTAGTGATGTCTTAGTTGAGAATACCTCACAGTTGTTAAATGGAGGGCTACTGATGAGTTTTGATGATTGTTTATTTGTCTTGTATTATTACGTGGTAGATGTTATTGACAGACATGGTAAGATTGTGTGTAATTCTGCTGAGGGTTTCTTCACCTACCGCGAAAGCGTTTAAAATCACTATCCTAAACGACTAGTAAAATAACCTAATCATACAAATTGTTTGGTTAAAGTACTTTTCTCACAAACTCTCGTTTCTGTATATATTTTGTATTTGGTTCAGTCATCAAAATAAGAACACCCCTTGTTCGCAATGTACGCGTCTCGCTGTATAATCCGTTTAGCGCTTACTTAACATTCCGCGCACTTTCTTACGCAGAACTGAAGGTTACGGCGTATTAAGTTGTTCGCGAGTGATGGCCCCAGAACATGTCATTACTCAGCCACTATTGTCTACCACGACCTTAGTCTAGTACGTGATTTCAAGCTTTTACGTTCCTCCAGTAGGCGCAGCTCAGAGTTAATAGTTCGGAAATAAGGGGCAATCGTAAGCATCGAAGTATCCTCTCACAACAAGAACACTTTAGTGAGAACACACACATCTGGCGTCCACTCTACATTTTCCTTTCATTCGAACGTATTGAATGAAAACATAATTTGGAATTTTGATTAAATCGAGCTCTACAAAAACACAAACTGAAACACTGTGCGCATCTGTGTCTGTTGTTCAAAAAGTCCGTATATTATTACATTATGTTGGTACGTTCATCCTACTACGGCGCGCTCCGTATTCCATTTATTAAATTACTTTTACTTGGTATAAATGACTGAGTAAACAAGTATATTTTTTTTGCTTTGTCAATTTCGCGCGGTGTTCGTACATACAGATTTTATTTTACAGTTTCAATATTCCGAGCGTCCTAAATATATTTTTAAAACAAAAACCGGCCAAGTGCGAGTCGGACTCGCGCACGAAAGGTTCCGTACCATTATCTATACATTAGACAAAACGGCAAAAAAATCACGTTTGTTGTATGGGAGCCCCCCTTAAATATAAATTTTATTCTGTTTTTAGTATTTGTTGTTATAGCGGCAACAGAAATACATCACCTGTGAAAATTTCAACTGTCTAGCTGTCACGGTTCATGAGATACAGCCTGGTGACAGACAGACGGACAGACGGACAGACGGACAGTCAGCGAAGTCTTAGTAATAGGGTTCCGTTTTTACCCTTTGGGTACGGAACCCTAAAAATGAAAACATGTTTTTTGTTCACGAGATGGCACGGAGGAATCTTATTTGTGATAAAAAATGAGGAGTTTGTAAAGTGCGCTAAAATTGTGCAGAACGCTGTCTACTCAGTAAAAGAGTACTTTATTTAGTAGTGCTTTATTTTGTGCGATGTTGCTCTTGAATTATTATTCGTTCGCTCGACACACTATTTAATGCAGTACTCAAAAATTTTGAATTGCGGTTTCCGCTTCGAAGCAATGAAACCCCATCAAAATCCATTTGGGAGTTTTTGCGTCATGCAACAAATGGCAGACGAGGCAAAAACATGGTGGCTTTCGGTTCAACCACATAAACACCGAGTGCTCTCCAAATGTCTGTATTCATATTATTTACTCAGTAATAATGGTATCATCCTCTTTTTTCATAGTCTCCCTTAATTTTTGTGTTTCTTTATAAACGTCGAATATAAATTGTGGGTTTTCTTTTGATAAAAACTAATTATATGATCGGATAAAGTGACCGTAACTACTGCCCCAATAAAAATATTATTTTCTTAAAACATTTGACGAAGACTTACATTTATTATTTTGTTCTATTCTATAAAGAGTTAATAGAATACTAGTATTGTAAGCACATGTTTCATAATGGCGGCGTTATTAGAGGGCCGTCCGGGCTGTCAGCCGGCCGGCAATATTGTCACAGTAAGCTGCGTTACGATACATTATGTAATAGGATTTGAGCTAAGCTCTACATTAGGATCGCTTACGTCATCGCTGACATTTCGATACACAGTTAATATAGTATTTGTTGAAACCAGAATGACGGGAATAATTGTAAGAAAAGTACAAAAATGGTATGAAAAGTCTGTAGAAAGAGCAGAAACTGAGCGAGATCTCGAGGTCGGACTCGCGATGAATATGGCGAAGACCAAGGTGATTACCAACAGCACCAAACGCAACATAGGAATTGGGGGTTTGAGGATTGAATAAGTACATGATAAAGAAGTTGCTCGACGCACTGAAAACGCCTGGAAGAGCTATTGGTCGATGAAGCAAATAATGAAGGGACCTCTCCCTCTCTCACTGAAGAGAAAACTCATGGACATGTGCATTCTTCCTACTCTCACTTAGGGAGCGCAAACAAAGGGTCACTAACCAACCGTCAAAAGTCCGCACTCGGGGCTCGCGCTCTGGGGTCTGTCAGAGAGCAATCTCGCTGACAGACCCCAGAGCGCAGTAGGAATGAAACTTACTGATCGTGTAAGGAACTCGATACTGCGTTCCAAAACTCAAATTGCCGATGTAGGTCACTCGGCTGACAAGCTCAAATGGAACTGGGCTGGCCACATCTGTCGCATGCCGGGTGAGCTCAAATGGGTCCCAAACAGCAGCAAACCGCAACGCGGCAGGTCTAGAAGGAGATGGCGGAACGAACTCAACTCCTTCCACAAGGATTAGCGTATAACAGCACTGGATAGGAATAAGTGGAAGGAGGAAAGGGAGGCCTTTGCCCTGCAGTGGGACACAAATGGCTGATAATACTGTAGACAGTAGAGTCATGTAGCAATACAAGTTCTTCCATGCAAATATGCTATGGCTTTAGGTAACTTTGATTAGTTATCCATGTTCCACTGACAATCATTTTCATCGATCGTTAAGCCTTTGGTACCGGCTGTCTTTTTTATTATTGGAAAAAAATCTTGGCTGATGATGAGTAATTCACATCATTCATTCTCAGTCGGTCTTCTTGTTTTCAATTCTAATTGCTACCCGTTGAAAATATTCATGATTTTTTAAATTAAACTAGGTACTTCTCTCAGTCCAATTGAATTGTCAATTCCGCAAAATCAACTACACAGAGCACCATAAACAGTGAAACCACTTCCTTTTATTCATGAACGACCAAGAAATTAATAGAACACGAAGTAACTCCCAGTATCGTGTTGTAAGAGCACTTAGCTCATAAAACCACGTGTGACTGTCGGGGCTAATGTAGCCTGTGTTCACAAATGTGTGTGAACAGGTAGTTAGCTCGATCTACTTCATTAAGGGAGGCACGCCGGATAGGCTTGCTAAGACGTAGGTAAGTAAAGAAGGTTGATATTACGACGACGCATACAGGGTGTAAAAGGACCCATCACAAACCTCTCCACCGAGCATTCTGTACATCAATCTGTAGTAAAACTGCGCAAAAATTATTTCAGAGAAGAGATTTTTTCGATGTAAAAAATGTAACTTACTCAAAATATTGTGTTGATGAATGCATCAAATAGTACAAAGGTCATGGAGGTATTTAATTTAACATTAAAAAATGTATAAAAGGTAAGAGGTTGGAACTTCGGTATGGTCTAGTGCAAATCATGATCGCAATGACGGGAAGACGCGCCTCTCTGCCTCATTGTGGGTGTTTTTCCACCCGTTTATGTAGTTTAAAATCATTCTATAACAATCCCCAACGTTGGGATATAAACGAATTTTTTGTTTTAGGACATGCCGTTACTGGTTTTCACTCAGCGTTTTTTTTTCGCTCAGGATAATTATATTATGTTGATGACTGTAGTAGTTGTAATTCATAGATCAGAACTTTATATTGTCCTGCCACCTCTTTTAATTATATCAGTTCCAAGAACCCAAAATGCTGCTTAATCAAGTGCAGTATTTATTTTCTTACGAAATACCTATAAAATATACTTTTACACATAATGTTGCAGTGCAATATTTAAAAAGTAACTTTTAATTCAGAAATCTCTTAGTACACCAAGATGTATGATCGTATCCCTTTAACCAACTGGTAAAAGTAAGTTTAAAATGCCACGCACATACTCGTACGAGTTCTTTCATTTTAATTAACTGCCCCTCGTGTTTGTTAGCTTTGCCATCGGAGTAAATATTTTATTCGTATGAAGAGGTTTTCCTAGAAAGTTCTTCAATATCAGTCTTTGAAAGGCGATGCTCATTGGTCCCCTGACCTTCTGTATCTTGGTACTCTGTGGTGGCGACTAGACTCGTTTCACCTTCAATTGAATGAACCCACCTTTGAAGCTAAAGGTTATATTTTTAGATTGAGCTCATAGTTGGAATGTTGGGTCCATGAAGATCCTCTGAAGTTTTCTCTAAAAAGGTTTTGCTGAATTAAAAGCGTAGAGTAGTTAGATCGAATTTTGTAGGGGAACATCGTTAATTATTTGTGGTGTAGACAGAAGATTATAAAGAGATATTTTAACAGCTGTGTAATGAGAATCTAGGCTTACAGTATTATCACTATATGCAGAAGAAATTAAACGCTCCAACGTATCTAACAGATTTTTAACGTGTTTTTGGGATATCTTGAGCATATTAATGATGCTATGATAATAAACTAAAACATCCCTTACACTTCAGCATTACAAAATCAGCCTAAGTTCTCATAACTGGGACACAGGTCTCATCGCTCAGAGGAGGGAGTGGCTCATAGTTCTCCATGTGGGCCTATGGCACGGCTAGACGACACAATATGTCTTCGAATGTATGATCCTAGAAAATACCAGTTCCCTCAAGATGTTTTCAAATTCGGGCATGGCAATATCAAGTAGGTATATATCTACCTGTATCTAGACTGGTAGAGGGCAGGCTCTCACAGGTCGCTAAGCTGGATTAAAAACATGAGTCAGCTCCTTATGTCCCCAACAAACAAGCAGGTGGCCGATCGATAGCTGACCGCCTAATATGGGCACTGTAACTACATGTGGGGTTTAGGGAAACTGCGGTGTAATATGTGCCACAGGCTTGAACATGGCCGTGTTTCCTACCTACTCATAGATTATTGGATTGTGCTGAATGTAATCGATTAATTGTTTAATGCTTTAATTACTAGTACTAAAATATCTCTGTTTTACTAATTTTATTCTATAATATTGTATGTCGATGTCGTTAAAACTCTTTGAATTGAATCATTATTTAATTAAAAAATTGGTTGCCTGTAAAGTCGGTATACGGGCGAAAGTTTTACGTGACAACCACTTTGAGTGGTAAAATAAACTTTTTATGTCTGTCTCTCTCGCTCTTAGGCGGGACGCGTGCCTCTCACTCGCTCTCATTGTGAGCGCATAACGTGAGCGGAGCGTTACCCAGTTTCTTGAAGTGTCACCCGGCAAACCAATTTATAAGACGTTGTCACGTCAAAAGAGTAAAGAGGGTCTAGTAAAAGATTTATATCTTTGCGATTGCGTTAATGTATACTTCAATGCTGACATTAAACTATTGCCAACCGTTGTCCAAGATGGGAACTGCGTTTTAACCAGTATCGACTGATTTGTCAACAAATTACATAATTTTCGAATGTGGGATCTACTTTAAATCATAATATTACTATGACAAGAGTAAAATTTCATTGGCGTTAGATGACGTTGGTTTAACAACACCAACGCACACATGTTACGGTACAGTGTACAAATAGCCCAAAGCTAGCTGAGTCACCACACCGCGCACCGCCGGCAACTAATGGTGCGGAACGCGGGCTATAATATAGCGCGCAATGCTTTAGTGGACCTACTCGAACTAATACATCCTTTATGAAAATTTATGTCACGAGAAGAATGATAAACATAATTATAAATGTCTGATATGATACTTGATGGATACCCACGGCGAGTGTTTATCGTAAGTTCATTATAAGTACATAGATACGCGTTTTATTTTCGTAAATAATGATCTTAAATATTTCAGACACTTTTTATGGAGATGTTTATTTATAGTTCGTTCATGAAGACGTATAAGTTTCATAAAAGCTGTAAAAAGATAAAATCAGTCTGCTGATATTATTATCGCCGACTTAATTGTCATCAAGCAGGTCACTGACCTCAGGTTCTTTCGGTTTCTTATTAAATTTTCCAGACAGCTTGACTTTCAAAGAACACCATTTATTAATTAAAATCAAAACACTCTTAAATATCAGCTCAAATCAACTGTGGAACATCAATTTGTTAATTATTTTTTTACCTTTTCATGTATATAGACATACCCTTTTCATTCGTGTGTGAAAATTTTGTTGCGCGTTTATTCTTTCAATTAAATTGAAACACTTAAGGGTTAATTGAATGAAAAATAATTGTTAAGTAGACAATTTAAATTAAACGCTTAAATAATCTTAAAACATTGTTTCAGTGAGATTATGTTACTTTGTTTGAAGTAAATACTGTTGTACCAATGTTGAAAAGAGTATACCTTAACTCGTCCATTTTCCTTATTTTAAACATTTGCCAACACTTAACTGCTGAACATTTCCTGAATTAATTCCGCCCAAAATATTTTCTATACACGTTCATTTTCGTGAAAAGGATCCGATGATTTCGACAGAACAATTTCCTCGGAGCCCTCTTAGAGAGGAATTTTATAAATAGACTGATAACTGCACACACGGAGGCTGAGATGAACTCAAAGGTTCCGCCGTGCGCGGGACAGACCCTTTGATCTCGCTGACCCTCCTCTCAGCAGCTCACTTCAACGATATTATCTTGTTTTTTATCCCGACGACGATTTACGACGCAAATGAATACTAAAAAAATCTCGGCAAAATTTTTCTTCTTGTATGAATATTTTGTACAGTATATCCAGTTACTGTGGCGTTAAAGCTATCGCGTATACAGGTCTCGTGTTCCTCGATTATTTTAAAAAGTTTATTTTATAAAGTAAATGTCAAGTAAACTTTGATACGTTCAAAAAACGCATATAATACGTGAAAACTACGACATATGCAATATAGTGGTTCTAAACGAAAACTCTTTCATTGAAATCCTACTAAAATATTACCGACTCAAATCATCTAAAGCTACATTCCCCAACACATACTCCACTAACGAACACTTCCCAGTGTTCATCTTCAGATAACTTCAACCTCAATTCAAATTGTATTCATATCGATCTCCGTGCGGTTCTCCCGACTAGCTAAACGTTTACCGACGGAACGTTGCTTCGCCAAATAATTTTCTAAGCAAAAAAGCTAATCTCGCTCCCATTTTTCCTTACCTTTTGTTTTACCGATATTCATAGGTTGTTTACCTGCGTCATGTACTGTAAAGTGCGGGAACCCAACGACGGCGTTCATGCAATCGTCCATTTCATTCGGCGCGGCCGGAATTTAGTAAAATGCTTTTATACTTTTTTCTAGTTCTCTCTTTTGATATTTAAATGCGATTGAGCATTTAGATTTTGTTGATATTCAACAATTTTACACACACATATTTGTGATATCTATTTGCGTGTCAAGTTTTTTCACTGTTTGATTTCCCTGAACATAATATTTAGAAGAATAAAATATCTGACGCTAACCAAACTTCAGCTTACTAGCAAAACTATTTCTATAGTATGAAATAGGAACAATCCTTTAAATTGAAATGTTCTAGTTTAGTACAAGTAATTCAGAATACCTCCTGAAATAGACAGATAGACAGATTCTACCGAAACAATATTGCTAGATACAAACAGTTATTTAGACAATATAGTAGTTATTTAGATAGCAGTAACATGATTTTATCTGCCTAGAATCTCAAGTTGTTAAGTCGAAATAACATTCGCTTTAGAGGAATATCCAAGTTGGAACATTTCGAGAATAAATTTAAAACAGTTGTGCAATTTTGCTCTTAAAAATATCCAAATATGCGGTTATTTTGTTCCTCGAGGAATATACGGAAGTCTTGGGAAAGTACAGTAATAAAATAAAATAAAATATTTTGGTTGAATTTAAATCTTAATAAATTTATTTTTATACCATTATTTCAACACCGTTATTAAAAACAATCTGCTATTATTTCAACCCCATTCATTTAAACCCAGACATTTAAACATTTGAATCATCATCAATACTAATTTGTTGGAATTCTCAAAACCCTCAACTGATCATAAACAAACGAATTCACGACCCCGAGGAATCCCATACCTACGTATTTTTCCTTATTATTGTAATCCCCCCAAATATTTAATTTCGTGCTATCTAATCCTCGTGCAAAATATCACGTTACTGGAACGGAAACCATTTTGTTTTTATCGTTCTTAATTAGTGTTGACGCAGATTTTGCTTTATAATTTATGGAATAACATTTTTTAAAGTACGAACATGTTCTTAATTTGTGTTTGTAAAACTAATTAAACACATTCGCAGTGATAACACATTAGGAGACAATTACTTTGAGCAACCATCATCTGCCTTGGTTACTGGAAGACGATCCCAACTATGTTGGTATCGGCTTCAAGTCTAACCGGATGCAGCTGATTACAGTATTTTACATGGAGCGACTGCCTATCTGACCTCCACAAGCCAGTTAGTACTGGTTAATACGATAACACTTGATAAGACTGGTTGTCAGACTTTTTGGGCCACGAACTACCTGTAACGACTGTCAAAGAGCTACGTACAAATAACAGCCGGGACCAACAGCTAAACGTGCTTTGAGCAACCAATTCAATAAAATCAAAAGTCATTTATTCAAAATTAGGCTGTGAATTACCGCTTTTTGAACGTCAACATATCATAAAACCCCAAAACACCCACCATATTTACCAGTTTCCAATGTTGTAGTTGAGGAGATGAAGTGCGACAACAAACTCCCTAGCAACACACCTGTCTGTTAAGTTAGAAGGGTTTGATTCTTTAAATAACGTTTTAGAGAGAATGTTATCTGTAACATAGCAGGGCTTATTCGCGACGCAAGAGGTGCTGACTGAACGGCACAGGACCGTAAATGTAGTGAACGAGCCATTGTATGACAATAAAAAGCTTCCTTTTTTGTATCGCTGCGTCCTCGCTTTTATTCCTTTGTTTCCAATTCCGCAGTTCCGAATAAAAAATGTTTCCTGCAACCCGAAATCGCTGTACCTCGCATACTTACCATATTCTCAATAAAAAATCACTCTGAACAGGTTTTACACGATTCATTCCATTCGATTGGCGTCGAATGAAGAACGAACGGTATCTAGCTCGCATCCATTCACTCGTGCGGGATTCTGCGGGACACTCGGCTGTCGGATTGATCCGCTCCGATTGATATTACTCTGTGTCAAGGAATATTTTCTGCTCGTTCTGTTCATCGTTTATGATTGATATGTATCGCACATGATTTGTTGCGTGACGTATATCAAAGATTCGCCGAATGAAGGTTATTTAAATTTGGATCGCGATGCTGGAAGTTTAGTTTTGTTTTCCTGACTGCGTAGACATAGTTTTGCTAATAATTTAATTTTAAGTTTTTTCAGCATAATAATATGGTGTAGTAGGCCATCATCTGCCTAGCCTTTTTCCAACTATGTTGGGATTGACTTCCAGTCAAACTGGATCCAGCTGAATACCCTTATTTAAAGCGACAGCATATCTGACGTCCACAACCCAGTTAGTACTGGGTAATACGACACCACTTGGTAAGCCTGGTTGTCAGACTTTCAGACCACTGACTGCATAATAATCTTTTAAGTTGGTGTACAAAGTACAATCATCACGGTTACCTTCCTTCTTCTTCCTTTCTTCTTTTATATCCATTCATATGTAAGTGCTATTTTCTCTTTTATGTTTATGACTGTGTCTCACAATAAAAGTCACAGCTCATGTAAAATTAAATGTTTCATACCGGCTCTCACAGGTATGCTTTGTAAAGCTGCATAATTAACTGTGTCTCATAGTATCACCTCGCTGTTCTCGCTATACTCATACTTTATATTAATACACTAAAACTCGCGAATTCTCGCGCCCCTTTACTACAAACGTTGAAACATGCTTGCGTTTACTAGAATTTTATGTTAAACCTCTGCTCCAGTACGAATCCTCTTTTTTCCATCTCATTCAGAACTCGCAATAGAACGTGTTTTTTGAGATATTTCCATTCTGGATAGTAGTGGGGTCTTTGTTTTATTTCCCGAATAGAATAAGTTATGGCCGGGGTTTAAGGGAATATTTTAGCAAGATTCTCAGCGAATATCACAAGTTTCTTTATCTGTTAAACTTGCAGCTATTTTTGTTAAAAACTTCCAACAAAACTTAAAATATTTATTATACACGAGTTCAAAGTTATCATTCAGTTTTCTTATCTTGAAATATAAATTAGTTTTCAAGTAATTAATTTTGCTACAGCTTCTACACTCTACTAATTGCAAATGAAAAGAATTTCGTTAAAAAAACTTAAACAGGTTATGAAAACATCATTAAAAATCTAGTACTAAATTACTTCAACAGAAGTGAGTGATTGATTGATTACTTGTTCTCTTCGACACCTCAATCGGAAACAAGCTCACTATAATTGTCATTCACCCGTAATAAGAAAATTACTTTAACTTTACCTTAACGTTCCTTATAAAGTTAATAGAACATGTAGCCACGACTTCTCATGAACCATCTCGATTGACAATATGACGTATCGAGATAAATTTCTCCAATCCTTCCTACATAGGCTACATAAGTAAGCTAGTAATAACAGTTATCTCGTATCACTTACCTCCACTGGGTATTGAAGCTGTGGTGGCGACGCAGAAGCAGTGCAGTAGCAACGAGAGCAGCATCTTGGTTGTCATGGTAACGCAGATCGAGCTCATGTTCGCCTCATCGTCGCTGACCCCGGAGCCCAGGCTGGCCGCTCACTTCACCTTCACCTTCATTGTAAACGGTGGCAGTTACATCACTGGGGTGAAATTAGCTCTGCAACAAAAAAACGAAATTGTTTTAGATTTTCATAAAACACGACTAACTGTTTCGTTGGTCTAGTGGTCGCGAGTATGACTGCTGAGCATCAGGTCCTGGATTTGATTACCAGGTCGGGCAAAGTGTCATTGGTTTCATCTATCAGAAATTCCTCAGTAGCAGTCACGGAGTCTGGATCTGCGCCGGGTTGATGGAAATAGGCTTGCCCCCGTAATACATGGGACTTAAACATAACTGCAAAATGTGGAAGTACTATTATGTACACTTCTGCCTACCCCTTGGGGAATTACAGGCGTGATGTAATGTTATGTTCAATAAAATAGTCGTTACTTGAAAGGAATACTAAGCAGAGGGACTTTGAAACTAGCTCTATTTATCTTATTTAATAAAATTATATTAACTAAATCAATTCATGAAGAGACAGTGGTGTTGATTCTGTTGAGCACAAACTAAACTTAATTTAGGCTATTGCTATCTTTTTCTCTCAAATAAAACGAGAAAGAGAAGGACGTAATTTAGAGCTGTCAAATTTAGTTGGAACTAATATTTCCATACAAATGAAGGGTGCACGTAAAAACATGTCGACTAAAAACACGGTGAAGCGCAAGGCATTAACTAGTTAGACATCTTTAACTTAGTTCATAGCTATAGCCGTCCTTTTCAGTAAAAGATAGCAATAGCCTAAATTAAGTTTAGTTTGTGCACAACAGAATCGACACCAGTGTTGCCGAAATAGTAGTTATTAGTAAAACATCGAGCAAAGCAATATTATAAATCATCACACAATACAACATTAAACCTGTGAACAATAGCTGTTCCGCCGACTGCTCTGTTACAATCTCCCACGAATTCTATTAAACAAAGAGTTGCAGAGCTGCAGCTTACAATAATAGTCAAGTCGTTACATCACTAGCTCCTAGCCATCCAGCCATCCCACAGTTTAGCGTGCCAGCGTTGACCGCAAACCGTCTTGACAAACTCGACGCTAACCGGAGATAATTGATGACACATACGCGGCATTCCATTGATGTTACACGTGGTAGGTGCTCGCTTATGCGTGGCTTGTGTTTGTCCAGCCGATATCGGGATTAAGATGTCCGATCAATGTTAGGTTTGACTACAGATTAGATAAGAATAGAATAGAATAAGAATAATTTATTTATAAAAGTATTACAAAAATGTACATTTATGTGCAGTAGTGTTATTTCTAAAACAATGGTGTAATTAGTGCATAACAGTAAACTATAACTAAAAATATATATAACAGTTGCAAGAAACAATAATGTGGAATTCACAAATGTTTGCTAGCGACCTGCCCGATCTAGGTTTATTTAAACCTGTGTTTCAGGTCATCACTTTACATAGCACTTAATTAAGTAGGACAGTAAATGTTATAAAATAAAAGAAATCTATTAGCAACTATAAGAATAATGTAAGTGGTACAAAAATCAATAAACATTAAAACTAAATTAAGTAAAATACCTATGTACAATTAGATACCAGGGAATAACATAAATAGATAGATGATGGCGTCTAAGTGTTAAGTTATTGCTGCCTGTATAATGAATGATTTTAGTCTTACTTAAGTGTATTTCTCACCCTTGATTTGATTTTGTATCTTTAGTAAAAGCTCTCGTCAGAATGACACAGGTTTTTAAAACATATAAACATCATTATCTGCCTAGCCTTTTCCTAACAATGTTGAGGTCGGCTTCCAGTCTAACCGGATGCAGCTGAATACCAGTATTTTACATGGAACGACTGTATATCTGACCTCCACAACCCAGTTAGTCTTGGGTAATACGATACCCCTTGGTAAGACTGGTTGTCTGACTTTTTGGGCCACTGTCTACCTGTAACGACCGTCAAAGATCTTCAAATGATAGCCGGGACCAACAGCTTAACGTGCTTACCGAGGCACAGAGGAAACTCGGTATATAAGGGTCACCCATCCACAGACCAACCTAGGCAAGCACGGCTTAACCTAAAGATCGACCCGTGCTGCAGTTATTATTTAGCCATAAGCTCTTTTATTTGTTTTTATGTGTGTTTAAAACAAATAAATAAAATTGAAGTATTTGTAATTTCAAAATAACAGAACTGAATGTAGATGAATGTATACGGTACTTAGAACAATTTAAAAAAAATGTCTCTGGTCTGTATGTCTGTTTGTTCCAGTTAATCTCCGAAACGGCTGGACAGAATTTGGACGAGACTTTTACTTGCAGATAGGTGTTTTTTTTTTTAATCTTTATTTATTTACGGGGTATTTTCTGTAAAGAATATGTCACCCCGATGAATAGCCGATATTATAAGGAACTAGCTGACCCGCGCAACTTCATCTGCGTCACATGAGAGAGAGAGAGAGGGTTAGAGAGTGTGACTCAACCTTGAAAGATAGACATAATTATGCTATCGCGGTTTTTTTTACTTTTTATGAGGAACAATTCCCTCATACATGATTGTTGCGTAACTATGCAGCGCTTGCAACGGAAGCTCTCAAAAGAAATACATTTTCCGCGTTTTTGCAACATTTATTTTAATGCTTCGCTTCTATTGGTAGTAGCGTGATGTTAGATAATCTATAGCCGTCCTCGATAAATGGACTATCCAACACTAAAAGTATTTTTTTTAATTCGAACCAGTAGTTCCTGAAATTAGCGCGATTAACCAACCAAACAAACAAACTCTTGAGCTTTATAATATAAGTATAGATTCAAGTCGGTAACAATTTTATTTATCCGATATAATCTACTTATGTTTTTCCAAATAAGGCCTTGCCTCTACAGACTTACGTCTCCATCCTAACACTCGATGACATTCTCCAGCTAGGTCGAAAGTTCTCACCAAAGGTGCAGGAAATTAATCCAAACACGATTTTTCAATTTTAAATGGAACCAACTTTGAGATATACCTACGTTTTTCACAAAAAAAGGAGCATGCTTATCGGAATTCTCTGTAAAACGTTATGCGTGGTCATACAATCATACATAAAAAAAATACGCGTCGAATTGAGAAACTCAAACTCAAAACTCAAACTCAAAGCATTTATTTCAATTAGACCATTACGGCACTTTTGAAAGTCAAAAATACAAAAAAGAAAATCAAAGCTACAGTCCCAGTCACAAGGCATAATAACTTGAGAAAGTACTGTAGTTGCCCATTCCCTAGCGTAGATCTCTATGGAGAAGAACGGGGAGAACTTCCTCATTTTTATTTCATCGGTTAAAAAACTAAACTCGTGGCAACTGACACGGGCGAGGGTCATACTTTTACGGAAAATCTTAACCCCACGATTAAGAAAATAGAGTGAAATGAACAACACAATCTATCACCAAGACGTTAAACTGCTAAATTCTAATGCACGCAAATCATGATATTATGTAAATTTTCAAACCAGCATCATGTAGACTAATCTAGAGTGCCATAAGCTATAATAACTTATTTAAAGCCGGTCAGTCGATCTAAAAGTTATCTGGTGAGCATATTTTTGTCATTATTACCATTTTAGTACATTAAATGTCACTGCATCTTACATTTGATGATTAGTTCTTCTTGAACACTTTAAATTCATATATCTTTTGATAGAATTAATCAATTACGATAAAACAAAGACACGCACGATACGCACAATTTTTATGTATTGTAATGTGTATGTCTTTTACATGTTTTTTACTTACATTTTTGGATATTATTAACCTGAAAATTTAAGCATTCGTCCTCCCTAGGTAGCTTCATGGTCATTTCTTGGAGGCTTAGCAACGGCTTTGGCCTTTTTACCTTGTAATTTATGTTATTTAAGTTTTTATCTTTATTAAATCTTTGTTTACTTTTGTGATGTCAGTTAGTGGCAACCCTAGTTTTATTTTAATTTATTGCTGGAGCTAGTTGTAGGTTGTATAGGTAAATCACATCGACCTCATTCGATTTTCTTTTTAATAATTTTCTAATTTTAAAATGTAAATTATGTGGAGTTGACAGGAGCCTGGTGGTGGAATGGGCAGTCTACGTTCAGAGCTGAGAGCAGTAACACCTCTGAGAAGCTCCATAAAATTTTATTTAAAAGGGCAGTTTCCCTTATTCTTCGGTTTTAAGTCGGCCTCTCTCCGTGCCGCACCCTCACCAAGAACACCTGGAAACCTTGATCCTTGAGCTACACAAGCCTGATGAAGATTTGATGCTCCTCGGCCCTCCTCCTACGGCCTGAGGATTGACGGTCCTCGGCCGTCCACCACCGTCTGAAGACGGATGCCCTCGGCCCTCCTCCTACGGCCTGAGGATTGACGGTCCTCGGCCGTCCACCACCGTCTGAAGACGGATGCCCTCGGCCCTCCTTCTACGGCCTGAGGATTGACGGTCCTCGGCCGTCCACCACCGTCTGAAGACGGATGCCCTCGGCCCTTCTCTACGGCCTACGGCCTGAGAGTTGATGGTTCCTCGGTCCTCCTCCACAGTCTGAAGACGGGCGTTCTTCAGTTATTTATTTCATTCTGCGTTTCATCTTCAGTACTTTCCGCCAGCTTCACTGGCATTAGTAATTAAGTAGCTCCAGCCTTTAGATTATCCTTGTTAATAAATTCTTATAACTCGTCCCCTTTATTTCTTTTAATAGTGCTCCCCTCCAGACTGAAAGTTAGGTAGGTGAGTGCTCAGTGACCTTACAGTTTTGTGGATCCTATCCAGGAAAATGTAACGTTACAGACTGGCGCCCAAATATTTACTAACCCACCCCTCTTAAATTATTTCTAGGCATTCTGCACATCTCAAAATTCGAAAATAACACTTCCCCAAGTGAGTATATTTGGTAAGCATTTTATTATTTTCATCTTTTCACTCATCTCAACTCATATTGAACTCTTCTACAACTAAACATCATCTAGGTATTCCTCACCTCACACACATTCCATTATCGAAAGATAATTGGCACCCTTTCGGCCTCTTGGTTGTGTTAACCCACTTGTGGGCATTGCCAAGGTCGGAGATTGGTTACTCTACAACGGTTATTGGACAATATCCCGTAATCGTTTATCTCATATTATACTTACTCTCTACCAAAACATCGCTATACTGCATCCCACAGACTTGCACGCCACTACGTTTACCCTCTGGTATTCGTACCCAACGGTCGCTTGATGTGTTAATCCATTCGTGGACACTCCCAAGTGGGTCGTTGGGACACTTCACGACTGAAACAGGAGAATATCCTGTGGATGTTTATACAACCCTAAAATACTACGTTACACCCACTACAAATACTTTACTAATATATTCTGAACTATTAACACTTTAAAGATT
The DNA here is from genome assembly GCA_905147715.2 of Xestia xanthographa. Lineage (NCBI taxonomy): Eukaryota > Metazoa > Arthropoda > Insecta > Lepidoptera > Noctuidae > Xestia > Xestia xanthographa. Next base: position 28,911,937 of record LR990661.1, read on the forward strand.
ACTTCATTTTATTTTGATCTGATAACACGGCTAGTGCAATCTATACATTTTTACACTGAAAAATTACTTGATCCTAGACTATAAATTTGTTATACGCGAATCTGGCGTAAAATTGAAGTTTTAGGCCATAATAAAATAACTAAATCTAGATTTTTCTAAGAAATTCTAACGAATTAAATCTAGACTGAGCTATGATAATTTTGGGTGATATTCTTATTCAATAACACCAAAATCTTATAAACATACTCGTTAAAAAATCCCTCATTTTTCGATAAAAAACGTACTTACATACATACAGATAATATACATAACCTCCTTTTTGAGTTTCGCCCTAGTCGGGTAAAATTGCATAAAATTATTTTGGGTTGACTTGTTATTTGTCACGCGTTGCTAGGTAACAGGCCCATAGAGATCTAGTTCTTTTGCAGCAGCAAAAAGTTTTTAATCAAACTTTGCGGTGGCCAAAATAGGTACTAAAGTTTAGCAAACTTTTTATGCATTAGTTCCAAATTTTACCACCATACAGTTTTTATTGGTTTACGATATTTTTAATCAAACCTCTTTGCACCCTCTGTGTCATACTCTTAATATTATTTTTTAATCGAACCTCTTTGGACCCTCTGAGTCTTATAAATTTTTAAACATTCTTGGGCTCAAGTACTCAGACCCTCTTAATGTTTTATTCGGAGCTTACCCGACTACTGTATTACGGGAGCTGCCCTGACGTTTACTCAGTTTACTGAATACGGTGTTATGGTCCTGACCTGATCCCTCTTTCCCTCCTTCTCCTCTTAAACACGAGTCCACACACTTGAAGTGTGGGTCCTAAACACGAGTCCACACTCTTAAGGGCTAGTCCACACTCTTAAGGGCTAGTCCACACTCTTAAGGGCTAGTCCACACTCTTAAGGGCTAGTCCACACTCTTAAGGGCTAGTCCACACTCTTAAGGGCTAGTCCACACTCTTAAGGGCTAGTCCTCACTCTTAAGGGCTAGTCCTCACTCTCAAGTGCGGGTCCTAAGCACGGGTCCACACTCTTAAGGGCGAGTCCTAAACACTCTTAATCTTGAGTGCTCTCTTAGACTTGAGTGCCCTCTCAAACGCTCTCTTGGACTTGAGTTCCCTCTCAAACGCTCTCTTGGATTTGAGTTCCCTCTCAAACGCTCTCTTGGATTTGAGTTCCCTCTCAAACGCTCTCTTGGATTTGAGTTCCCTCTCAAACGCTCTCTTGGACTTGAGTTCCCTCTCAAACGCTCTCTTGGACTTGAGTTCCCTCTCAAACGCTCTCTTGGACTTGAGTTTCCTCTCAAACGCTCTCTTGGACTTGAGTCCTAACTCAAACACTCTCGGCCTCCGTAGACTTTTTAAATTTCTTTTATCACTTTCATAATATTTTATTTATTTATATTTTTTTTCGATATCTTTTACTTTTGAATTTGCTATCGCCTTATTTTCTGTCTGGAGTTCTTTACGGTTTTTATTATTTTATAACTTCAATGCCCTAGCCTCTTTAACTCATTCCTTGTAAAAACCATTTAGATTTTAAGTTTTGTAAATACTTCACAAGGTTTACCTTCCCTTAAAACTTTTGGCTTATTTAAATCCCTCTTTTTATTTTGTAGAGCGGTGCACAACTCTTTAAATAAGCCATTGTGTTGAGCGGTGCACAACTCATTAAATAAGCCGTTGTGTCGAGCGGTCGCATTAACTCGTTAAATAAGCCTTAGTGTACTTTTTTAAACTTAGATAATATTTTTTTATCCTTGACCCTCCTTGACCCTTGACTTAAAGCTTGAAGGCTTCTCTTAAGCACTTTATGCTCTTAAACCTTGGCTGCTTTTCTTAAGCAGAAAAACTTTGTAAATAATTTATTTTAATTTTAACGGGTTTTAGAACAGGTGCGGATTACGACACCTAAATTAAATAAATAAGCCTTCGTAAACCTTAAAAATAATTCCTTGTGGAGTATGCGTCATTGAATGTGAACCATATCCCCTAAGTATGCTGGTGATGTATGATTGAGGAAGTGTGTAGGGTAGGTTGATGAAAGGTGTATGAAAGAGCAAGGTCTTATTTACAACCTCGAAATTTTTTCTAGTTAGTAATTTTCTGGGGTTATGGGGAATCTTAGTTTCAATTGTTTTTAAACTTACTTTATCACTGTATATACTCATTTAGCTTAATTTTTTGTTGATGAATGCTCTCTTAATACTAAATAAGAAAATTTTTTCATTGTATTCAAAAATTTTCCGGGGTTTTCGGGGTAATGTAATGTGTATGTCTTTTACATGTTTTTTACTTACATTTTTGGATATTATTAACCTGAAAATTTAAGCATTCGTCCTCCCTAGGTAGCTTCATGGTCATTTCTTGGAGGCTTAGCAACGGCTTTGGCCTTTTTACCTTGTAATTTATGTTATTTAAGTTTTTATCTTTATTAAATCTTTGTTTACTTTTGTGATGTCAGTTAGTGGCAACCCTAGTTTTATTTTAATTTATTGCTGGAGCTAGTTGTAGGTTGTATAGGTAAATCACATCGACCTCATTCGATTTTCTTTTTAATAATTTTCTAATTTTAAAATGTAAATTATGTGGAGTTGACAGGAGCCTGGTGGTGGAATGGGCAGTCTACGTTCAGAGCTGAGAGCAGTAACACCTCTGAGAAGCTCCATAAAATTTTATTTAAAAGGGCAGTTTCCCTTATTCTTCGGTTTTAAGTCGGCCTCTCTCCGTGCCGCACCCTCACCAAGAACACCTGGAAACCTTGATCCTTGAGCTACACAAGCCTGATGAAGATTTGATGCTCCTCGGCCCTCCTCCTACGGCCTGAGGATTGACGGTCCTCGGCCGTCCACCACCGTCTGAAGACGGATGCCCTCGGCCCTCCTCCTACGGCCTGAGGATTGACGGTCCTCGGCCGTCCACCACCGTCTGAAGACGGATGCCCTCGGCCCTCCTCCTACGGCCTGAGGATTGACGGTCCTCGGCCGTCCACCACCGTCTGAAGACGGATGCCCTCGGCCCTTCTCTACGGCCTACGGCCTGAGAGTTGATGGTTCCTCGGTCCTCCTCCACAGTCTGAAGACGGGCGTTCTTCAGTTATTTATTTCATTCTGCGTTTCATCTTCAGTACTTTCCGCCAGCTTCACTGGCATTAGTAATTAAGTAGCTCCAGCCTTTAGATTATCCTTGTTAATAAATTCTTATAACTCGTCCCCTTTATTTCTTTTAATAGTGCTCCCCTCCAGACTGAAAGTTAGGTAGGTGAGTGCTCAGTGACCTTACAGTTTTGTGGATCCTATCCAGGAAAATGTAACGTTACAGTATAAAAGTTATCTACATTAATTGCGTAAATTTTACGTGATGCTTGATCATCGAAACAGACAACAGACAAAAATTCCAAAAATGCTGGAAATTAATTCTGTTGGTTTTAATCCTTTCACACCCAGGCGTTTTTTTTCGAAATATTTTCGATGTACAAAAATGATTTTTCTACAGATTTATTATATGTATAGAAGACAACTTAGGCTACTTTTATTTTCGAAAAACGATTAGGGAACCATGCAAAGAAAAAAAATGGCAAAATCCGATTTAAATAAGAAATTAATAATTATGTATTTTTATAATAACTTTCACGCAGACAAGGTCACGGACAGCAGCTAGTTTATTATAATAAATTAAGAAGCATTCCAAAACACTATATTTTTGCTTAGATATAATATTTCATAGGCTAATAATTTACAAACCGTGTGACGAATTAGCTGAATTATAACCGCTGCACCATGAAGTCATCTTTTCATCATAATTATATCGTTAGTGCAGATAAAAAAAAAACAGGTTATTAGTTATTCACACACCTCTAAAGGGATACTCGTAAGTAATACTGACCGTTCGGGAAAGCAATTACTTTTTTACATGCAAAGGTTAGAGAAGTTTTACAAAATTCATCTCTATTCAGTTCCCAACGGAACGTGAACACTTCCCAATGTTATCGCGACTGCCTGCTATACAGAGAGCTTATCCCCGAAGAGCAAACTAAAATAAACCTCGATTGGCCTCACTTGGTCTATAGAAACTGTAACTTTCTACCTTCTTTTTGTTCGACTAGCGACATTGCACCGCTCTAGCACCTATCAATACGAGATAAAATTTTATATCAGCCTAGACTTGAAAAGAACTGGAAAAATCTACGTTCTCTGAACTAGGACATGTAGTGTGAAAAATAAATGCTGCAGAGTTCGTGCAGAGTTATATAATTAAATGAGCACTGATTTGGCACTGGATAAACCCATGCCAAAAGTTTTTAGAAGATAAGTTCTGAAACACGAGTGGTGGGTAGTTGGCTACCGACACCCCTGCTGGGGTTCAACGACCGAACTAAATAAATTATAACGATACGAGCCATCTTTTAGGAGATATGTATACATACACGTTTGTTATGTCATGTGAAATTACTATAATATTTAAGTGAATGTTATTGCGTAACATCTTCATCATCATCTGCCTAGCCTTTTCCCAGCTATGTTGGGGTCGGCTTCCAATCTAACCGGATGCAGCTGAATACCAGTATTTTACATGGAGCGACTGCCTATCTGACCTCCACAACCCAGTTAGTACCGGGTAATACGATACCCCTTGGTGAGACTGGTTGTCAGACTTTTTGGGCCCCTGACTACCTAACGACTGACAAAGATCTACAAATGACAGCCGGGACCAACGGCTTAACGTGTTTTCCGAGGCACGGAGGAAACTCGGTATGTAATGGGTGGTCACCCATCCACAGACCAACCTAGGCAAGCACGGCTTAACCTAACGATCGACCCGAGCGGCTGTTATTATTTAGCCACGAGCTCCAATTGCGTAACATCTTCACGAGTGTAATTATATGCTTTAGGCTTTACTTATTTACCGTTCAAATAGGAAAATTTACGTAATTAGTTTCGTACTATTCTAAGGTAAACCTTAGCAATACATTAAGATCAAAGATGAAAACATAAATTAACATTAGGTAACAAGAGTGGTGTGGGTTTAACTACTGTGAGCTCTATTTGTACATAATTATAATAGAACTAATATAGTATCTCACGCACCAGCAGTTTCAGCTGGCTTAATAGTTTGATATCATTCCAGGAATTATCAATTACTAACTATAGAATAATAGGGAGTATTAACAATGGTGAGAACTTCGCCCTTCCGTGTTCTGACTCCAATTTAGAGAAACAAAGTAAAGAGATCAATTAATTAGCAGTTCTAATAGGTGACGGGCTTCTAGATAAATGGCTTCTGAATCTTTGTAGTGGTCGAAAAGATTGAGAGTTTCATGTTCTCCATTTTTTTCTGCGTTTCTTTTGCTGTTTTTTGCGGTCATAACTGGTATACCTATGGAAGAAAATAATAAAGAGTAATGACGGAGTACTAAAATATCATCAGTTTATAAACAAAAGTCTATTTCTAGTCTAAATCTACCCAAATGTCCTTTCTTTGGTATTGTTCGTCGTTTGGTTGAGCTCCTTAAGTTATAAGTCGAGCTACACGATAACTGACAAATGCTTGCACTGACTGGACATGTCTACTCTGTCTGGTTCTTTCTTCAAAAGACCATCTCAGACACTAATCTGCATAGTCCTCATGTGAATTGAGCAAGATTATGTCTGGACTTCAAAAGATACTATGACCTCTGAGTTAGTTTCGACTGTTTCTTCTCAGAGTAGTCAAGTACGAAACACCAGCCCCATCTAGTTTTGAAAAATAACGTGTAAAAGTGTTTGTAAAAACCTACTTGCAAAATAAACATCATATATCATTTATCTAGATACTAGAAAAATATAAATAGGAACCCATAACATACCTAATATCCGAATAATTAGAGTACTTCCAAAGGCAAAATCCTTAATGCGCTCGTAAACCGCTAAACCTTAGCAAGTTTACGTCACACCACGGAATATCAAGAACACAAAGACGATCGTAAAACAATGAAACGTCCATTCGTACATTCGCAACAGAACATTACCTGCCCATAACATTATCGGCGCCATATCAGAATCAGAATCAGAATCAGAATTTTATTTATTTCTCTAGTTTTAATTTTACATATCACTTAAAAAAAAATCATTTTACAATTGCGTGTTTCATTTTGTCCGTATAGTAGGAGCTTTTGAAACCTATCCTGATCGTTTCCTCTGTTACTAGTGCTTATATAATTTGACGTGAGGATAACGATAAAGCAGTGGGGATTAGCCCCAGCGGCGAGCCGCTTATTACTTTATTGAGTAACTCTACAGTCAGAGCCTACGCTGTCGGAAGGGGGCCAGTCGTTTGAAGAGCGGCTTGTCCCTATCTTTTTTAGTAATGTATTCAATTTCACCTACTCTAGTTGCGAAAAGAAAAGGATTGTGTTGTCCATAGCGCGTGTACGCCGGGCCTTGTTCTTGTAGCCCCTCGATCGACAGAGATTTGAGATGTTCTATCATGTCGCCGTGGAGATCATGCGCACGAATGTGCCACGGGTCTTGTTGCAAGATTTCCCATAGTAGATCGGTCTCAGTGCGTCTGGGTAAATGTGCGGCGCTCTTCAATGCCATTTTATACTGCCTCTCAAGCTTGAGCAGGTTTGTTTTACTGTACCTCGGTAGCAGTTGTATTACTCCGTAGTCTATCACTGGCAGTAAGCATGCTTGAATGACAAGTAGCTTGATGTCGACGCTTAGCTTGGAGCGGTAGCCGATTATTGGGTTCAGCGCTCCTCTGACTCTCTTGGCCTTTTCAATATTTTCCTTGGCATGCTTATTCATCGAAAGCCTTTTGTCCAACCAGACTCCGAGGTATTTTATTTCTGGTTTGAATGCGATGCGTTCGCCACGTATTTGAACATAATTGCGATACCCTGTGTTCAAATTGTTGAGTCTTGGTCTCTTGTGCGAGAACATTATACATTCTGTCTTATCGACATTGCATTCGAGGCCCCATTTTTTGTAATAGTCAATTATGTCGATGGCAGCCCACTCTGCTCGGCGCGTAGCGTGGTCCGGTCTTTCAGCTGCGTTGAGTATACATAGGTCGTCGGCGTACTGTGACAGCATCTGGCCTGCTATTCTTTCGTTTGGTAGGTCAGCAACATAGAGGTTGAAGATCGCCGGACCGAGTATCGATCCCTGGGGAACCCCGTGTGGCACACGCTGCTCCGTTCCCAATGTGGTTCTGAAGCTTCCTCTTGTTGTCCTGTTGCTCAGATAGTTCTCGATCATCTTTACGATGTTGTTGCGTGCTCCAGCGTCGATCAGTTTTCGACAGAGCCCTTTATGGTTGATTGAATCGAAGGCTTTGCTGAGGTCAGTCGATATCATGGCGACGCTGTGGCCCTTATCCAGCGCGTCGGCAATGTATTTGCCTGTACGAAGGGTTTGGGTGGCGGTGCCTCTGTTTCTCGTGAACCCATGCTGGTGGCTGGGTATTATTTCGCTTAACTCTGTCTCGATGCGGTTGAGTATTATTCTCTCGGCCCATTTGCCCATGATATTGAGTAGGCTGATGGGTCTATACGATTTGGGGTCACTGTGATCCTTACCCGCCTTATGCAGAAAAATACATGTACTGGTTTTCCATCGCTTAGGGAAGTAACCCGTCTCAAGGACGTAGTCCATAATACGTTTGAATATTGCAATCATGGTGTCGCCACCTAGTTTGAGTATGTCGGCTTTGATGCCGTCAGGTCCGGGGGCTTTGCTGTTTTTGAAGCGTCTAAGAGCTAGTTTGAGCTCGTGTTTTGAAGTTCGATCGAGTGGTGCGAATGGTGTAGTAATTTCAGAACATTCGTCACTTGCATCGATAGTAGCTTCCTTGACTATGGCTGTATCGACCAGTCTATCGATGATTTCTAATTCATTGGTGCAATCGCTGAAGTGAGGCAGTTTCATGAGGGGCTTTTTCATTGCTCTTTGCACGGCCCACATGCGTTTCCTATTATCTTTAGTGTTTTCGAGTAGCTTGGTCCACTCGTCTTCTTTATGTTGGATAATTTCTTTAGACAATTGATGCTTACAGGCATTATATTGCCTTCTTGCCGCTGTCCTGAGACCAGTGTATCTAAGTCGCCAGGCACGCTGCTTCTTGGCGTTACGCTCGGCTATTCTTTCTCTAATGTGTGCTGGAAGTCTCTCTTTGGAGTCAACGATTCTCAGCGGGGCCAACTCGTCGAGTGTTTTCACGACGGCCTTTTCTATTTCCGCGATATAGATTTCACAGTCGTCGTTTGAGGCGATCTGTAGTTCCGAATCCATGTTGTTAGCAAGCAGCTCTTCAAAAGCTTGTCTGCCTTCTCGAGTACCTTTTATCTGCATGAGATCGCGGCTCATCGGTTGTTCGTAATCGCTATCGATTATTACATCCAGTGTCCATGGGAGGTGGTCTGAGGAAATACACTCCCTTTGCTGGCACTTAAATTCCAATAGTGAGTGATCATGGTTCACGATTGCTGTGTCGAGTATACTGTTTCCTGGACTCGTCGGCCGAGATGGTTGACCTGTGTTAACGAGTCTGACGGAGCCGCGTTGAATTGCATCGCGGAGTACGATGCCCAGGCCCACGTCTCTGGTGTGATTTAGTTGTCTCGTGCGTAGGTTCGAGTCACCTATGATGATGGCGCTTTCACCCAGTAACAGCGTCTCGAACTCGTCGACGAGGTCTCCCTGTCTCGGTATCGGTATGTAGATGCCCTTGATTGTGATCTTGTCATTGTTTATGTGATTGATGTAAAGATTGATACTACATCCCTCGATGCGTCTGTCCGCATCGTCAATACTGTCTATTAGACGGGTTTGAGCCCATCTTAAGCCTCGTTTGATGTACATTACAGTGCCAAGATGTTGCTCTTTTCTTTCGTAAATTTTGTCGTAGCCGGGTATGTTGTACCTTTGTTTGTCCAGGTTAATTTTTATCTCGTTGAGTATAAGAATGTCAACGTTGTACTTGTTCACGGTATGTTTGACTTCGATAAATTTGCCACGGAGGCCTTGCACGTTGATGTGCATTATTCGCACTTGTTTCTTAGTCCCAGTTGCAGTTAAGGATGGCATCGCGCAGTTCTCTGAAGCAACGCTCGAATATCTCGAGGAATTCTTGTTTTGAGAGTTTATCACTCAGTTTTGTCTCTTGTTGTTGGGTGTTGGCGGTGACATTAGCATAGTTACGTTCACCTCTAACTTGTCTCTCGCGAGGGCGGGATTGATGTTCGCGTGTTGTCTCTTGCTTGGGAGGCTGTTGTTGTTGCTTGTTATGTTTCTCCTCCTCACGGAGGATTGCCTCTTCACGTTTTGTTTTTTGCTTGTTCATTTCCCGCTGAAAGCGAGGGCATTTGCGCTGTGTAGCAGTATGTTGTTCGGGTTTCACGTCTCTACAGTTCGCGCACACTTTGATCGTTTCACCGTGACTGTTCACGATATCGACTGTCGGGTTGCGCTTTTGAGCGTGGCAGGCACTTGTTGCGTGGTTAAAATGAAGACAGTTCTTGCACTGCAGTATCCTGTCACTACTCGTAGTGTAGCGCTCAGGTTTAATTCTGTGGGCGCAGAAAAAGGCCTCAGTGGCATTCTTCATTTTTTCCGCCAGCTCCACATATGAGAAAGACCCGTCGAAGATACATAGTTGCACATCTGACGTGATGCGTTTAATACTCAGAGGGCGAATGCCGATGCACCTCTCCATTTCTTCTAGTTGTTCGTCGTGGGTGTAGTCATGTGTCATATTTCTGATTATCACTTTGGTCGTTCGTACTTGCTCTGAACGAGGTTTGGGAGCTATGAAAGCCAGGTCTGATTTAAATTTCTTTATTTCTTCGATACACAGGCTGCGTTTATCAAGGTCCGTTACTGTGATGAGAATATTCTTACTTTTCCCATTACGGCTGACTCTAGCTTTATGCGTTGCAAGGATGCGCGATAGGTCACTGATAAGTTTGTCTGACATCGTTTTCTTATTGTCCTTCGCATTGCTGAATTTGTACCGCGAATCGTTGATAAGTATCGGAGGAACGTATCCATTCTTGTTTACAATTGTGTCTTCCTTGCGCGTCAATAGGGGACTTTTCTTTCGCGCGGCTGGTCTCTTTGCTTTCGGGGCGTTAATATCCCCACCCTCGGGTAGTGTACGTTTTCGTGACAAACTACGCGAGTTTGCTGAGTTTGAACGCAACGATGATGCTGTTGACAGCGAGCGCACATATGCGGGCTCATTTGCCTTGCAGCGAAGTAGTTCAAACCGGTTTGAGGTGGTAATGGCCGGTGCGCGTGCGCCAAAGCCTACTGTTACTTCTGCCTGTTTACATTGTTTATTCGGTGCACTAGTACTCGATGAGTTTGTAGCACTTTTTATCGACCGTTCACAAAGTTTATTATTGCGTCGTAGGTTTAGTTCATCACTGTGCACGTACACCGTATTAACTTTTTTACAGTTGCATACGATTGTTTCACTCGCGAAGAATTCGTCCTGTGGGATGGCTCTCACTATTAATTGTTTATTACAACTCTGGCAGTTGTGAAATAAGCTTTTGCACATCGTATTTGCACAACTAAATATTTTATACGATATTTCGGTCACAAATTGATTGTCCAATAGTTTCTGTATAGTATTTACGTAAATTTTCACGGCACTTTGTTTATTGCATTTTTTACACTTAAGTGTCTTTATTTTTGATTGCCCATTATGGAACTCCACGAAGTTCTTTACCTTGTTAACAAAGTTACAGTTGTTGCAGTCAACCGAGAAGGAACCGTCCTCATTATTGAAGAGATTTTTACGGGTTTCGCACAACACTCCGTTACTGTTTCTAATATCTATTTTTTCCTTATAACTATTCGTAAAGTCCATCCCCATTGTTGGAGAATCGCTTGTTAGTTCATTTGTTTCACTCATGATCACATTTTATTAGTCCAATAATTTTATTTCACTATTAAACAATAATAAATCACTATTCACTAAATCAGGTAGTTGAAAAATAATGATGATACCGCGACGTGCGCCCGATTGTCGCTGGTGGCGCGAGCACTCACTGTATGCGTCCGTCTCGTACCGCGGCTCGCACCTCTCTCCATATCGGCGCCATAAAGATCCTCGTTGTACCAAATACGTATAGCAAATGCTCGCAATTTACTTTATTGCAGTGTACGTATCACGGCCAGGGTTCCGTGACCTGTCAGCGTGGGTGGCTTTACCCGTTTCTTTTCTAAGTAATCCGGGTTCAAGGAGGCGGGGAAGGTCAATATAATTTGGTTGTAGATATAGGTTTCGTGAGCTCGTTCCGCGACAATTTTTTTCAAGCCAAATTCGGTGCACGAGATCTCTATTTGTCAAACAAGTCCCGGGGGGCGCGTAGTGCCGCGAGCGTCGCCATTGCGCCATGTAAACGAGGACTGTGCGATGGTCTGACGTTACCATAAATTTTGGCGATGTTACGCGGCTTAAGTTGGATTTTAGCACTCCCTTAGATAATTCTTGGTTAAACTCAAGTATTGTGTCAACCTTCTACAATGAGATAAGTTGTGTCTTTAGATAAAAAAGCTTTCAAATTTTTATGAAGATTTTATCGGTACATGCCAACTTAGTTCGGGGCATTAATGCTGAAAAAGAAAGATAAACCATTTTATATAGAATTCCAGCAAAACTAAGAAGTATGAATGCTCCCTCGCGGAATTTAAAAACACTGACATTACTTCTAGAAAGTTCAGTAAGAACGAAATACACAGTTTCATCTTTAAAACAGTTTGTTTCCGACAGAGAGCGGACGTTTTTTATCCACCACTCGCTCCTCTAATTAGTAAATGAATGTTTTAGTGGAAAGAGTTTGAACCAAAGTCTTCTTACGTTAACTTTCATTATTACAAGTATAAATAATTAAAAGTTGTTGACCTTCATTTGAGTCAGTTAGTTGCTACTTGTAACTTTTTAAGGGTTATATTATATTACTTTTAACTTCGGGCGAAAACTCGTGGACGTGTAATTTTAGAAATTGATCAAATATTGCGCCCTACCTGAAGAAGTAAATACAAATAAAGTTTATAATTTTCAAAATTATCTACAAATTACTGAACTTCACAAAAACAGTCAAATTAGGTACTGCTCAATATACTTCTTATATAATGCTCAAATTATTGGGTACTGAAATTTATTTCAGCCATATTATTGAAACTCAAAGTACTAAACGGAAATTCATTACCAGTATTCCTGCTTTCTTTTTCTCTCAAAGTAATTCTATATCAATATCCGCCCCGACTAAGTCGATTATCGAGAGGATACACGTCTTAAAAGCTTTTATGAGCTCAGCCGAGTTCGCGTTGACTTAGTATGAGGGCATTAATATGTCAAACTTCAAAGCCGGCAGCGCCGCACTCCTTTGTCGCAGCGAATAATTAACATAGTTTACGATCAATTTCGAATTCATCCATAACAGACACCGAATCGTTTTCCAACTAAACACTGTGTCTGTTTACGTCGAAGATCTTCTATAAGATAGTGGAAAACTAACTTTGTTAAGACATTCTCCGTATATCGTATAAAACTATTTCGTACTTACACGTAACTCATGAATATTACTTGTATTTCGTTAAACTTACCTTAAAATATTTCAAGAAAAAGATTCTCACAAGAAGAAAGTTTTTAATAAAATCTACCTTCGTAATGTGACCTTAAATTTTGGATGATATTTATGAGGTCTACCCTCAGAAAGTTACGTAAACGTGTTCTAAAATTAGATTAAATTATTTTATGAACATCAAATTAGTTTTATGCTGGTAGAGCATGATCTTATTTACCTAATACATAGTTTCTAATAATATCAAAATATCTTTAGAAGGCAAATCTTTCAATCAATCGTCAAATGGCTAGAATGACAATCGAAACAATACAGCAATCAGCTGACACTGAAGTGAACACGGCATCGCGCCTGAAGCTAATACCATAATTGTATAGCGGCTACATTGACGACCGGCGGGGAGGATTGTGCGATGACCTCCTCAATCCCTGCCTAATCTCTATCCAGATTACAATCCAACCGGCCTATTTGTACATTAAGTGGACCTCACCCATTAGTTTGAAGAGGCTCGTGATTAAATCGATCCGTGAGTGAGTTTGGCACTAATCTGACAATAAATTTATTTTGCTCACAAACTTGTTGCAAACACATATAAATTGTTAAACTGTTATGTTTGGAGACATCGTTTGCTTGAATTAATTTTCGTATGATAGAGCACGATGGGCATAAATAATAGCAGTTTTCGTAGTACTGAAAATTTTCACTCTGATAATAACAATTGCCCGGGTTCCATTAGAAGAAGTGATCGGTTCTTATGCCTTCAATTAAGGATGGTATTCAATGATAAGCTTTGTGTCACTTCAGTGATGGAGTGTCAATTCTTTATAACAGACAGCTTTTCGAGTTAGAACACATTATTCCGCTAAATTAAAAAGTATTTTCGCTGACGTAAGCATTAAACACAGGTCCCCATGTTTTGCAGCTGTGCTGGAGCCACTAGGCCAATGTGGCGAGTCAAATCACATTGCGAAGCTTAATATCCCAACACGGTTGCGCGGAGTCGGAAGCGTGCCAAAGCCAGATTATTGTTAGTCGCCAGTGGGTCTTTGCACCAATCGCCACTTGGCACCAGCCCCGTACACACTACTGTTCTTTATTTTCATCTGTCAACACCATTTTATAAAGTTCGTAACTACAATAATGGAGACATATTTCATTTGTATATGTCGCCAAATATTTTTTTATCAGTACCTTAGAAATTAAAGATATAATAAAACGTTGTGATCGCTTCTCTAAGCCCTAGAGTCGTAAAACCATCCAAAGAAACACAAAAACATTAATGTCACATTTTATTATTATAAAGTAATTAAAAGCCACACCAAACGTGTGAATAAAACCATTAAAGCAACAAGAACACTTCACTTTAGCGGTGTCCTAGCGTTCATTAAAGGGTGGAGTACCTCAAGGCAGCGTAATGGGGCCGGTACTTCTCCCCCTTGTTATCTCATACGATGCCTCCTTTGTGCGACCGTATTGTATACACTGTTACTTGTATCTGTCCTGTTAGTTCCGAGCTCCACGGCTCCACCTGCAGCGATCGTTAGGGCCACACGGTTACCGCATTGTTTGTATTGTACTATTAGTTTAACTGAACTGTTTTGAGTTTGTAAGTTCTGTGGTACTTCGTCTGTTTCTCTAACAGATTTTGTTTGCTGATTGTGTGACTTATTTGTAAAATTTCAAGTTGGTTATTATTACCAAATATTTTAGTATAAAAATGTTACATCCAAAAGGCATTAAGAAATCAATTAATCATGATCAATACTTGACTTTCAAAGTATTCCGAGAATTGTACCTTCGTTTAGAAATGTGTAGTAACCAATTATTCTGGTTTTAATTTTGTTTCAATATTCATCTGATCACGCCAACGCTATCGCGAGCGACCCAGTATTAATCCGATCACAATATACACAGAAAACACGGAATAAATCTCACCGCTATCGGAAATTCCATCAGCATTTCATACATTTAACATCTGTTTCCATTTCATTGACCGGTGCAAAGAGCATTATTTCCAACCGACACAGGCGGCCATTAACACTGTACAGATAAAATAAATAATTTCCAAGGCGCGATAGAAAAGATGATGTCAATAATTTATTATTTTCGTTTCCTTTTAAAACGATGCCATTAGCGTTCCGTTGAGTGCTCCCCTCTCCTCTGCTCGAATATTCCGCTTCTAAAGGGAATTTTCTAGAACAACCTCACCGTTACCGTGAGGATGTCTAAATTTTATCTTGCATTAAGTAAATCGGGCTTTTTGCAAGTGGTGCTTATCAAATTTCTCTGTCTGCCCGCAAATGGCGAAGATAAATGTATGTTTGATCGGATATCAAATTTTCGCTTCCAAGTCTTGAAGTCTTTCTTTTGTCGCTGGCGTGAGTAATGATGATGAGTGTAGGAATTTTCTCACCGTTTTTTCATATTTTGAAACCACACTGGCAAAACAGCTCCACCGAGTTGTAAAATTCTTGCGCCAACACCGTGCGACGCATTTGTAAAAATCAGCAAGAAAACGCTTTACGATTGACTTTTTGGACCGCGTTCAAAGCCCATTTTAAATAAAACTGAATTACTTGCAGACTATAGAACGGTTTAAGAAAAGGTTTTTAAGTGAGAAATTTGTCCAATCCACTCAAAAGGCTTGTATTTGTAGTAACTGCATTATCTGATAGAAGCTCAGCCACTGAAAGAGAATCCAAAGTGGCTCTAATGAGAGCAACACAAAGGCTATAAAGTAGTAGAGTGAAAAGGTCGCGGTGACGTAACCGCTCTGTAGTGCTTCTTATAAAACGTCGATTACCGTTCAAGCGTTCCCATTGTACTAAACCCTAAAATGGCCCGAGGCTGTCGGTAGTGCGTGGGACCATTATCGCTGGCTCTTTTTGTCCCCTCGTCCCTTTTTTGCTCACGGTCCCGTGTAAGACAGATACGAAATGGGTAATAATTGGAGTTAAAACCTTTTTTGTTGGTGTCGTTTTGGATTTTAATGCGATTTCAGTCCTTTTAACTCGTTCCTTTGATTTAATTTCGCAAGTCATTAGCTTGTATCAATTGAAGTGCTGTACGGACAATCACATTCCTACGCGTTTCGTTCAATGATATTCGTTAAATGGTATTCCTTTTCAAATCATAAAATTATGGAACAAATTATTATCGCTTTTGGGCTTAAAACGAAATGAATGCCTTTTATTATAACGATGATTTTATGTGTCTATTCAGTTAAATTACATAATAATTTTATCTCGAAGCTCATTCACTAGTCGTAAAGTTCGTGATTTTTCTAAATTGAATTTTCATCGATGCTGTTACGAGCGCTCTTAGCTTCATTTTGCACAAAATGGAATTTGTTTGATGAAGTTACGAGAAAAAATATCGCAAGGCAATCTGAACGAAAACAGAATTAGAAAATAAAACGTGATTTGGATCGCAGAACATTTTGTGAAGCAGATAATTCACCGCATTTTTATAGCGGAAGAGGAGATTCAAGTGTACTGCACAGATATCAGCATGTTTATCTAAAAAAAGATCAACAAAACAAATATTTGGAATGTGGACTGGGTCTTATCTGTTCCGTTTGTAAATGAAGTAAGGCCCGTTGTAAAATAGGATTAAAGAGCTTCAGCTGAATTTCGCTGAAACCATTTTCCTTTACGTTTTTATGGGGCCGAGTTTTGTAAAGAAATGTGAGTAAATAGTAGTATAGGTGTAGGTGCACCTCATTACTGCGAGCTGCCTCCGCGGGGTGAAGGTGAAATTAATTTACGACTTAATACAACGGTGTTTTGTGAGGCCGCGGTGGAAGTGTGAGACGCACCGCGGTACATCCGTACATCGGCACAGGCCCAGCCTAGCGGGAGGCTGTCGTAGCTAATGAATCATGAACACTGTCTCGCTCCGTGAACGACGAACACTCGTAAAATGTTTTTCTTGCTAATAAAATGGTAAGCACGCCAGCAATTTGTTAAATTTGATTTCGGAGGTAGATATTTCGCGTGAGAGGACTCTTTCTTTATGAGGTTACGTACTCGTAATCATATGTTATTTATTTGAGACAGTATTAAATAACTCTGAAGAAAGTAACCTTATCAGTTATTTTTATTAACAAAAATTAAAGCTCGCTAATCGTATGTCCCAATAATATTCATTCCCGCACATTCATTTCGAACAGCTTCTTAGGCATCGCCAAACATAATTAAATAGTGCGATACTTATCTCAAATCCTATCGCTTACCACTTGCGCCATCATATCTTTCATCTCGGATAAACAAGTCAGTGAGTCTGGGCGTTTTCTTAAAGCCCCCTGTTAAATAAACTTTAGAGCCTTTTCAACGTTTGGGCGGTGATTTTGAATTTAATTTTTCGGCTTAACGCTACCCATCAAAGGAGAAGTAATGGCTCATTTTGTATTACGAGTTTTTGACACAATGTACTGAAATCCATAGTGGCACAAATGTTTGAGTTATGAAAGACAACGGTTGTATTTGCATCTGCGGGTTATCAATTAAATGTTAGTTGTTAAATCCATTTAAGTTGGTTTATTTTTAGAAGGGACGAAGCCAGTGCTATTGTGTGTCAGTGCCCTACATTACCTGAGAACTCTTACAAAGCAGAAGAGGAGATGGGGTCACTTTATGCTTGTGCTAAGTAGCATTAGTAGTAAGAGTTTTTGCGAAAGAGGAAGTACTAAACAGCATAACTTCATATATTGCTGCACTGCTGTTGCAGTTTGTAGAGTATTGCAGGTGCCGCCGCCGGTGTAATTACAGACGCATAAAACATTTCAACTTTGTGTCTCGGGTGAACAACTGAACAACGCAGTGCGCTGCCGCTGTTGTTACAGATGTTCATAGGAGGCGATGACCACTATCAAGTGCGTTGTTTGATGGTCCCTCAGTTATTATTATCAAAAATAGCTCTTTCATTCGTAGAGCAAACAGCTATCAAACTGAATGACTTAATAAATTCTCAACTTTAATGTTATTGAGTTGATAAATCTATAAATTGGCTTCTCAGAAATCTGTATCGTTACTTTACTGGGAGCCCTCCGAGAATTTCAAAGTATTTCTACACAAATATTAGCTAAAACAACGACAGGAAAATGATAATGATATTAGCTATCGTAGATATTTCTAGGAATTCTATCTGTAATTGCTCAAGTATACCTTTACCTAAAGATCACAGTAACGACTACAGAATATTACTCC
Organism: Xestia xanthographa; assembly: GCA_905147715.2. Classification (NCBI taxonomy): domain Eukaryota; kingdom Metazoa; phylum Arthropoda; class Insecta; order Lepidoptera; family Noctuidae; genus Xestia; species Xestia xanthographa. The sequence goes on from LR990661.1 coordinate 28,929,725, forward strand.
ACAGTTCAGTAATTCCTTGTGGCATCCCTGGCAGAGCGACGCAGGGTTAGTGCCAGCGGCCGCCGCACGGCGCGGTGGCGCTGCGGTCGCTCGGCTGTACTTATGTAACGCTAAAAAGTGTACATTACAGTACTGGATGATAGTGTTTAGTGGCATTGTAGGCTGCAGATTAAATGTGTGTAGCTATCTGTTATTTACTCAAGTGTTGGTGCTAATTTTCAAGTGTGTTTTGTGAAACAAGGTCTACGAGCTACGCTGTACCTTGACCTTTGTGTAGTGTGTAAACACTACACAATGGTCAAGGTAATCATTCATCAGGTCATGCTCGTTTTTATGCATATCGAAATTGTTTATGTGTGCGGTTCTCTAACATTGCATGTAATCTTCTTTATAATTCAGCAGTAATACATCCATCAAGTTTTCTCATTTACATAACATTATATACCTTACAAATCTACATAACATCTTCACTGTTATACATCATATGCCAACACAAGTTTAAGTATTTGAAAAATGTACGTCCATGAGATACCTGGAATTACTGACAAAGCTTGCAGGCTGAAGAGGAAATGCACCGGCCATGATAGTCGAAGGACCGAATCGATGGCTGACGGAGCAACGGTTCCTAGGGTAGAGATCACCAGTATCAGTAGCCCTCCAGATAGATGGGCCGACGATATTAAAAGGTGGCTGGGAGAGACAGGATGTTGTGGCGCAGCTGGGAGAAGCCTATCTGTGTCTGGAGGATAGAGTGGTAAAGTCTGAGTTGATTAATTGATTGACAAGGTTATGAAACCTTTTTTTTAAACTTCACAACACATACCTATTTCAAACCATGCAAAATTATATAAAATCGCATAATATACCCGTCTTTATAACACGTTTAATTCTAAAAGATCAACCTCCTAACTTTACAAAGCCCATATATCAGGTCACGCAGCTCGCGAGCTCCGGCAAGCGATAGTTAGCGACGTGTTATTACTGAAGCCGTATCAGATCTAGAGCATCTCCTAACTACTCGTACACGTGATTGTAACCCTACCTGTGCTACACCGTATGGCCCACAAAGATAAAGCATCTTACGACTGAAGTTATGCCAGTTACGTGAACCCGATAGTTGGCGTGATCGAGACGCAGCCTCTCAAGTACTGAGTCGCGGTGTTGTGGTGAGAAGCCCTACAATCTGCTGCGCTAAGTCGGTCGGTAATGTGCCTGACTTAAGGCACCGCTCACGACTTCAGAGGAAGCAACCACGCGCGTCGTTCTTTTGCGTGTGGTTTGTCGGTTCGCAAATCGCGTCGTCGTCGCGGTGAATCGTGGCATGTCTGAACAACTTTTCCACTCTCGCTACTGCGAGACAAGACGCTTGTCGCTTGAGCGTGTAGCTGGTGGCCAGGAGCTTATGGCTAGGGTTGTTCCGAGACATTTTCTTGTGTTTCAGGAAGCGAGCAGATTACATGAAACTTTAATTATTAACAAAACATTGGTATTTATTTGTGGCTGACTGTTTTACATAATTTGTTTGAAATATGGAAATGTCTCCTCATTAATTAATAGGTGAGTATGTGTTGGTTATAAAAATATCGTTCAGTTACTTGTTTATTGAACGAGTGAATATTAATTAATTTTATGTTTGAAATTATTCCTAATGTATGATTTCAGCCGGTTTCAGCTATTATAAGGGAATTTTCCTGGGATTACCGGAAACCCCTTAGTTTTACAGTAAGTTAACTGAAACCTTTAATAATCATAACTTCATAAGCTGGTCACACGACGAGGTCGTTAGTGATATTTCCGTTTCGCTAGTTGAGTTTGAACTGCTTTTGATTTTTTAATGAAAAGTAACATGGTGCCATGAAAATTGTCAGGTTGATCACGGTCGTCATCATCAGCTTACAACAGTCTAGTATCAAATGGCGTGAGAGAGGCCTATGTCCACTCACTCAGTGAGTGGACATAGGCCTCTTTCAATCGCACGCCATTTAACTCGATTCTAAGCAACTCTCATCCAGTTGCTACCAGTCACTCTGAGAAGATCATCGCTTCACCGAGCCTTAAGGCGTCTAACCTTACGCTTGCCGATACACGGTCTCCACTCAATAAACGTCTACCCCAAACGGTCATCGGTTCGTCATTCGGTGGTCAATCGGTCATGGCCGGCCCATTGCCACTTCAGCTCACTTATTCTGTGATGGGCTTTGTCGACAACTCTGGTTCTCTGTCGGATCACCTCGTTCCGGATGCGATCCCTCAGAGAGACTCCAAGCATAGCCCGCTCCATAGGTCGCTGAACGACCATGAACTTATGGACCAACCGTACCGTGAGGGTCCACGTCTTTGTTCGTGTTGAACACGGTAATAGTTATTATTTAGATTAGCCCATCGGGATACAATAAAATAAGCCAGTTTATGGTAATACAATGGCAATAATGCGTTATTCTGCAAACTTGCTGTTTCGCGCACCTTCACAAAATAACTCATAATTTTCTTCAACACACAATATCCATGACGGTGTCTGCTTACACCGCACAAACAATATCTTAGCTCACGGGCGCGTCGTAACTCAGCTGCAGCCACGTGGTTGGAATAGTGGCGCTGTCACACTGCACGCTGCACCCCGCGACAAGCATACGTCGTCGGGTATGCGGGCCAGCGAGGAATATTTTAAAGCTAATATAACATCAAGCCTCTCCAATGTGTTAGATACAACCTAAAGTACACCACATTTCGTTAGTAATGTTTAAGAATGAAATAGAACCTGAGAATCGAAGCGTGAGGGGATTCGATTTTCAAGTTCCAGCTCAGCAATTGCTCTTGCGGCTAATAGACTCAAGAGGCAGCAAATAAATTCGAGTGGGAATGCTAGCTACAATGCTGAAAAAAAACAATGATTGTGTTTTTTTGCGTGTAATTAGAATGATAAGAAAGAAAGATTGGTCCTGGTGTAAGTTTTTATTTCTAAATGCCGCGAAGAATTGCCTAAAAGAATACTTACGTTGAAAAGCTTTATCATTGCTCACGTAAACAAAGAGTAATAGTTGTACAAAGTGTATTAAGATTAAAAACTTGGACCTAAAAAGCCCAAGACTAAAATCTTAATCTACGCCGTCTACAATTTCTTTACTTACTTTTTATGTGAACGCATAAATATTACGTCTGTAATTCATCACGGCGTAGCTTTGTAAGGGCGTCGCTCCTAATATTTATTACGAGCGCTCGTATATTTTTCTAATTCAACACAAAGGTGACACTACAATCCCGGATAAGAATAGCGTTTGTGGAAGCGCCTTAATTCGGATGCTTTCATATAAAGGTGTGATTTAGTGGCCGGGAGCACTATTTATCACCTTAACTCTAGCGCCGGATACCCGCCAACTCCGAGCGGTCCAACTTCAGACTTGACTTACTGTCCTAATTAAAATGCATGCTACACTGTTCCGTATAAATTATCATATGATTATTAACTTTTTGTTTTAATGACGGAGAACTCTTTATAGGGTCGTAACTTTACGGGATTCTAATGGGGTTGGTTTTATGTCGCCCCTGAGCCCGGGATGACCGGCCTTTATTGTCTGTACTATAACGAAAATAAGTAATAATCGCTGTCCTTTTGCAAGAATTCCACTGTAATAAATCTGTAGCAGAAATAGCTACATAGGTCAGACAGAATTATTCTCTGGCGACTTTGTTAACGACGCCTAGAGGACTGGGAGGATGGTACTGGTTTTGGTCCAACTCTTTCAACTTTATTACAATTTTATTGTAAACTCGAAGGCTGTAATCTTTTTTACAAACCAAATTGGATTGAGATGCGACAAAGAAGAATTCTTATTCAATTGTAATTTTTCGATACTTCTTTGAAGCGCCATGAAGCGTGCGATAAGGAACAAATCGTAACGATCAGCAAAGGCTCACCTACAATAAAATAAAATAAAAACAATGCGCAATGTCCCGCGTCCCGCGTCCCGGTGCCCGTGCGGGCGAACATTTCTCGTTAAATCGTCACGGTTCATAATCCCGGGTTAACGGGATTGATTGGCAATCTCTTTAAACGCGTGCACAGCTATTGTATCCAACAAATTGTTCCGCTCTTCGCGCAACAATAATTGCTTTATTTCGCACAGATAATAAAACAACATTTATAATAATATGAACAACGTGAGATTCAATTTCTTTGGTATTACGTAAGTCATGAACTGCACCGCTGTTTTGGACACTCATATTTTTGTTCGGTATTTTACGCCGATTATAATTCACAAAGACAAAAAAAAAAGTGAGTTTATGTATACAGTATGATTGTATTAGTATTACTTTTGATCGTATGGTGTATTTGTAATGATTCCTTTTCGTAGGTGAGGAAAAAAATGGATTAACAAAAAAAAACCAGGATGAAATACTCCACACGCTCCCCTCATGCCCTTGCACCACACTTAACTGCGTTCAGACGCGTTTTAGCCGCGTCAAATTACGGATGATTGATACCTTGCGCGCCGGCCGCTGCCAAACGCGCTGGCGGCCATGGCGCTTTATGTAGACGTGTAATCACACAATCTTAATCTTACAGACTGCGTGATTTGTAGTGCCAACCTATTAGCGGAGAATGGGAGAGGAAGAATTATGTTTGGAGAAATATTTTGTTTAATGTCTGATTAAGAGTTAAAAATGGTTCATTATCTGGTAGGTCGCTTTTGCGTTATATTTATACTTATCCCCGTATTTTATTTTCTTAAAACGAATTTTCAGTAACAACCTAAAACCGTGTGTTGTATGTTAACCCAATAAATAGCAGCGTGTACATAAAGCAGGCGATCACTTGGCGGCGTTTAATTCCGTCGTACAAACAGTCGCGGCGCGGCGCGAGTTTATTTGCCGGCGCGCGATATTGCGCCGACGAGCGCGTTTTATCGCGCGATCCCACACAATTTGTCTTCGGGATTCATTCTCCACGATATTGGACCGCGGTTTATCGCATCGCCGAATTTACGTGCGTTCGCCTGTTTATACCAACACCCTTTATTTTTATCCGTTTTTATTCCCGCATCGATATTCTAATGGAATGTTTTCTGTTTATTGATTGCAGTAAACGTTTTACTTGCGCGGAGATACTTTCAGGTACAAGTTATTAAACAATATAAAAGAGCAACAGCCTTTTTATGATGTCCGTATAAAATATCTGCTCGGGTAAGTCACAATGCGCAATATTTTAGCCGAATGCCCGAAGTGATTGCCCGTTGCCTAAGATATTACAAAAACAAGATAAAGTTTGCGGAATAATTTATCCGGTACATGAATTTTATTTAAGTGTACCATTCAAGAGCGAAAGCATTAGATGTGAAAGTGTACCCTATTCCGTACTGTTGGAAGTTTATTCATACATAAAAGTGTTGTTATTTGCTGAAATACTAGGCGTAGAAAAATGGGTATGAAAGTTCATTGTGTGGATATAGCGGTCGTTCCGTAGGTATGGGACAGGCGCGTGCCGGCGTAGAATAGGATTAGATATGTACCGAGCGGCCATTTGTATAAGTTGTACGGAAAGCGGAAAGCTGTGTTTTTGTGAACGCTTCAGCGAGATATTTTTACTATTTATCAATAGCTTGAACATTAGGATCGTATTTATTTATGATGCATTTGTATGATTTATGAGCCTTGTCATTTTTTTTATTATCATTATGAACACAACTTAAACGCTTAGAAAGGCACTAAGACCCGTTTGCGCCACACATCACTAAATGCTTCAGCCCTTTGCCCTTTGTGGGATATAATTATGAATTAGTGTGTTCTTAAGTGATTTATAGTGCCAGAGGGCCTAACAGCGGAATCTTTGGTATCCGGAGCTGTGTGGTGATGTTGGTATGCTCACAAAATAGCTGCTCACAGCTAATGTCTACATCATTACTCATGCCTTCTTAATACTCACTGTATTGTGTTACATCAGCATTCAGCTCATTAGGAGCTGCTAATTACGTAACTCACACGTCGCAAGTTGCGCAACGCCTTCATCATCTCATTATAAGTTCAGTAAGCCGGTACAAGGCTGGCTGGCTAGGCTGGTTTTCAAAGAAAGATACGAAAGAAAAATCATGTGTGTATGTGTAAGAACACATATGAATTAAATTAAAAAACGAACTTGAAATATGCTGTATGGTATGCTATTATTTTAATTTGTCTGTATTTTTAAGCTGTCTGTATTTTTTTTTCTAGCCTGGTCTGTCCCACTTCTGGGCAAAGGCCTCCCACAACTCTTTCCACTTCTCGCGAACCCGCGCGTCCTCCTTCCAGTTCAGACGGAACTTGTCTAGTTCGTCCCGCCATCTCCTTCGTGGTATGTCGCGACCCCACCTCACTGTGTCAGTGCACCAGTTTCCTGCAATTTTGGCCCACAGTTTGTCCGGCATGCGGCAGATATGACCTGCCCAGTCCCATTTCAGTTGGGCAGCCTTTGAGCCATGTCAGCTGTATTTGTTTTGGAGCGCAGCATTGTGTTTAGAACACGATCCGTCAATTTAACACCTAGTTTAATGCGCTCCATTGTTGGCAAACCTTAAGTTTGAACTTCTGAATGTTAGTCAAAGACCAAGTCTGTGCACCATAGGTTAAGACGGGGAAAATACATATGTCCATAAGTTTGCGTTTCAGTGCCATAGCCAACTCACCCTTAAATAGTTCCTTCATGGACCAGTAGCTCTTCCATGCGTTTTCTGTTCGTCTGGTGACTTCTATGTCTTGCTTCGCCTACAGGTTTTCCTGGACATGTTATATTGTCTCCCCGTCTACTTTTATTAGTTTAGGTCTTTCATTGCACTTAACTTTAGTCTTCGACATATTCATCTTCAGTCCAACCTCAAGGCTTGCATCGCTTAGATCTTGAAGCATAAGCTGAAGTTCAGTGGCTGAGGATGCAAAGAGAACAAAGTCATCGGCGAAACGTAGATTTGACAGTCTCGTATCGCCGAGAATAATGCCTCTTTCCCTCCAATCGGCTGCCAACTTCCTGAAGATTTCTTCGAGAGTACTGGTAAAAAGTTTAGGAGATAGCGGGTCGCCCTGTTTGACTCCTTTCTCTATTTTGAATTATGGACCTGTGGTTTGTAATTTTATTGCGGCTGTACTATTTCTGTATATATTGCATAGTAGCTGTATGTATGTGTACGTTTGCACTATCTATTATCCTGGCCTCCCGATTTTCTCTGGTACTTTAAATAGCTGCTTCAAACATGACACCTTCAAAACGCGAACAATTGAAAATCCGTGTTCCTTAAAAACATTTTTCAGTTTTGAAAGTAGGATATTCTCGTGTTGATTTAAAGCCATCGTAAGGAATCCCGCTGGAGTGCTTATCGTATGAGCGCTGCGAGCGACGTTAAGTGCGCACCTGTCACCCGGCGCCTGTTGAGGGTTAGCTACCGGTTACCGGCGCGTGGCGTGGAGCTGCTGAGACTAGGTCAAGCGATCTGCTTACAACGAACTCGAGTGATTAATGAAATCTCATCTCGTTTATTTAGGAGGTGAGGTGGAGGTGAGGTGAGAATGACCATATAGAACTAATGCGATTTAAATGTCAACTTTAAGACATGTAGACACTGAGCATAATCTGTCTAAATATTGTTCCCACAGCTGGGACACAGGTCCCCTCTCGATAGGCCGTTATTCACCACGCGAGCCCAGTGCGGGTTTGGTGAATGTCACGTCTTCGAGTTTTTAGTTACAAGACATAATTGGCTTTCTGGTGACTATATGGTTTGGTATAAATAAATACGAAATACCGGTTTCTTCATGATGTTTTTCTTTACCGATTTAAGAGCAGCGCAGCTTCAGTTACACAGTTCAGTTATATATACAGTATTTTATATGAGTAACTCGATCAAACGGGAGCGATTCCTATTACCAATTACTGTTGGAGACATTGAAGGAAACCTTTACGTGGAGCGTATCTTGTTGATTGTTTTTCTCAGTAAAGCCCGAGGTCCTAGATATTTTCTACATGGTTTTATTTTCAACAAGTGACTATTCCCCTATGTTAGTTATGTAGCTGGTTATTTCAATTCTGATGAAGTTGTATTGTAATTATGTAGTCAACATTGAGAACTAAAATCATTCAATACTTATTTATTAAACCATCAGACACTATAAAGTAGGGCAAACGGCGCCAGTCGATATAATAACATTAACTAAATAAAATCGCGTCCAATAACCAAAGCTCGCAGATTATGCTCCGGCGACAAAACCTTACATAGTCCTAAATAGTGGCCCATTGATTCGGACCCGGCAGACCTTAATAAACACTCCCCGCTCCCTTCTAATTAAGCGCCTGATTGTAATTGAAAGGGTCCATTCTCTGATATTTGAACAACAATTCTTGAAAGGGATTAAGACGAGCTTTGCGTGTGTACTGTGTAGGTCTTTTTGTAGGTTGCGTATTGTGAGGCCGACAAGTTACGGGCGAAGGTCTCTCTGCGCGCCCCGCCCACATTGTGCCGCCTCTGATCTGATGCTCGGCCATCTTTTCAATACATCACCGTCAGACAGAACCCGCTTTTATAAATTACGTGATTCTCTCCGATACGTTTTTACGAATCTTTTTGTTGACTTGATCCTCAGCGGTATTTCGGGATTGATTTGCGTAACAAATACGAACGGAAACAATGTATAAAGAAAAGGAACACATTACAGGCCGACATCAAATTATATTACTTGCAATGAGAGAGCTACGAGCGAGCGGTAACATGCTAAATTGGAAGACACGATGTAAAACGATTTCAATGCTGAGCAGGGTATGTACACAAACACATAATATACGGTCGTATGTAGCATCCATATGTGCGAACACTATTGCGTGTTACATTGTTCGACATGGAGCAATACCATGAACATTTAACAGAGAATATGGATACAGATTTCAAGCTTGCGGGTAAACAGAACAGAACAAAACACTGTTTTTCTGTTTTTGTATCTGCATCACCCAAAAGTTAATTCGTAGAAAATGCCTGTGAAAGTCCACCTTTGTATATTTTTTATGTACTCGTATGAAATAAATTATAAGATCTCTCTAGCATTATTTGCAGGGACTATTATACCGAATTTATCTGGTTTTGAGTCCCAAGTCGGGCAAAGTGCCATTGGGGATTTTCCATCAAAGTTTTCTCACCAGCAGCCTGAGGTCTGGATTAGTGCCTGAGTTAGGGCAATAGGCTCGCCTTCTATTACGGAGACTAAACGTGAACAACAGGGACGCAGACATATTATGTACTAGCACTTCGCCCGCGACTCCGCCCGCGAAAATTGTGATAGCTCGGCTAATTTGCATGACATAAATATAATTTATAGCATAAGTTACTCCGTAAAGATGTAGCTTTCTAATGGTGATTTTTTTTTTAACAAAAAAAAATACTTTCCTCTTTATAATATCAGTATCAGAATTAAGTATAGAAGTAGGTATAGAAATATTCGATTCAATTCAATTTATTTATTCAATAACGATTTTTACATCGTGTCTGAATGTCTATAAAAAATGTTAAATTATATAAGAACGTAATTTAGCCGTGCGGTATCCGGCAGAGTAGAATAGAACTAACCCATTACACTCACGGGTGTCGTTTATGGCGACTAATGTCTGAGGCAGAACACCTTGCGCCTCCGTAGACCAGAGAAATGGCAGCAGCGTTTTCTGTTAGTCTTTCATCACTGCGATCTCCAATCCGCCTGCCAAGCGTGGAGATTACAGCAAATTCCTCCCATCATGGGAGAGGCTTATGTCCACCAGTGGACGTTATGGGCTGATGTAGTAAATTATATAAGAACATCAAACAAAACATCAAACATTATACATGCAATCCATATTAACATCATTAAGTACAATCAAATTATCCATTATGATGACTAGTCCTCAAAAAATCTTACAATAAACTAAAACGCAGTTGATCCATTTACAGGAGTTTTTAGTAATCAACCCCGAACCCGTTGACACACATCACCGGCAATTAATCAAACAAACCAAAGGCATAACTCCGACTGATAGCAAGTCACATAAAGTTTAGGCTCTCGAACTTCCATTCATGAAGGGAGCAGGCACAAAGATTTGTAAGTAGAATTAATTTGGTAAGATAACGCCATCCCCGTCACCCTCCCGTCATCCCCGGGTGCCGGCGGGTGACGGGAGGGTGACGAGAGGGGGGCGGGGATGATTTATGTCGGGTTGAGTCGAAAGTTGGCGCGTTATGTCAACCGGTGTATGCAAGTGTCGCCTGTTTAATTTGACAAACGTGGAGTTGTTAAACTGTGTGTATAGTTTTACAGGATGTAGTTAATGTTGGAGCGAGTTCGGAACACGATAGTGGGTAGTTTTGTGTTTCCAATTGATATGACATTCATCCCGTTTTCATTATAAGAACAAGGTCACGTAACTTTTCTTATCTTGATATGTTGTCATGTATTTACACTCATAGGCTCACTCCAGACATGGGTTCTAAACACTGACAAAATATAAAGTTTGTACATAATTGTATTATATTATTATACACTTCTGTTGTTGCTGTCTGTCAGACGTGGTGTTATGTGGTGTTGTGTATGGTCTCGTAACAAAACACTTGAAGTGTGCTATAAGAATAAAAGATGGATAAGTTACCCATTGCAAGTATTAGCAAGCGCCACGATCTGGCAAAATTAATAATATCCATTATCAATTTTTAACACACGTCGCAACAAACGTCTCGTCTTGATTATTCAGTATAATTTTTCTGAAACAGTTTCCAGTCAAGTCCTTGTCCCATGTTAGTTGGGGTCGGCGTAACACGTTTTTTTCTTGAAAAATTGTTAAATAACTGTACAGTAGGAAAAACCAGAGAGACGGCCCACCAATGACGTGATCAATAGCGGTAGCGGCGGCGGCGGTTTGGTTTGACTTTCTATTGAAACTCCGTGTATGCTGGGCCAGCTTGAAGTTGAAGGTAAGGTAGGTCGCCACAGGCAAGCGATCGTCTGTACAGTCTTAAACAAAAAATACCCCTCACAGAAGGACGTAAAACTTTTCTTCACAACACAAACATGTGATAAAAATCACCCATATTAATATTTCACCTGTGAGTGGCCAAACAATTGTTCCATCCGAATTATTTGATTATATCCTCCTGCTTCACCCAAAGATATTAACTGGCGGGGTTGGGGGGGGTATTTAAACAAAGGGGTTGAGCTACAGGTGCGTACAGACGTAATACAACTCACTGCAGAAGTCATACTTCTATTGCATCATTAGGTAAATGATATACGATTTTATGACCACATGGAACGGTTCTCACAACCAAGAAAAAACTTCTTTGGGATTCTATGCAAGGAATTTGAATCTTAAATGATACTGAAAGGTGGCATTGTTGGTAGACATTTTTGTGAATAAACAAGACACGTTAACGGCGTTACTTCCTAATCAGGTGAAGTGCCATTATATTACACAACTGATAACCTGACAGGTGGAAAGGGTATTAAGAAATTACTAGCCTGTGTTGTGTTGATATGAATATAATTATTGTATATTGAAAAATAACAATCGTTTTTATTGTTTTTATTATGTCATCTTTGAAGATCCAGAAGATCCTTGCAGCTGGACCTTCTGTACCTGTCTTCTTATTTGTTGCTAAGGGTAGGTACGTGGGAGGTTTGTTATAAATGTTCGCATTTTGTGCGACCGGCCGAATCAATCGCGGCGAGGTGGCGGTGGCCGCTACTGTACGCACGATACTATACGAGTGTGAGCTACTTTCGGTAACCAGTAAATATACACCACTCTGTTTATGAGAATGGACGGTTTTTTAACGTGGGTTCCATCGGGGTGGCCTAATCGGAGGACATAAACTTGAGCTGTCCACGCCATAAACATGAGCTGTCCGAAAAACGGGAAAAGCGTATCTATACAGTATAAACATTTAGGATGAACGATAAAACGTTGAAGAATGTCTGTAACTGGTGTAATGGTGTATGAGTGAACGCGATTTTCGCGGTCGTGGCACTGTGTGCTACGTCGTAGTTCAGTGAAGTCTACGCCGTAGCCTACCGCGTAGCACAGCAAAATGGATGCAGTGACTTCGCGCTTTATTGCTTGCAATAAAGCAAATTGGTATTAAAAAAGTTTTAATTGAAATAAGAGTTCTTCATAATTTTATTTTTTTCAGGTACAAAATACCATGCTCAATTCAATTCAACCAGCCGACCTAGCAGATAACTTAATTCTGATAGAGATCGAACAAATACTAACCTAAGTATAAAACAAAGGAAGGGGTAAACGATTTTTCGATAAGTTTTTTTAACCTAAGATCAAGCCGTAACTTTAAAAGATTCAACGGGCAGCCTGGCACCACTAACCCAATAAAGCTTTACTAACTAACTATAGTTTAAGCTAAAATAAGTTTTAGTAAGACCGCTTCAAGGCGTGTTTTGCAATAACTAATTAGGTTTAAAGTATGAGCTGAAGTTGTCGCACATACGCTAGCTTTACTTAACGCTAACTACGCGAACTAACGCGCGGGATGGGAGCTCTTAGCAAAATTGCTGGAAGATAAACGCATTTTATGATATTATAAAAATATTAGAACCGTCGTACCTGGGCGTACTACGGCGCGGTGTGTAGTTAAGAAAGTAGTAAATGTCGTAAAATAGTCTATTACGTCGATTAAATCTGCCGCAGTGAGGTATTTATAGAATAGGGGACGTTAGGTATTTCCTATTTATGTTGGCTAATAAACCGACCGTATCGGACTGCGGATCAGACTCCTGACACTGAATTTTGACAAATAATGTGCTGAAGAATACAGATAATTCAGCATACTCAAACATTAAAATAAAGTAAATCTGAAACATTACTCTGCCTCCACCATCTTCAAATGATTCACAGATATATAGAATAATCGCATCGTACGTATATAATATACACTGATGGTAAATAAATACAATCGGCTCGATCCTAACACTATGGGTCCCCATAACCGACGACCCGCATTCTTTTGCGAATTACTTTCATATCTCATGCGTAGTAAATGTTGGTATAAATACGTTTTATGTATGTACGTATATTATGATCACAAATGTATGTAGGTATACATCGAGTAGCAACCTCTCTGTTGGCTCAAATACGTAGTAACTAGATAGGCACTTTGGTTTCAATTTTCTACCCTTTCGGAGTGGTAACCTAGGCGATACAACCTTGCCGCCACTTAATCTAAAATATCCAAACAACAATGAATAACACGGATTAAATACAAGCCAATTACGTTGACAGCATCCCGCTCGTTCGGCGTCTATTTACAAGTAATACAACAAAGAACGAACAATCATCTCCATGTCATAACACCGACCGCTGACCGCACTTGACTCACTGCTACACACCCGATTTATACCTACCCACATTAAAACATGACCACTTTACCCAGGCCTCTTGGCTTACATTGTGAGACCCCCCGCTCCTCCCCGCGACCACACATCTCCGAGGGGAGCGGCAGATAACATTACAGTGGTCACGCATAGAGTACGTAAGGTTCTGTAGGATTTTCCCTTTTCGCTTTCACTCAATAATCCCAACAAAAGGAATACTTGAAGGGTCCACCCGATGGGGGTTTTGGCAAGAAGTAGGAATACGCTATACAAATAATTGTAAATATTGGCGAGGGATAACATTTATTCCTTATTTCTATTTTCCATTTGAGAAACCTCAGGAAAGGTCCCTATGGTTCAAGGATGCCTAAAATAAAGTAAAGCAATTTAGAATCTCTAAGTAGTCCAGCCTGAATCCTGTAAATGGCGTAAACTTTTAAGTACTCGTAGAATGTTGTAATTACTTCGGTGCTTGAAAATCGGAGCGTATTCATTTTAATTACTTTGCAAGAAAGAAAAATATTCTTTTATATTTTTAACTCTTTTCAGATTTAAGCTTAAAATTTGATCCATTAATAATAACATTGGTTTGTATTGTCAGCAACCGAATATTTATCATTTTAAATCTTTTTGCAATAATAAATTATTCTTGTTTAGCACTGAAATCTTCGAACTCTTTCTGCACAAAGGAGTACAATTGCCAGCACTCTTCAGGGATTATTATTTTTTATTCAGTGAAAGCGAACAAACTCCGTGATATTTCTGAGGTTATTTTTTCTGCAACCAATTACTTAGCAATCAAAACCTATTTAATATTGGTTGTTTACAGTTTATGGACAAAAATAAAAAAGTGTTTTGCAAAGTCTATTGCGCAATGTAGCAGCTCCATTTGTAAGCATTTCATGAACCGACAACGGGTACCTACATCGCTCTAAACTGACAATATAAACACTACTCCCATACAACAACTGATACCATCTAAAACTCCACTACACGCTAAAATTCTCACCCGGATGACCGGACCAAATTAAACATATCAAAATCATTAACAAGAGGTCCGGTATTTCATTAAGCCGGTAATACCGGGGAAGATAACGTTACGGCTTGTTTGTGGTGTATGAATTTATGTGCGGTTCATGTGCGCTTGACTGATGACGTCATACGAGTTGAGATATTAGTAGTAACTGATGTTTGTTAAGGATGCTGATTTTGTTGGCTTTGGCTCGTTATGTTTTGTTAAGGTGATGAGTAAGGCCAGCAGTCCGCACTGGGCCCGCGTGGTGGATTACAGCCACTCCACTGGCAGCTTGTGTGGCCTAGTGTGGGAAATAAATACTAGAAAAGGGGTGACTTATCAGATAATCATCATATCAGCCGAAAGATGTCCACGGCTGGACATAGGCTTCCCCCAAGGGGGGGGGGGGTTACCATAATCGCGACGCTTATATATGTATGACGCGGTAGGTGGTTTGGCGATCGCACTATGGATGTTACAAAAGCACAGAGAACGCTGCTGCCCATTCTCTGGTAAGTCGCTTAGTCGCCTCTTACGACACCCACGGGAAGATATGGGATGGTGCTATTCTTTACAGACATTTACGTCCGACACCAGATAATAATAAATCGTAATCGAAAATAATCGTAATTGTATTGGACGAGTCTGTAATGATGCTATAATTGGTGGTAAATAAATAAATAATAATAATAAATCTTTATTCAGAAGGTAAAATACAATATGAATCTAAAAACTAACAATGTAGGTATATCAGAACACACAAACAATGATGACAGCTGGTTGAGAAGTATGGAAGGAGAAGATATAATATGTTAAGCAGATGGGGGCAGGAGGATTATGACGCTTGAGCAGACAGTAAAGACATGCTGTCAGTAAACACTTTAAGTTGAGACCTAACCAAAAATTGTAGTCTAATTCGTATAATACTATAAATGTCACTTAAGGGATAACTTCCGTGATTATTGTTTATTTTTGAGCTCCCGATAATTCGACGCTGTTTAAATTTGTTTTGTTTTCTTGTGGTCCCAAAATACCACTAAAAAATATTTAGGGGGAATCCGGGACCGTGGTCCTGGTCCCCAAAGCCCCCCGACCCTTGCAAGCGCCATGATCGCGGGCGTCGAAATATCGGGAGCTCTAAAATAAACAATAATCACGGAAGATATCCCGTAAGTGACATTTGTAGTATATAGTTATGAACCGTGAAAGCTTAAAACAGTGTTTAATTCGTATAATTACTAGAATTCCTCTAGCAGAGAAATATTTCGATTGTTATTTAATTCATTAATTTATGCATCAAACAAATGAGAATAAGTACTTTATATTATCTTTGAAAAGTAAGCTATATTTTTGTATTTCAGAACAAAATATCTTGTTAGCGCGACTTGGCACAGTATCATAGCAAGGTTCTGTACAAGTTTCCGGCTCCGTTTCTTTGCGCGACTGTCACCGTACATTACCGAACAAAGCGCTAAATCACGGGAATACCCGTTATATCTATAATAGCTGTAATATTTTATTCTGCAGAGAATAGTTTCACGCAAAATGATCGTCAGAGAATCGCATATTTTTTGGAGATATCATAGCAAATGAGAACAAATTTATACCTCTAAAAATAAAACAAACAGAACTAGTTAGGCCTTACTATGGTTGCAATAAAGATATAAAATAACCTAACAAGTATTGGTATTTTGATGATGAATGATGATTGAGCACCACACCCAGCCAGGAGCAAGCCTGACCTAGACAAGCCGGATACACCAGGGGGCACTATTTTGTAAGGAAAGACATGCTCTGGGATGGGAGAGGAAACCCGACCAACCGCAGCCAGTCGGGCACAATCAGCCGACTATGCAGCCTAGAGCCAATATAGGAATAGAGGTAAAGACAGGTATAATTCATAGGGATGAGCATTGGTGTTTTGACCTTCGTTTGATTGGTCTCTTCTATCATTGGAGAATCATGTTTGTTTCAGGTGGTTGCGATTCCATTCGTTTTTGACACGTCTTATTTAAACATTATTTTCGTGTACATGTTTCATCGTCAGTAGTATTTGTTTCACTGTCAGTTTCACTGAGGTGATATATTTCCTGGGTGGCTGACTTGAATTTTTCTCTATCTGCTGCTAGCTGAATGTATTTTTCTTTGCTTCTATTGAAATATTCTATGTCTTGTTGGAGTGACTCGTTCCATGTATATGTTGGTCTTCCAACTTTTAACCGTTTCGCCTTGCATCTATTAGATACAAGGCGAAACTGTTAAAAGTTGGGTTAAAAGCTTCGGTTAAAAGCTGGGTGTAGTAAGTGAGGCTCTGGTCGTCGGAGGATATGCCCGTAGTAACATATCCGTAGGCATTTCATTTTTTTTGATAATTATTTTTCCTATAAGAATTTCGCGTGTTTTCTTGTTCGGGGGGTTTCGCGTACTGTTTATCCTAATTTTAAGAATGAGTCTTTTGTAACTTCTGAGTTTCGATCGGTTTGCCTTTGTGAGTGCCGCTGCCTTAAGGTTGGAAGTCATTGCAGGTTCCATGACCATTTTATAGATAAGACCCGCGATTTTCCACTCAATTTTCGAGTTTTTTTTATGAAGGGTATTAAGGCCTTAGAGTTGCGCATCACTTGTTTGCATCTGGCGTGAACTGTGTTGTTTAACCTAACAAGTATTGCTATTTTCTAGAAAAAAACGGTACTTACGTGAAAACAGCAACACAACGAATAACAACAAAAAATGTTATGAAATA
The DNA here is from genome assembly GCA_905147715.2 of Xestia xanthographa. Taxonomy (NCBI): domain Eukaryota; kingdom Metazoa; phylum Arthropoda; class Insecta; order Lepidoptera; family Noctuidae; genus Xestia; species Xestia xanthographa. The sequence goes on from LR990661.1 coordinate 28,946,839, forward strand.
AAATATGAAGAGGAGAATTAAGAAAGAAAAATAGTTTACCTGCAGTAATAAAGCAACATGATGTCCCAATTAGTCTGGGCTTTTACTGTAATCATCTTATTGATATCTATTATTGATACCAAAATATATTTTGCTGCTAGACTTTTGTGTCTCCGGTCTGTTTACGTATTTCAAATTGTATTATTTTGTAAGAGCGTTTTAGTACTTTTAGCTGATATTTTAGTACAAAAACCACTACTTGGAAACGGCTATTTGAATATGTATAGTCGTATCTCCATCTTACTTTTCGGCTATTTTTTTAGGTGTTTCGTACCCAGACAGTTATTTTTGTAACAGCTCGACCTTGCCACCATGCAGGGTATCTACATGTTCAAGGTTTTGATAAGGTTTGCAGGTAGTATCGTTTGTCAAATATAACGATAATGTAACCCAAATATATCGGTAATGTATCTGTACACCTCATGGCTTCGAGTCCAATGGGATTCAGTTTAATATAATTAATTTAGCGCCTACCTATAAGTGACTGCCTATCAGATTCTAACCTCCACAACCTAGTTACAGGGTGAGAGAATACCCCTTTGCGAGATATGATGATAACTTGTAGCAAGTCTCTTTATTAAATTACACCCTCGAAGATCTACTAGATATTTCAAAAGAAATAAGGTTAATTACAATATTAATATCCCTATCAAACTGATAGAGCTAAGGACTTGTCTACACCGACGCATGACGCAGGCACCTGCACGGCCGCCTAATGTGGCGTGTAATAGAGGCTGCGCCGGGCACACTCTGGTGGTCATAGCGGGCAGACGCGCTACACTGCCCACCTGCCCACTTACACGTGTAAGCAGAAATTATCGGCCTTTAAGAAATTTCTAGTTATTGAAAGTTTTTCTTGACGTAAATTATGAATAATGTAGTACGTATAATTTCCACCCAAAATGTGCAAAACCACAAGGAATTTGATTTAAAGCGGTTAAGATTGATTTTAACGTTCTATTCGTTTAAGAGTGTACGTGTGGAGTTTAGTCTGCAATCAACACATTCTACTTACTTATTTACACTCATCATACAGTGTTCTATGTATGATATTAAATACTCAGTAGGTATACTAACCTAACCTCAAAATATATTATCAAAACCTCACTTAGAGCAGAACGGAAATTAATTAAATATTGCAGTACAGAACCCGGGCGCGCCATAAGAGTTCACGCGCGACCGCCGTCGGACGGCGAAGTAATCCGCGATCATCCCCGTCACGGTATTATGCGTCGCACTGCGGAACCCAACACCTACGACGAAGTCACTGGACGTAGGACAACACTTGAGCTTTACTCGAAAATGTGTTTGTATATTTAAAGCTTTTCTTTTAATATGAACACCGCGAGCAGTAGATATTATTTTGGAGTGACCAGTGGTTGTTTCCTCAAAATACCATCTCAGACACTAATCTTCGCGGCACTTAAATGACTTGACCACGATACGTCTTTAAAAGATGCTGTGACCTCTGTCTTTGTTTCGATCTTTTTTCTTAGGGTAGTCGAATAAGGACCTGATCTACATCACTAGGTACATATGATAAAACAAAGTGACCCGCCGGGTCTGTCTGTCCCTATGTATGCTTAGATCTTTAAAACTACGCAACATGTTTTTTTTAATAGATAGAGTGATTCAAGATGAAGGTTTTAGTATATAATTTGTCAAGCGGACGAAGCCGCGGGTATCAGATAGTAGTTTTTAAAATGTATCCCTTTTTATTTTTTTTCAACACGATAAAAAGATATGGGCAAATTTATATTTTCGCGAAAACTTGTAAGTACCAAAATTTACCTTAATTTTCAACTTTTTATATTTCTCGGAATTTTCTTGCTTTTAACCAAAATTGACAAATCTAGGTCAACCGGAAGTACCCTATAGGTTTTAAGGTCGAAAACCTATATGGTAGTTCCCGTTGACCTAGAATCACGAAATTTGGCGAGAAGCAATTTTTTACAGCACATGTAAAGGGAAAATCTGAAAACCGTAAATATGTTGTTTAATAACAAAAAATTGATTTTACTATTACAAACATATTATTTGCGGTTGATGCAATAACCGTTTAATGGGATTGAACAGCAAAGTTAAGTTAGTCCTTTAAAAAGTTTGTACGGAACCCTCGGTGCGCGAGTTCAACTCGCTCTTGGCCGGTTTTTTTCGTGTGAAAGTGTTTTAGAAAACTAATTTGCAGAATGCACTTAATAGCCGAGTGTGTGCTAAATTTAATCCAAAGCTATTCAGTAGTTATGGCGTAAAAGAGTACCCACCAAAAACATTTACATATAAAATATTGCCAAGACGAGACCATTATAGCCTTTCGGCCGGAAACCGTAGTTTCGTCAAAAAGTTATCAGATCTCATGTAGAGCCACATAGAGTCAAGCTTGTAACTCTACACGCCCTAACTGTACAAGGTCTAACTTCACAACCTCTACACCTTGGTCAAAATATGTTACTTGGCCATTTCGCTACATTCACATGCGCGTAAGGTGAAAAATTTATCTACTGTTCATTACTTTCCTGTTAAACAATAGTTCTTGTAGTAACGAAACGGCTATAATGGTCTCGTCTTGGCAACATTTTACATGATTTTTTTTTTGGTGGGATTTCATTTCTTTTTGTAAGTTGCTTGGGACATTTTTTTTATTATTTAGAATAACAAGGTGTCCCTATATCAAGTTTTAGACCTCTAGCTCATAAATTTTCAGACCTCTACCGTCAAAATTACGTAAGTCTCATGGAAACTTCCATCTCCTATTTTAAGGAGGTTGGGTGATAAAAGTTAGAAGTTTTATGATTTTTTTGTTGTTTGTGTACTAATAATATAATATAAGAGCTATGCAATTGAACCTCGTTACGAACGTTTAATAAGTTTGCTATTGACAACATATCCCGATAATGTTGTTTATCTGGTATAATCCAAACCCAAGTTATAAGGGTTCAAAAAAACGACGAAACGCTTCGAGAACAGGTAGGTAGTGCCCTTGCGCTTCGCTTAGCTCGTCTTAGCGGGGGCACTACCTATAGCCCCCAGATAATGGATACCCATATTTTATAGGAAACGTCTCGCCTTGATTATTCAGTATAATTTTTTAGATCAAACATCCATCCTCACAATTTATATAGATTATATTGTGGCTTAAACTCAACAAAAAATCCCATGAAAATACGACCACTATAAACTTCGTTCCACCTTATTGTCTAATTGCAATCGACTATATTTTAAACACTGTTTTAAGCTTTCACGGTTTAAAACTAAACTTATATTGTCACTTACGGGATATATTCCGTGATAAGTAATTGTTTTGAGCTCCCGATATTTCGACGCCATGGTCGCGGGTTGACCCGCGACCATGGCGCTTGCAACAGCGTGGTCGCGGGTCAACAGCGTCGAAATATCGGGAGCTCAAAACAATTACTTATTAGGGAAGATATCCCGTAAGTGACAATATAAGTTTTGACTATATTTTTTTTTACCAAAACTTTTAAAAAATATTTTGCATAATTATATGTGGTCATAGAGATCAATTAATGCTTTATTTATGCTGCTATAACTAACCAGTTATGAACGATTATAATAATCTATTCTATTCAAATATGTCGTGTCTGATATTTTGGATATTTACACAAATGTTCATCTACACTAATATTATAAGGAGGAAAGATTTGTATTTTTGTGTGTGGGGCATGTATGTAATGAATAAACTTAAAAACTACTGCGCCGATTTCAAAAATTCTTGCACCATTAGAAAGCTACATTCACCTTGAGTAACATAAGCTCTATTTTATCCCCGTACTCCCACGGGAACGGGAACTACGCGGGTGAAACCACGTAACGTCCGCTAGTACATTAATAAAGTAACAAGCTCAACCTCTAAACGGCATAGATATCGATTACTAATTACGTACATAAACGATCATTAACCAAATTGTATTGTAACTAAATAAATAATTCAAAGCAACAATACCCGGCCGTCATAATTAGCTAATCCTGTACTACTAATTAGTGCACTCTGTTACGAGTGAGAGTGTATTATTAACATGAAAATGATAGCCAATACTACGCTTCTCTCCTTGGTTATTGTTTCCTGAAATGTTAAGAAATACATACTAAACTTACGATAAGAAGATCTAGATAAAGTGATTATTGACGTGTTAGCGTCTTATAAATCAATGAACACCGGCTGCACGCACGAAAAAGTGTCACACCGTTCCATTTCGGCGATCAATGCCCAGCCCAAACCCTTGGACCTAGAAAACTGAAATTTCGCACAGTGGTTTCCCTTATAATGTAAACAAGGAGTAAGGAAGAATTTCTCGAAATTCAAACCCTAAGGGAGTTAAATAGGGGATGAAAGTTTGAGTTATGAAAGTCTGTCAGTTTTAAAGTTAGAATCTTAAAATTTTGTGTAAATAGATACGTGTGACAGTTATATACCTTAGTATATAATGACGTTTGTAAACTTTCCCCGGTATTTTCACTCATTCAATGACTGTATTCAACACCATGTACAACTTTCGGATGTTTCACAAGGCAATAAATACTTGTTCAGTAGCTATTTCATTCAGTTCCATATGTTACAGAAGTCATTACTCATAAACCCCAACCCAGTTATAAATCTTTTTAACGAAATAGTAACACGTCCGCTGACTAAATAGGTGCACACAATAATTCCCGCACTCCGCGTTCTATGTTACGAACACTCAGCCAAATTAAACATACATTGTGAGCTCAAAAGTATACAATAAAAATAAACACGAATATAAGAGGAAATGAAAAGCGTTTCGTAAGCGAGCGTCGCTAATCGCTTAGCTTATGGCCCGACCGGCCTTAATGTTGCATTTGTTTTAACTTGGCAACATTGCTCTTTTGTTTCAGTTTGTTCAGCTAAGATTTTAGGAGCGAGAGATTTATTGTACTGGACTTGACTTAGTTTTTAAATGAAAACGTCGTAATGATTTGATTGCTCAAGTTTTTTGTCAGTTACACTCTTTGTTTGTAAATTGTCCTCGGTGATTAATTAAGCGTGTATCCTGTCTTGGGCATTGTTTATTAAACACTCAGACTGAAGTTTACAGAAGTTACACAAATACCTACTACTACTTACCACGTTCTACGTCAAAACCAATCAAATAATTATAATACATTTATATTTAGTTCGATACAATCTTGATACAATCTTCAAAATGATGCGAACGATAATAATTTGTTTCATGGTTTCACCAAATACCGATCACAAACATATTCATCAAATTATATAAAAATGATTAAGTGCCCGAAGCCATACATTACTGGAATTATACTCAACAGGTCGATCGTTCATACTTATATCATCGATCAATACTCAGGTAATATTCACAAAAATATGGCTGTTTTTGGACCTGTTATAATAAAAGATGGCTGCACACAGTGGCAACAATAACTCGTTTGATTGGAAAGTCATAGGTGATGCGTGCGGTTGTGGGTTTTACTAGCACACGGCAAAGTTGATTACAGAAGGAGAAGTTTGTGAAAGTTATTGAAAAATAAAATAGTCTGCGCTGTCTAATGTGATTTGAACTGTGTAGACGGATTCGTATTTGTATTCAATGTCCGTGACGCATTATTGGCAATAATTGAAACTGGCCTAGTGGTCAATACTAGAACAGACTATGCTTAACTATTGCATACAATTATTGTTTAGTTGATGTTATGCTAGTGGCTTGCTGCACGCTTTGGTGCAAACAGCAAGTGCAGCAAGTATGTGTTTAAACAAATAAATAGATACGCAACACATCATGGTATTAGACTTATACCCGCAAGAAATTTCAGTTACAGTTTGAACTGCACCAACCTACGCGAAGCAAGTAATAGTATGTTGGTGGTTACAAAAAAGTATTACAAAAACGTGTTACAACCATGCCAACTACTCAACACTTGTAAAATTTTTATTGCTAACCTGTAGACTATGAATTCGTTTATTTTAAAGGGATACTTTGCAATTTACCAGCGCTTCAGAACTTCTGTATTTTTGTACTGTGCTATTTTCCATATCTATTAATATTCAAACGACACATCAGTATGGAAATGATTTTTTGCATATTTGTTCGCGAATATTTAGTTGTTTGCCACACTAACTATTCCGAAACGAATGAAAGTAAAACAAACAGAACATTGCGGAATAACGCACAACTGCTCTAGTATAATTTCCAATATCAAAAGTTTTACTTTTTATCGTGTATCAATATTTTGGAGAAGTTTTTTAATCCGCCTACAGTTTTGTATTATTAAAAGTTGGAGACTATTTATAGGGAACAAATTATTTTGTCTGTAACCAGAATAGCACGAACTGACTGTAAATTTTATCCCTCCGGCCGTTTTCATTTTACAGATACAGATGGATCATCTTGAGATGGATCACATCTTGAGTTGTACCGCACGAGTCACATTAAACCTACTTTAATATTCTTTGTTTGCCACCAAACTCTCCAAAGGACATAATTAAACTTCTAGAAACAACCCAAAAATTGTAATAATAAGTGAAATGAGACAGTAAATCGCAGCGCTGTGTGACGCGTGGTTGGTCCCAGGCACGTCGCGTACGTGGCGCATTACCCACGACTTGCGCCATAAATAAAACAAACCCTATTATAAACGTGGCCTGAGTATGGATACAAGTTATACCAACAATAAGGAGTAAGTATAAAACTGGTATATACTTTTGAAAGGTTTTGAATTGGGGATTATTTGGCAATGAGCAGCAAAATAAATATGATTATGTTGGGGATAAAAAATACCTATTAAGATAAATATTTACCATTTAATACTGTATTAAAGTCAGGGATGTATTCGTAGTAGCTATAAGATTAGCAAACACGACATGGTACGGCTATTTGATAATACCCCAGATTACATTACGGATAACGTCCTCCATTTTATACAAAAACGAGGAAGCAGCCGGATCCTAATAAAGAAGGTAAACATTAATTACCTATTATTTACCGAAATCATAATCTTTTGTGCAATCCCAAGCTTCTCAAATAAGATTAATAATGATTTACAAAAGCAACTTGTGCTTGGGATTGTTTCTGAAGATATTCGCGAAACTCACGGAATAAGATTACGAGCTCTCAAAGTAAAGAAAGAGAAGTATTGAGTGAGATGCATTCCGATTTACATTTCTTTTCTCTCTGATTTTTTGAGAATGTAATGTTTGACCTAGTTTCTGATATTTGCGCTGTTTCTACTTGTACCATGGACAGAGCTTTAGAATGTTAAAATTGAACTTTCAGATGTGTATTTTACACACACCAATCACCTTTTATTATTAATTTTTGTGTAAAGATAAAAACGGTGTTGACAGAAAACTGAAACGAAACTAAAAAGGTACCTGCGATTTGGGCCAAGCAAAATGTAATCACTCTTCACTGCTTACCCTGAAACAAAACAAACCCTTATTAATAAACACAACAAATCGTCAATTCACATAAACAACCCTGGTACCCAAACAGATGAATACATAACAAATGACACAAAGTTCCAGCCAATACCGTACATTACGAAATAAGTTGCTCGGTAGATAGGAACTAAATAACGGTAGTTAACAAGTATATAAAGTAGGTGGTTATCGCACAATGGGCGTTTCAGTCGTTAGTGATATAGGTGCGGCCCGTGGTGAAAATGTGGCCCGATAAGCTAAGGTAGCGGCCACACTGACAGTCGGCGGGGGCGGGAAGTTTTGTTGTGTCCAATGGAGAAGTTTTAAAGAGGTGATAAGAAGTTGAATGTTGTGTGGTTTTGCGGATATAGGAAAGTTTTGTAGTTTACTTCTTTATAAACGAATAAAGTATCGAATTTTCTAATAGCATTCACGTAATTCCTACTTACGGGTAACTCTTCCGTTCTATTCCACTATATTTCGGTAAATGTATATCTCATCTGCTGACAAACATCGTGATAGCTCACCATTGTAATTTCAGCTAATATTTTTTAAACTTTAAAATGTATTTTATTTTCTTATTTCCTAATCCACTATGTGCCACCGCTTCCCGCTCCGCTCCCCACCCCGCCCCGCTCTAAATCTGTTTGGCTTTACCAGCGATATCTAAAACCGAGTCTGGCAATTAGGATAGTTTGCGACCGCTCCATTGCCAAATGATCTGTGAGTTTTAACTATGTGCCGATACGGACCCGGCGACCCGTCATTACCTCCACGTAACTTTACACCAACATATTTACACTCCTCACTCCTCACGCTCCCCCCCCCCCCCTACAACCCGCTCCCCCGCTACTCAACAACTGATCCAACTGATTTTGTTTGCGTAACTTTGACTTTTTGAACTTTGCTCTTGTTTTAATTAAGTTTACGTTATGTATTGGTAATATTAATAGAGTAGCTTTTCCCGGGGAGTTGTACGGAGAAATATTTGTAATTTGTCGCTGAGAACGAAGTTTTGCACCGAGTCAGTGTGCCTACTTACTGTAAAGTTTTGTAAGTTCTAATTGCGTAAGTGGAGAGGCTAACGGCGCTTAAACCATACACGGGTAATCCCGTGTTTTCTCCTTGGAATATAGAACTAGAGTCATTATTTTTTACTATGTTATCTAAATCCGTCCCTACCAAGCCTCCAATTTATGTAAAATATCATCATTATTTCCTTCTATTACTTGCTTTTAGTGCGCTTTGACTATAATTAGGTGTAATATTTCCAAGTTTGCTGGATTCAAAGTCATATAATCGTTAGATGATCATATGCTATTTAGAGCACAAAATACTGTCTCAGTAAGGGTCATCCTTCTTTATCATTTTCTTGACTATCCGTAGTTGACTACCACCCTCGCTACCGTGACGTGACGTTCGCCACGTGGTCAATTACTTGACAAATCGGAATGAGGAAAAAACTTAGATTACTCAGCAGATTGAGATCGTTGGTGTAAGATATCAGAGACACGAGGCAAGTGAAATAAGAATAAGACTTTGTTAAAACCTGCTAAGTACGAGTCGAACTCGTGCATGAAGAATTCCGTACCATCGTAGTAGAGGAGCCCCCTTTAATTAGTTTTTATTTGGATCAAGAGAAACAGCCCTCTGACAGACAGACAGACAGACGGACAGACGAACGGACAGCGGAGGCTACGTAATAGGGTCCTAGGTTGGTTACCCTTCGGGTCCGGAACCCTAATCGTATGTTGGCTATTACCAAGCAGAAAATAGCCCTACAATTACTCAATCATTATCAAATAAAGGCTCTCATTCACTGCTTCTTTCCCCACGTATCCTCAGCTCAGTGAACTGCTCATCATTACATAGTGAGTCCTGTATCATGCGAGCTTCTCTCCAATTACCAGATTCTTTGTGTTCAAGATCTCTTTCCGTGTAACGTTAAAAACTGGTACATTGTAGGAAGGTAGGTACATCACGGACGCAGGGGTTGGAAAATTGAGGTCATACGCAACTCGTCTTCAGGTCAATTAAACCCTTAGCGGATGTGGTGATAACCCAAGTAGGGTGATGTAGCGGGGCCAGGAATTATGTGGGCAGTTTGTGGGCTCTGAGAATATCTGATTGTGATGTCTGTTAGATGCGTGTGTTTGTAATAGTAGCTTGTCTCTTAATTATATCCTCAGACTGTAAACGTTACGACTTGATTATAACAGTAAATTGGAGATTGTTATGAAATATTTACTGTGAGACGCTGATTGTATCAATCATGACGCGCAATAAGAACCTGATGGGTCAGTTATCTGATTGACATAACCCGCTACATCCTTCACCTCAGACCAGCCGTGTCCGTTCAGAGTACAGTCATGTACAGTCAGCGTATAGCGCGCGGTGAGAGCCGCTTTGTTAATTTTTGATGAATCGGATAGGTTAGAGTAGTTTGTTGCCTTTAATAATACACCGCTCCACGCGCTGACATCGCAATTTATGTTAGGACTCCGCCGAAACATCGCTCCACTGGTTTCATGCTAAATTTTTAAACTACACCACACTAAACGAGGCATGAAATAAAGAGGTGTACTAAAACAGGGGATTACGAAGGATTAACCTAGTTTCTTGGGCGTACTTTCGTAAGTCAAAGAGTGGATCGTAACTTTGGAAACATCAAAAGAGGACTTAAAATTTCCTCGACCGAGATTCTTTATGTAAGGTAGGAAGCCGGCTGAATACCGGGAATTCCCAATAGGTACTTTTTCTCTGGAGTTTCGGAGTACAAGTGGGAACTAGTGTCGGCGTCCGCAATGATTAATGGAGCCGCTGAGTTATCTGTGCTGACCGAGGGTGTCGAACAAAAAATCATTAGTCTGCGCCACGTCGGGGGTTCGTCGCTAAAAATCATTATGTAGGGACAAAAAATCATTAACTGCGAAGCTTTGGGCAAAAACTAATGTTTCATTAATGTTCGAGCTCTCGAGTCAGCGGGGAGAGAGAGGGCCCTATATTGATTGACTAACCTATTTATATCAGGCCTCTCGTTACGCAGAATTTCTTAGAACGTGTGAACACAAAAGGTGCGAGGATTTTTGAATAATTTGGGGTTTATTACTAGGGATTACGGAAAAAAAACATACCTAGAGGGATGTTTTTACGGTGTGAAATATTTAAGATATTTTATAACTAAAAGTCTCTTTGGCAACACAAGCAGAAATTGAAGTATCGATTATTACCTTTTTAAATCTTCTAAAATCCACATCACCGATAGGGTGTAATCATGGCATTTGTAACTCATGAATACTTTTAACAAAAATCTGAAAGTTCAATATTTGTCGTTTGTTCAGTCCTAGTTCTGAAAACCTGATCAAGGGTTTACGAATTTCATGAAACCTGACCAATGACAATTTAAAGACAAACTGTAACATTAATTCTTCTCCAAGGCCCACTTCTTGCGCACACCCTCCTAATTTCATCGCAATAAGTTTTAATGACAGCACTCATACGCCGTTGGGCTGACAATGGGCCGATGGCACTGATGTCAGGCCATTTTCCGCGCTGTTGGCTAACTGATGCGTCAGGCGCACGCTCGTCAGAGTCCGCCGGCCGCTATATTCAAATAATTACGCATAATTGTGGGACGTACTGTACTGTATCACGTTGTAGTATGAATTAGATTGGACGGGAGTGATGGAGTGATCGATTTTGTATGGATGTTGTTGGGATTTGGTTCGTTTAAAATAAATGAATCACATATACGTTATTGTGCTACAAAAAGGCCGACGTAAATAGGCGGACCGGAATGCCTTTGTGTTCCGCCTGGTCATCAACTTTGTATTCAAAATATGCACCACAGAAAAGTTGGATCTTAAAGCTAAGGCCTGACCACATGCAATGCGACTAGAGTGACACCTAATTCTGCAAAACGCGTCTCGGTGACTCAAAACATAACAATTTTGAACAAGACGCGTCTAGCTTGAGCGTGTAGCTCGTGGCCTCAAGATAAGGCATTTGATCCGCTTGTGTAGGTACAATACTTACATATTTGTTTAGCAAACACTTAACTTTAAGATAAGGTAATAACAAATTGATATTATTCCTCAGTTCTTGAATTATAGAATTATAGATTCCACTTCGTATTAGTGAGATGAAGGAGCTTCTCTGATGTACGAGAGGTAGGAACTTTCGAGGAGCTCCCAGCAATCAGTTCCGATACGAAGCTTGCCGACGGATCTTTTCGGTACAGCATGATCAATACGCGAAGAAAGAGCATTGTTAACACATACAGATTCACCTTTTTGACGATTTCTACAGAGCAGATCATTTCCGAGTAATCAATGAGCATTACTAAACTAAATTTTAACCAACTTCAAAAAGGAGGAGGTTTTATGTTCGATTGTATGTATTTTTATGTATGTTCACCGATTTCTCCGCCATTTGTAGACTAATTCTCAAATTCCTTTTTGTTTGAAAGAATATACTCCTGAGGTGGTCCCATTTAAATTTGGTGAAGATCTGATGCTGATCTTCGGAGATATACTAGATATACAATGGAACTCTTCAAAAATTGACGGCAAATCTATCGTGATTGCTGCAATTGCTTGGATGTTTATTATTTATACAACATCATTACGTAACATTATGCCTTTAAGCTCTGAGGGGGTACGCAGATGTGTACAATACACCCAGATTTCGACAGTACGGGGATAAAATATAGCCTATGTTACTCAAGGTGAATGTAGCTTTCTAATGGTGAAAGAATTTTTGAAATCGGTTTATTACTTCCGGAGATTACCCCCTACATACAAACTTACAAACAAATTTACCTCTTTATAATATTATATTTATATTTATTGGGGATAAGCATAGGCTTATCCCATTGTTAACAATGCATGTCATGGTAATAGTACCATGACATGTATTGTTAATAATGTAAAATAAATGCATAGCAAATATTTGTATGGGATGTTACAAATAAAAACGGAAAAGTATGTTTTTTTTTGCAAAAAATAAAACCGTCTTCAAAAACAAAAAATATGTGAAAAATAACTCTAGCTTCAGAAGTCGGTGACAAAAGTACTGAATCAAACTAACAAAAGTCACCGACTTCTGAAGGTAAAATTAATTTTTAACTTTTTTGTGTCTTTGAAGTCGGTTTTTCACACATAAGATTGTCCTTTCTTAAGAAAACAATAATAAACATAGCAATGAAACCGGCCTTTGAGCTCCAATGATAATCACTCAAGATTATTTCTCGAGATTGCCTATAATCACGCGTCATCAACTTCACTGTACTTTATTCTAATAAAACATTCCTCAAATCCGTGTTCCCAATGTTCCAACATAGTATTTAGCAAATTTCAGCTACACTCACTAATTCGGCCAGTGTAGGCGAACCACGTGAGGTCCATACATCAGCTCGGGAGGTTCGGTGAGGGAGAGAGAGGTGGGGGAGGGGGGAGAGGTCTGGTAGTGAGGAGCGCCCTCTTGCAACACGTGCTCGACTCAAATTAATCATTCCTATGTCGTATTAGCTACCTGCCCCGCGCAATACCTCCGTCATTTTAATTATATCAAAGTCCTTCTCTCTCTCTTTTTACGAAATTAATTTTCGGCATAATGAGGGAAATGTAAAAATTCGTGATTAGGTTAATTGCGATGCGATTAGGGCAATTACGAAGGACAATGTGACAAAGAGAAGACGATTCCTGCTTTTATGTCGAATTATAAAAAGTATAACATAGGTTTTCGTTTCATGATTTGTTCTTCTGTGAGAAATCACAGATTCATAGATTTTGTGAAACTAATAAGGAAGCTATAGGATAATTCAACTTATAGTTAGTTATGATTTGTAATCGATTGAGTGATTATTTAAATAAACACAGACACTTCGTCTAAACATTACATAACAAGAAACAAAACATAGTTCTTAGTTTAGTTCAAGATATTAGCCTTCACCATTTGAAACACATAGTCTAGAATCTGACGTCACAGTGCCAAATCTCAGCAAGTACTTCCCCCATTCCTTTCCATCTTTCTTTCGTACAAGTCGAGATAAGCTGATACTCTATTACACTTGCGTCCTACTTCGTGGCAAAATAACTTTAAACTTTTTAAGGTCTGAGTAACTGCAGAGCTGTGTAATATAATGTTGCTGAGTTAAATAGTCGGTGTTCTGAGGGCGTGGTGGGGCGGGGCCCGACTCCGCGATTCAGTGGATTTATATCAACAGTCGGTTACAAATCTTTGGTGAGCCGCAGTCGAAATACAGTTCACTTTGTACAGGATTTACGTTTATTAAGCGAGTTTAAGATGCGATACGTTACTCGCAATCTGGCGAACAAAGCGCTGCTGATGGAATAGAAATGTACTGGTGATTAGATCACGGCTCTGTTAACTGTATTTAGTGGAAATAGTGCCTTAAATATGTTTCAGTACATGTCTACAATACAATACATCAGATAGTGACTTCTTGTTCCGCGGGTCATAATAAAAAATGCCATAACTTTATGAAAAGAATGAGAAATACCTCCAAGTTTTTTAATATTGCCATGCCAATGTTTAAAATATAAATAAGTAATGAAAGTAAAACAGAAAAGTTAAGTAGATGCTATTTTTATAACATTGCGCGAAGAAACCCTGTCGCTGCTGGGCGACCCACTTTATTAATTTTCAAAGTACTTGTAAAGTTGTCGACACAAATATTGATTTATGACTTATTCGCTTTCCCACGATGTTTTCTCTTTGTGTTTGTAACAGATCTCAGCAGTGGGCGTGTCTCCGAAATAGACACAAAGTATTCGTCGTAGAATTTCCGTCGCCTCCCCAAACTACCACTTCACTAAATAAAAGACAAAACTTTAAGTAACAAACAAGAGACAAACAAAATCTAATTCAAATTCCAAGGACTAGAAAGCTGACGATAAACGAACAGGGTAACAGTGAGAATTGAAGTGGCGAAGTAATTGACGGTATTCAAGTTTTACACAAAATGTTGGCGATATCTGACATATAAGTCAATTTGAAAAATGGTTCTTTTGGTAAAAAACAAGCAGCATCAGATAAAATTGTTATTTTAACAAAACCGTTTTTTCTACTAAAATAACCATATTTTTTGTATCGCGGACGTCTCTGTAGCAGCCCAAGTCGGGGTTTGTGCCGGACGACGGAAACAGGCTCACCTCCTGTTTACTACATGGGACTTACACATAACTGGCAAAGTGTGGGTGTCCTATGGTAACACTTCTGCCTAATAGTTTAAGATGGATTCGTTTAAGGAGTACAGGTTGCAATAGCTAGTAAATAAAGTTAGCTGGCTGGCCCAAAAGGTGCCAAAACGGTTCAGGATCTATAAACTACAGATATAAAGGTACAAGCATCTACACTACATACTGGGAAACTATTGACGTCGCAGTTGAAGTTCAGTCTTCCTCAAATATTGGAAACTTTTGACCTATTGGCCGCGATTTAAAGTAAGTAAGGCCGTGGAAAAAAATCTCGCAGAAAATGCTTTAAAGTATTTTTACGTCGCTGTAGTGTCCTAATCTAGAAATCTATCTATACATATAATAAAACAGTAGAAAAACTGTGTCTGTACATTGAATATATTAAAAAATAAATAATTGAGGGGGGTTTAGAAACAGTAATAGAGCACGAATCCAAAAAAAAAAGTCTGTCTGTTTGTCTGTTTGTCTGTTTGTCTGTGGGTCTGTTTGTTTGTACACGCTAATCTTCGGAACTACTGGACGGATTTTAATGATTTTTTTGTTGTTGTATAGGTATTAAGTCTGGGCAGGATATAGGCTATAATTTATCTTGGAAACTTGAACACCTGATGCAGAACCACAACAGACCAGCTGAACTATAAGAGATACAAAAATGGTACCATAGCAAAAATTGTTCCACGTGATGGGCATTTTCTGCTGAGAGAATAAATTTGAAGATCTGGAACACCTGATGTGGAACTCCAAGAGCCCAGCTACACTTACATATATATAGGAATGACGTTTCAGCAAAAGTTGTTCAATCTGATGAGCACTCTCTGTTGACTTATAAAAATCGAAGATCTGGAACACCTGTTGTGGAACTACAAGAGCCCAGCTATGCCATAACACATATAGGAATGACGTCTTAGCAAAAGTTGTTCAATCTGATGAGCTCTCTCTGTTGACTATCTGGAACACCTGATGTGGAACTCCAAGAGCCCAGCTACTCTAACATATATATAGGAAAGACGTTTTAGCAAAAGTTGTTCAATCTGATGAGCACTCTTTGTTGATTTATAAAAATCGAAGATCTGAATAAATAATTGAGGGGGGTTTAGAAACAGTAATAGAGCACGAATCCAAAAAAAAAAGTCTGTCTGTTTGTCTGTTTGTCTGTTTGTCTGTGGGTCTGTTTGTTTGTACACGCTAATCTTCGGAACTACTGGACGGATTTTAATGATTTTTTTGTTGTTGTATAGGTATTAAGTCTGGGCAGGATATAGGCTATAATTTATCTTGGAAACTTGAACACCTGATGCAGAACCACAACAGACCAGCTGAACTATAAGAGATACAAAAATGGTACCATAGCAAAAATTGTTCCACGTGATGGGCATTTTCTGCTGAGAGAATAAATTTGAAGATCTGGAACACCTGATGTGGAACTCCAAGAGCCCAGCTACACTTACATATATATAGGAATGACGTTTCAGCAAAAGTTGTTCAATCTGATGAGCACTCTCTGTTGACTTATAAAAATCGAAGATCTGGAACACCTGTTGTGGAACTACAAGAGCCCAGCTATGCCATAACACATATAGGAATGACGTCTTAGCAAAAGTTGTTCAATCTGATGAGCTCTCTCTGTTGACTATCTGGAACACCTGATGTGGAACTCCAAGAGCCCAGCTACTCTAACATATATATAGGAAAGACGTTTTAGCAAAAGTTGTTCAATCTGATGAGCACTCTTTGTTGATTTATAAAAATCGAAGATCTGAAACACCTGTTGTGGAACTCCGAGAGCCCAGCTACACCATAACACATATAGGAATGACGTCTTAGCAAAAGTTGTTCAATCTGATGAGCTCTCTCTGTTGACTTATAAAAATCGAAGATCTGGAACACCTGATGTGGAACTCCAAGTGCCCAGCTACACCATAACACATAGGAATGACGTCTTAGCAAGTGTTGTTTGGTCTGATGGGCATTTCCTGTTGACTTTTATCTTGGAAACAAACACCTGATGCAGAACCGCAACAGACCAGCTGAACTATAAGAGATACAAAAATGGTACCATAGCAAAAATTGTTCCACGTGATGAGCATTTTCTGTTGAAGATCTGGAACACCTGATGTGGAACTTCATGAGCCCAGCTACACTATAACATATATATAGAATTGAAGTTTTAGCAAAAGTTGTTCAATCCGATGAGCACTCTCTGTTGACTTATAAAAATCGAAGATCTGGAACACCTGTTGTGGAACTCCAAGAGCCCAGCTACACCATAACACATAGGAATGACGTCTTAGCAAGTGTTGTTTGGTCTGATGGGCATTTCCTGTTGACTTATAAAAATGTTTAGTCTGATGGGCATTTCCTGTTGACTTACAAAAATGAAAGGGGTCCACCCTTTATAGCAGAACTTTTTATGTCATAATATTACTTAGCATAACAGCGGGTAGCATAAACTTCATTTCGCAGAAAATCGTTTGGCAGACACTCATTTATCATACATTCAAAACTCATAATTTTGTAAGGCAGAATCATCTTTAGGCATAAATTTCATATGCATAAGAATTAAAAGTAGAACCATCTTAGCGCAGAAAGTTCACAGCCAGAATCATCTTTTGGCATAAATTTTATATCGGTAGTCACTAAAAGCAGAACTATCATATCTCAGAAAGTTTACAGTTAGAATCATCTTTTAGCATACATTTCTTATGCATAACAATGGAAAGACTCATCTATCACATCCACGTCACAGAAAATTCACACATGTGAACATGTGGTTTTTATTTTCCTGTAAGCAGGAGGCAAACATGCAAACAAGCATACATCTTGCATGCAGCAAGCATGCAGTATGCAAACAAGCATGCAGTATGCAAACCAGCATACAATATGCAAACATGCACACCAGCATACACCATTCATGCAGCAAGCAAGTAGCGTGCAAGCAAGCATGCAGCATGCAAGCAAGCATGCAACATGCAGCAGGCATAGTTTCTGTCACGGCTCCGGCGCTGCGGGGCTCCGGCGGTCCCACGCGAGCTTATCGTCGCAGATGTGTTTAACGCTCACCACCGCAGCTTCGGCTTGCTGGCCGGCTTCGCCGGCCAGCCTCAGCAGCGGCGGCGAGTGTTACAACCACCTGCTCCTCAACTCGCGGGCCGCCTCGCCCCTCCGCGCCTACGCGATTTTAAATTACACTCTAGGGGTAGGGCAGACAAGACTACGTAAAGTCGGTTTTGGAGCGATTCGTTTCTGTCACTAACTTTTGTAGCCCATCATATTACTTTTTAAGACAATATTTAAATGTTTGGTTAAAAATGCTATTTTATAGAATAATGCCAAATACAATTATTCCAAATGAAATTCTGCCATCTTCGTAATATGTCAAGTGAAATTGTGCGAAATTTGAACATTGCCAAAGGTATTCTGCCATCTTAAGAGTATGCCATTGTACATTCGGAAATACAAACATTCGGCTAAACAATAACTATATTAAATAATTTTTATGCCTTAAAAATATTCGTCTAAAGAAGATTATGCCAAGTGTGTTATGCCAAATAAATTTCGGAGTATCAAGATTCTGCCAGATAGAAGGAACCCAAATGAAAGATCTGGAACGTCTCGAATCGTCTCGCGCATCCCGTAGTATTCCCGTCCCCGGGCTCTTAAAATTCGACATCAGACGTTTCAGATCTTCGATTTTGACGACCCCGTTGTCGCTGGCATATGCAACAGG
The DNA here is from genome assembly GCA_905147715.2 of Xestia xanthographa. NCBI lineage: Eukaryota > Metazoa > Arthropoda > Insecta > Lepidoptera > Noctuidae > Xestia > Xestia xanthographa. The sequence continues at coordinate 28,965,239 of LR990661.1, forward strand.
ATCCGCGTACGAAGTCGCGGGCAGAAGCTAGTGTAGAATATTTATTCAAATCAGTTCGATATACCTTTGAAAAATAACATGAATGAGCAAAATCTTAGCCAATAGGGATTAAAACCAGAACAGTGTTACATAATAATATTACCCAGAACCGTAATTGTTTGAGAAGTAATTTAAACTTAATTTTGTTGTAGGTGTTCTCAATGTGTAATGTTCATGACCCGGTTACAAGTGTAGTGTCACATTCGGAACAAGAGCGAGCTCCCGAGGACGCATCCTGTACACGACTCACTTCCGACACGCCGTGACGTCACTCACTGTTCAAATGTTCCAAACACAACCCCTGGTTTGTTCGCTAAGTGCTCTCCACTTTATTGTTATTTAAATTCAATAAGAACTTTCTTACCGCAACTGTCAGTGGGCGAAACATTCAATTTTCATCAACTCATCGATTAGAAGCCACGTAAACTCAAAGTTAAACGAAAAATTAACAAGTACAAGGTTCATTAACGTCTGTCTTTTGTAAAGTTCATTGGAGTTTAGTAAGAAGTGGAAAATTTATGAAACTCTCGCCGACGTCGAGCTCGCCTGCTTCGACAACTGCTTTGATTGTTTAGCGATAAATCGGAAGGAATTTCGGTGAATAACTTCGCTAATTTTCCTTCCGAAGTTAAAGCGTAAATTGTAATGAGGGAAATGACGCCCGCTGTTTCATACATCTCAATTTAAATTCACAAAGTTGACGTGTAATCTCGGAGATCGCTGCCGGATTATTTACTATTTTCTTTTACGTTGAGCTAGCTTCGTACCCTCTAACCCAGTAAGTCAGCGCTGATTGACAGATTTATACCCGTTTTAGACCTTCGTGCCTGTTATCGCGTGTTCCTTATTTTAATCCTTCTCGTGTGTATGAAAAGGAAAACCAATCGAAAGAAAAGGACAACATGCAAACACAAAAAATACCGCCATAAAACAAAGGATGATTGAAACGAATCAGAAAAGATTGCATGTAGAGAGGACAGAGAATGTGGCCCTAAAATATATCGCGGAGGGTCGCAGGGAAAGTTGTCAAATCTGGAAATACAAAAGCGCGGGTTATAAAAAGTTAACTCGACGACACTCGAGTTCATATGGAGAAAGTTAGTAGAACACTTTAGCAAATGTGCCGATTTCGACACCCCCAGCTCCGCGCTACCGAAATAACAAAAAAGTTTTTGACTTATTGGCGCATGAAGGTCCCGCCGACGACGTAAACATGGCGGATGTTTTTTAGGCAGCATTTAGGCCAACTAGTTTATAAGTTACAGACGGTTACGGAATGAAATCAGGCCGAGCGTGAACTAGTTGTTTGCGCACAGGAGCATACACTAACATACTCATAAGTTTGGGGAGAGTTATTGAAAATCTGCCAATTGTTCCACATCACCGGCTTTACGGTCATCTGTCCAAACTTCAGCGACACACTTAACAAACTGTTTGTGACAATAAACTAATTTATTGATTTCAACTACTTCGATCCTTGGAATAAACGAATGGGCTTTAATTTAGCTCGCAATAGAAAATGCAAATAATAGATTTAAAGTATCACTTAGTCACATCGTATTTACTACAATAGTAATGTAGTAAACAGGCCTGTATTAATTCGTCTGAAATTGTACAAATCTTTTAGTTGATTTAAGATCCAGCTAGGGAACATAATCGGGCCGCAAGTGGGACTGATCGCGTAGTGTTAAGCCAACCCACAATCGCTTTGTATCGATTTACGTAAACGAGCTATTCAGCCAGCAGTACAATACTCGAGTGAGCCGACCTCTATTTACTAAGGAGCCGCATTATCAATCCCATTACCTTCGACTTGAATGAACTCCTGAGGTGGTTCTATTACCCTTTTGTACTCGCCGTCATCCCATCATTCTTGAACTTCAAACAACGTCTCAGTTTCCGCATACTTGTTAATTAACGAACTAATTGAAACATTTTTAACAACGCCCAGTTTAACTTGATTAAGTTCTGAAAATTCCTCGTGGAGCGAACTTTGAAATCCATTGTCCTATCTTCGAAGTTCCGCTCGGTACAGAAGAATCGACTGCCCGCGCTCCTATACTATATAGGATGAATTGTTTGATATTATACAAGTTTTTAACTACTTAATCGCTATTACTGCAAGCCTTTCTGCTGAAGAATTCAAAGAAACCGTTTCTGTTCGTGATTGTGGCTTTTGTAAATGTTTCAATAACTTAAAGTCTTCTTGTGAATTTGGCCCAGATTTTGCGTGGAGAATATTCAGGAATCTTGCCAAAATGTTGAAAATATTGCAAGATAACGCTAAGTTACTGGAAATTATCGCCTTAGATATAGCAGTGAAGTGTAATAGTGCGCCAGTATTCGATGTTAGAGGCAGTTAATCCGCAACCAATCACTTGTATTGGGTAGTAAGGGAGACGCGCGGATAGCCTTATTTTATTAGCATCGTTAAATAACTTTGTTCTGAACAGCTTGTATTCAAACGTATCGTAAAGCGTCAACTTGTGGAGAATGTTTCAGTAAACTGCTTTGAACAAGAGAGCCATGTAAATCTGCATTAAACTCCAAACAAGCTTTTAGTACATCTTTGAATAAAAGAGTAAACCTCACGTCCCGGCCGCCGCGGGTGACGCCCCGGGCGTTGGGAGCCACCACGTGGCCCTCGGCCACCGTAGGTGCCTGAGGACGGTGGGCTATGGGCTAGCTCGCCATCCTTCCGTCTCATGACGACAGGCCGTGTCGACGGCGCATTCGTGTTCCACGCGCTCCTCAAAGAGTCAGCAAAAGGAAGGCGTCCGCAAGGACCGATGCCTGCCGGGGTTGCGGGACTGTTCGAAAGAGATACCGTGGCCCCGGAACACAAAGGGTGATGAAGGAACATGAATAGGTTTTAGTCAGTAAGAGTCTGACACTCCCTCCTGCTCCGCCCAGAGCGGGAGAAAAAAAAAAGGTTGCATTACTTGATGGCCAGACTTCTTCACTTTAGAAAATCAACGCATTATGACTGAGCCACACAGCACTGCAGTCCATTGACTTGACGGAATCCCTTGCTGACGTATTCCGCAGAAGTCAAATAATTTACCACCATCTTCAAATTAGCTCACTACTCCTCAAATCAAGTAAAACAATCCCCAGTCACAGACACAGTGTCGTATCTAATTGGAATCGCACAGCCGCTCCGCCATCTTCCCGTATTTAGCTAAAATGGCTATTTAACAATTCACCGGCGCCTGCGATCATCAATCATGCGAGCGATTACCGCTGGAAGGCGATAACTCACGGAGAGCCAATCGTTTAGCCGTGGTAGGGGTACTGCAAGGGAGTGCTAGGGGTATTGCAAGGGCTGGTGTGATTCATGCGACGCTGAACATAATTTAGTGGACGAAAATATGGTCCAGTTTGCTATTAGTTTTACGTGAAGAATGTTGTTTATTTTTCTTGGGTTGGTGTTTGGTTATTGCTATGGCACTACGTAAAGTCATCGTCAGATTTGGCATATTATGTATGGATGTGCACTCATTTTGAAGACCAGGACACGACCAGTGTAAGAAATGTTTTGTGATAATTATAATATGAGGAGGAGTAAGAAAACGAAGACTGAGATGCCAGTCACGATTGCAACTTTAAAGAAATACAATTTTAAAGACGTAGTTACAATGTTGCGAATGATGTTATTGCTACTCAATTTGAGAAAACATCAAAACCGGAAAACAAACGCATAATCCCAAAACATCTTCGATGAATTCCTCATAGTTCCCATCAATCAATCCACATACAAAACTTGAACGGGCACAATCATGAGGCGAGTGCCAACAAGCGCCCGAGCCTGTCGCAACACGTTAGCGACGCGCCCCCTGGCGGCTGTGCCTGACAACCATTGTTCAGTGACGGCCGACGGGATCCCATCTCATTTGAGTCGAGTGTGCTGCCACTGATCTGTGCTGAATTATCTTTTCAATTATGAGCTAGATCTGTGTGGCTGATAGTTTATTTTGGTTTTTTGTTGTTTTTATTGTGTGTACGGAAATACGTGTTTATCTTTAAGCATTTGAGTGTTTTCTTAACAGAATGCGACGAAAATGACCGTTTTAGAACTCCTTGGAACATATTATGTATATGGTGTAGTAAGATGAAACAACACATGCCAAAGGCTGCACACATACTTCAGCGAATGACACAATCGAATTTAGTTATTTGTGGTGCAAACGAGCGTTAATCAAAGAAACCTCTAACACGTATTACCAACATAAAATCAACTAATTTAACAACATGTCAAACATAAATCAGAAATTGATTAAACCTAATTTTCTCTCGCTCCTAAACTTATCCGGGCGTACCTCCGGATACCTAATAACCAAATCTAGTAACTTGTTCCCGCCACATGATTGCTGAACAAACTTTGAAACAACAAAGTTGAATAAAAAAGGCTGCTTATTATCGTAGGGTATATCGCCTTTGCATACGCGTGCTTCAAAGAGCGAGCAAATTGAGTACGATAGAACGGAAATTAAAGTAACAGGACTTTGTGAGCGAAGTTGACGTGACGAGGAGCAGCGAATACTGGACGCGGTATTGGAGATTTACTTTTGTGACTATGCATCATCAATCCTTAAAAGAGATTTTGTTGACAAGCTAAAATTGGAAAATCATGATGCCCAAGAGGCACAGACAAAGCAACGCGTGTATCTAAGGCGGAAATATGGTGATAAATTACCTATCGTAGTGTTTCTATTGAATCATTTGGTCATATCATGAAACGGAGTTCGCATAGCTGAATTTTGGGCCAAACACATTTAATACATATTTGCCATCGACACGCTAAGAAGAAGAAGAATCATGAAAAATGACGTGCCACAAAGACACAAGTATGAATAGTTCAATTCAAAATCCTGGTTGTACGTTTCTTTTCATCATCATTATCACACACAGTCTCACATTACCCACAGCTGGACGTAAGCCTCTTTTTGCTTGCAGTTCATGCTCTCTGAAGTTCATGTGCCGGCCACATGCCGCGATAGGAACAATGTTGCCTGCCCGGTTATTCTTATAAATTTAAAACAACCCCAGTCTTTGAGTTAGTGGTGCTACTTATTCGCCATGTTTTATTAGGGCACTAAAGTCAACATAGTACACAGATGCACGGCTCATCTGCCACACATCTACCCCGCTCCACCGTATTCAACAGCGCGACAATTCTCCAGCATCCTCTATTGTGCATCCTCAGGAAATTAAATTGTCCTCCGTTGCTTTGGTAAAAACATCCGGGTTACAAACACAGTCGACTTTGACACAGTTTTACATTTCATAAGATACAATAATGTTGTAGTAGTAGTCTCGTCGGTGCTTTTAGATCCAGGTGTTCTATTCGTATCCAATCCGTATCTTTATACTGATTGGATAGGAATAGACATCCAGACTGAATCCCGGATTAACCTGTAGGCTATATAAACATTTGTAGCTATTGAAGGTTCGTGCTTGACCTACCGCAGGGGTTCATCGAGCCATTGGTCATTAATTATTTCTGTATCCTCTTCTTAAGGTTCCGTCAAACTAGTACGAACAAATTGCAGACACGGCACCGGACTCTGATATGTATAACGTACTGCAGTATCTGTGTCCGGTGTCCGGTCTGCAAAATGTCCGTACCCGTTCAACAAAATCTTAAGAATGTCGAAGACTATCAAAATTGTGCCAGTATGGGTCTTGGCTACGAGTTTAATATTATCAGACAGTACATAGCGACCTTTATTCTAAGTCATTTAACATGTTTTTTGCCGGCATGTCAAAGTTTACCTTACAATAATTTTTCTTAAGTACATATTAAGCTGTTTAACGAACCTCACCAACATCGTTGACTCGCTCACCGCACAAAAAGCGCGCGCTCCATACTTAAGATGTTGCATCATTGGCATGCCGTCAGTTCAGCGGACATCGGATTACGTAGACGAGCGGGGAGCGACACAAATGCTGTCGTCAGACAGAGACGGGGGGTGAAAGGGGTTGAATTGGGACGTAGGGGGTGGTGACATGGTACATATGGTAAGGAAATGAAGAAAAACTTACTGCTCATCCGTTAAGACATCTATGAAGAAATAGTTTTATTCATTTAATAGTTTCACATATTCAATTCAGCAAAATGAATCCTTCCGAACCCAAGATGTTCGTACCACCCTTAAGACGTAACACCTTTATTATTAACATTATTAACATTGAACATTATATTTATATATTTTATTAAACATTGTGCTCGAATAGGTACTTCTTTGATATTGATCAATGTTTATACCTAGCAGAGGATTTCTTTTCACCTTAATGAGGATATTATTCAAACATAATCCAGGGTAATATTATTAATTGTGTGTGATGAAACAAGAACTTTGTTCTAAGCTTTTTTAAGAAGGCGTAATTTACAAGGTGAAACTCTCAGTATTAAATCTAAAAACACGTGTACGCCCTTACACGTGCCACCGCCGCGCCATTAATTACGGTACGTACTAAACCGGGCTCTAAGCTGTTACTGAAAAAAATCGCGATGGATAACCTCAATATGACGCGGAACGGATTTTCTCCTGTTCCTTATAGCTTACGGTCCAGGATATAGAATGCACCTAAGTCAAGCAGTGTCAAGGTTTAAGTAAGCACAATAAGTTGTGTAGTAAACTGGTTTATCTCGTCTCCTGTCTGTGCGCACTCCAGGGCTTCGTAGTTCGATGTTCTGACCTGATTCCATCTGGATTTTTGTAAAAGTTGTGTTTGTAGTTAATAGTTTCTTATTTCTCTCTTCGGGTCTTCTTCTTTTTCATCTGATTAGTGCTTAAGTCCCATGCCATGGGGCCTCTGACTTGGCTTTACATTCCGTCGAGAAATATCTCTCAGGCATGCTGGTTTCCTAACGATGTTTTCCTTCACCGAAGCAAGTGATAATTATACAATACGCACACGAATCCGAAAAATCAGAGGTGCGTACTTTGGGTTCGAACTCGAGACTTGTTAGTCCGATGGTCACACCACTAGGCTATCACTGCTTATCTTTTCGGGTAAGAAAATGGCACCTTTTTTTTTTGGGATGGGTAATCATCAAATGACTCCTCCCGCTCTGGGCGGAGCAGGAGGGAGTGTCAGACTTTTACTGACTAAAACCCATCCATGTCCTTCATCGCCCTTTGTGTTCCGGGGCCATGGTATCTCTTTCGAACAGTCCCGCAACCTCGGCAGGCATCGGCCCTTGCGGACCCCTTCCTATTGCTGACTCTCTTTGAGGCGCGCGTGGAACACGAACGCGCCGTCGACACGGCCTGTCGTCATGAGACGGACGGACGGCGAGCTAGCCCATAGCCCACCGTCCACAGGCCCGCGCCTACGGTGGCCGGGGGCCACGTGGTGGCCCCCGACGCCCGGGGCATCTCCCGCGGCGGCCGGGACGCTGAAAGGTTCTCTCCCTCTCCCGTTCCGCCACCTCCTTCTCAAGCATTACTGCTTCGCAGAAGGAGGTGACGGCGTCCCATTCTGTCTCGCTCCGGACCATGGCTTGCACCAGGGCCTGACGCGAGAGGTCGCCGCCGCCAATCGCCGCTTCGAGGACACGGTGGTGCTCCGCCCACGCGGGGCACACCTCAACCGTGTGCTCCACCGTGTCCTCCGGTCGATCCTCATAATGGAAGCACCCGGGCGTTTCCTCCCGCCCGATTCAGTGCAGGAACCTCCCGAAACGACCGTGTCCGGTGAGGACCTGCGTCAGGCGGAAGGTGAGGAAGCCGTGGCATCTCTCAAGCCACTCCTCAAAGAGGGGACTTATCGCCACTATCGTGGCGTGCCCTGCACGGGGTTGCGACAGTCGCTCTCTCCATGACGCCATGAGATCCCGCCGGAAGTCTGTCCGCTGAGCGACAATTTGCCGCGGCAGCGGAGTTTCCTCCCGGCGTAGCGCCTCCGCGCGCCATTCATGAAGGCGCGCGAGGACTATCGCCTCTAGATCCCATGGCGGCAAGAATATAGCACCTTCCATCTTGATATTTCAGAGGTATCGCAGAGCAGGGTGTAAAGTTTTTCCTGTTCCATATAGAAGGGAAGATCCTTCGCCCAGAAGGTTGTGTCTGGTGAGCCCTGAGCTACTGCCACATGGTTGTTGTCCTGTGTACGAGTATATGTAAACCGTCTGGATAATTCTGTTTACACGATGCAGGACTTGTTGTGCCGTCAGATTCGAAGCGTAGCTCGTGTGTGACGTAGTAGATGTTATCACGTCTTAGGTTAGTAAAAGGATCATTTTTATTTTATTTTTTAAAGAATTGACACGAAAAGTTGTTAATGTTATTTCCAGATTAAATTACTCGTACAATCATAGTGATTTCAGTTACTTTTTTTTGTTTTCATGTAAATTTCTATGGTTACTGTTATCATTACACATTATAATGTTCTTGTTTTTAAAACACTTTATCCTCATAGAGCACAGTGGTATAATCCGAGAGCTTTTCATCATATTAAATGCCTATGAACAGTCTCAGCGGAACTTAACACTTAACTCGAGGCGATTCACGTGGATTTGACATTATAAGTGCTCTCCAGTATTATCTTAAAACTAATCTTGTTTTAGTTTTATATAAAAAATCACAGTCTGTATAAATTATAAAGATTTACACGTGTAAGACAGATTATATTTTATTTTTTTCCGACTAAAATATATTCTAATCATAAAGGTACAGTACAGTTTTTCGTTATTTATATTTGAATAGTGTAGGGACCTATTCCCAATTTCATTTTGTAAAAATGCCCTCGATCCCCAAATTGTATGTACAAAAATGTTTTAGTTATGTAAGCAATCGAGATTTTTCCTTGAGACCGTTTTCTTCGGTATATTTATCTAAGCAACTTAGTATGTTTAACCTTGTATCCCTGGACTTGATATACTTTACCGAACCACCTTTTTATCATAACGACGTACTCTTGCCAATATTCTAATATTCGAGAGGAAGTATTTGAATATTAACGACATCTGCGTAGCCATTACTGAAATATTAACACTAATTTATATTGAAAATATACAAATCAACTCTAGTCAGATCAAGTTAAACTTTAATGGCGTTAATTAAACAAAGGGTCAGCACTAGTGGGACGATTTCAAAGATAATCTAACTCGTGCCCCCTATCCTGAAACTACAACGACTCGCACTTCAAACGGCTACACTGATCTTCGTACTATACATCACTAGCTATGTACCGCCGCCGAAGTAGATGTGTCTTGTTTACTCGGAAATGGACTTTGTTACGGATAACTTTATTAGTGGGAAGTTTAGTTTTAATGGAGGGCAGTAGTCTTGTCGTGCATGCTTTAACATCTCCGTTGTAATGCCAACTCTGTTCCAGTTTACAATAAGGTCGACAATTAGTTCAACCAGTTAACTCTTTGCTGGATTACTCAGCAATTTGGGGCGCTTACACAAGTATGTGTGCGGTGATACTGCTTACCTTTAAGACGTAAACCTTGATAATAACAGTAAGTATGATATTAAGTAAATGCGGAGGTACAAAGTATCCCTTATATCTTCCGTAGTGGAAGCCGAATTTAGTGAAATGGCAAATAGAGGTCTTAACAGCGGAAATAATGGGTGCTTATGTTTTAAGGAATAGCTAGTCAGGTACACAAGTGAATTTAAAGTATTTATAGACACGCGGTAGGGCTGTTTTGGAGAATTAAGACTTCTTTTAGTTCTGATACCAAAACCGTGACCATACCATAATATCACGCCTGTAATCACCGAAGGGTTAATAAAAAAAAAAAAAAACATTTATTTCAGGTCCAAGACCCATATAAACCAAAAATAGAAACCAAATACATACATTATTGAAATATAAGAATTAATACATGGTACATTAAAATTGCATTAAAATATTATTGAATTAAACTACTTAGATTAAATTAACAAGTCAAAATACACAAACGATCCAGAATAAATAAGTAAATGTCAAAAGAAATTATCAATTAATTTAAAGATTAATTACAAAATGTGAAATTACATGAAATAAATAATACAAAAATAATAAACCAATAATACTAATTCAAATTTAATCAAATAATTACAGAGAATAATTGGACAAATTTTTAAAAATTGTTCGTTTTTCGGAGCTCATACCAATTCAACGATAAGAGATAGATAAAAAATTTGAAAAGCAAAGTTAAAGAGAATTTTATGAGGTTTTATTATGTAGTACAACAAAATTTTATACGACGCATCGTTTTCGAGATATAAGCAAAAAACCAAAAAACGGGACCTTCTTTGCCCCCCCCCCCCCTCGGGCTCACCTCGGAGGGGTCAGGACTTTTAATATGTTTATCTTCTAACTAGTCCAAGCAAAGTTCATAAGTCAGATTTTCTGCTTTCAACTTTTCCAACCACAATCATTCATTTACCAGACTAGGTGCTGTAGCTTTTTTGCGTGTAATTCGCCCACAGGCTGCAAGTGTACATGGACGTGCAATATGCCCGGAAAAGAGTTATTTTCACGCCATCCGAGCCCTTCTGGATAAAGCCCTCCGCTCCCGTTCCAAGTCAGCATGATCCCTGAGGTCAGCCGTGACTATGTGCCCTAGGTATTTAAACTGATGTACCCTGTCCCAGGGTACACTATTTACACTTAAAGGAGGTACATAGTCCGGGCATCTAGCACCACCGGCCTCAAAGACCATGTACTGACTTTTCTTAACATTATATACAAGCCCATGATTAACAGCGTACTCCTCACATGTCGCTATCAACCTTCTCAGGCCACAGATCGACGCGCTCAGCAGCACGTGTCGTCTGCATAGCTTATGTTATTGACACAAACGTCGTCTACATGACAGCCAACGTGCTGACTGCTGAGCGCGACAATCAGCGCGTCCATATAAAGGTTGAATAACATGGGGGAAGTCAGTCCGCCCTGTCTTACACCGCACTGCAATCGATATGGCTCCGACATTGCCCCCGCCCACCTGACACTATTGACTTGGTACGCATACCAATACTTGAGGATGGCAACAAGTTCTGGTGGTAGGCCGATACTTTCAAGTTTTTTCCATAAGAGATCATACGCCACCAAATCAAACGCCCTGGACAAGTCGAGAAAACACGCATAAACCGGGGTTTTACGGTCATTATAGTATCTGACGGTATGCTTAAGACACAGTATGGCACTTTCAGTTGATAATTGGGGCCTAAATCCAAACTGATTATCATGCAAAGATATATAATTACTTAACTGTGTATTAAGCAAACCGTCAAATACCTTCGCTGTAACTGTAGCTAGAGATATGGGTCTATAGTTACTTTTATCAGCTTTTTATTAATGAGAGGTGTACCTAAGTACCAGATTTTCGCCAGCTATGTTTATCTCCCGTATATTAATACAACAATACGGGGTGAGCTATTACCACCAACCATCAACATCGGGACCACTTACTACAATATAAAATAAAATGGACTGTAGAATATGTTTATAATTAATGTTTGTGCTTAAAAGTTTATAAAGAAGCCAGAAATTGTTTTATTAAAAGAACTGAGAATTGATACTTGTGAATTCTTTTTCACTTTTAACGTGAATATAGCGACGCGTATTTCGGCCTATTAGCTTTCACTCTTAAAGCATGTAGGAGTTTTTGTTTGTTATTTGAACATTTTTCCCAAAAATACATAGAGACAGCGAATGAAAGCATGTATTTTCCAAGGCTTTTAATTTTAAAACTTTGATGAAAATTGGAATGAAAACATGGCGACAATGGTTTTTATTGATATTTCCGTAAGGACTACAGTGTGAAATTAATTTTGTTTGGGGAAAGCAATTTTCTTTTATTTTTCACTAGCAAAACGGTACAGGCTTTCAGAAAATACACTGCAAAATTGAAAGTTATTTTTCGCAAACTTATTAGGGGCTGGAATTTTATTCTTCTTCAACACTTCCAAACAATTTGATAAATATGGCAATACAAGCAACACCGTGACTTGGGTTGGGACAAGGATATTACGGTAGTGCGTAGCCGTACATATTCTGTTGCGCCGACCCCAAGTAACATGGAACAGCGGTACCACAAAATACTACAAATGTAGTTTTTATATTCCATAGAGAAACAATTCCCTAAATCTGTAGCATGAAGTACAGTGATACATTAGGGTGTGTCCACACTAAGTCGCGGTCATCCCTCATAATCTCACGGTGGCCGAGCGGGCCGCGTTTGGTGTGCGAGTTGAGCGACCCAATTCCCGAAGGTTCGCGGCGACTCTCCAAAGAGGACAATGATAATTATATATCAGTCGATACAGTAAAGTAAAATGCCTTGTACTGTAATGTGCGAGAAGTGGAATGCCATGTTGCTTAAATGTAGAGAAAAAATTAACAAGATTCAATGGTTTTTATATTTTTTTTATATTATAGCGTCTTCAATCAAATCTAATACAAAATATTCTAACCGTAACGTTTAATTTAAGTTCTAAAAGTCACGCAATTAAGTACTCTATTACTTACACCTACCTAAATCTATTAATAGTTTTAATGATGTCAAATTATTTTTGACATCATTAAGACTAGGTATATTTTAGGACTATAACTTATGCTTATTCTGACCTTTGGTATGTTATAAATTACAACAAAAATAATTATTTTATGTAACAAGCTACCTTACTAAACCAACGTTTATTTCAAGCTGAGCGTATCTTAACGGAATCTAACAGCAATTTAGATTTACTTCGTTACATAGGAAAAGGGATATTTCTAGGAAAATGAAATGTTGCTATTGTTTTAATAATATAAAGTCACGCGCAAATGTCGCTATGTTAGGGCAAGTGGTCTGCGACAGCTCGAACACACAGTTTCTGCTGACAGGACAGGACAGGGACCAGTGTGTTACTATCGTTTTTTATATAAGTTTGTATTGTCATTTGGTTGTAGTTAAATTGGTATGTAAAACTACTACTCTTACACACGTACAGAAACTTTTTCCCATGGAGGTAGACAGAAACCACAGAACGCTATCTGCTACACCCTTACATAGTCCTTTCACCTCATCCACTTTCATGCATGGCCATGCACGCACGCCGCGCCGGTTGCGAATACTACGCACCTGGCCTTTCTGAACAACCTCACCAAGAAGGTATGGCCTTCTAGGGCGTCCTCTCTCTACTTCTGAACAACCTCACCAAGAAGGTATGGCCTTTTAGGTCGTCCTCTCCCTACTTCTGAACAACCTCACCAAGAAGGTACGGCCTTCTAGGGCGTCCTCTCCTTACTTCTCTTTTTTTCTTAATAAATGTGTTAATAATTACCAACTGATCTAGGTTTCTTCTCAAACATAGATAGAACAAACATTCAATACCGGTACGTATTAGTACCGTATTTTGTTAGCAATTTCAGAAAAGCAAGATTTCCTTATAATATCTTCCTCGTCTTAAATCAGTCATGACTGAGATGGTCCTTCGTATTGGAATTACATTCTTATTGGCTTGTATCTGCGACCTTTATTTAATTTAAATTATTTAGGGTTCAGTAATCAGAGCGGTAACCTCCACTATATTACGTATCAGGCCACACTCGTGTCGATGGCTCGGGTTCCGTTTGACATCGGAGAAGAGTCGATTGACGCGCATTCCGGTTATGAGTGGAGTTACACTGGCCGGCTCGACTGATGAGTAGCGGATAATCAAATACTCGCTCGAATCGAATTCCCGTCGCAATCGATGTGAGTAGGGTATGGGGTGTTACGAAATAATTATAGATTAAGGGATCACTATTTTTGATCTTTCTGATCTTTACCATAATAACAACAATTACAATCAAAATAGGTTTATTAACCAATATAAACAAAGCAACTGCGTTATATACACGGTGAGCCACAATCTAAGTATTGCTTGTATCGAATCTTTTGTAGTCGGGACTGCGAATTTTACAAGATCTATGACGACTGTGATTATACAATATAAAAGAACATTTTTTTTCTGTTACTACATAGTAACAAAAACAAAAAAAAACCGGAAGTTCGGAGAAAAATCCTTAGAAGTTTGATAAATAATTATCTACCTAATTCAAAAGTCTTTCGTTGAAATATGAGCAGGTTTTCTGCGCAAATGGTAAGCGTTGCCAACTGCGGGCACTAATAGACAGCGCTTGTAAAGACTCACCATCAATACCGCGCGCGGTCGCAGCCAATCGCATAACTCCTCGCTGACCTATTTTCTCAGTTGACTCTTGCAACTTGTCGTTAAATTCGCAACTAACTGCCTGAGATTTTCTTTGATTTTTACTTTATCAGAGTTGAAAAGGTTGGGAATATTTTCTGTTGGAAATAAATCTTTCGATAAAATAATAAGGTAACCGGCAATCTCATAAAGAGCTATATTTGTATGTCCTTTATCTTTAAACTAGTTTTCATGAATAAAACCTGCAGAACACTATGTACCCACTGTGTGAATTAGAAGTTCGTTATAAGAGTATCCATGGAGTTTCTTGCCCGTTCTTCTCCATCTACAAATTTACGCTAGGGAATGGGCAACTACAGTACTTTCACAGTTTTTATGTCTTGTGACTGGGATTGTAGCTACATTTAATGTACATCTTTGTTTCGACAATTCAACAGTGCCTGTAACTGGCCTTGAAATTATTAATGCTTTGATTTTGATTGATTTTGAAATAGAATGAATAACTTCAGGCTTTCACAACATTACTAAAATTAGTATATTTTGACCCTACTACTTATACAAACTATTATCTTTGACTAACCGGTGGTAGTCGCGGTTCCACCGACCACTCGGCTCGTAAGGATCGTAGCGAGATGTTCAATAGCCTATTCCTCAAGAATAGGGCTATCTTTAGTTTTAGAGAAGATTTATTTAAATCCAACTGGCAGTTCCAGAGATTAGCGCGTTCAAACAAACTCTCAGGTTTAGAATAGATGAACTGAAACATTATTTTAAATCAAAAGTGTAGGTACTTCAGTTGATCATTAAGCTTTCAAGATAGACCTGACAACAGCTGGGTTTAATATCGCCTAGCAGCAGAATTCCTTCGAGGCATCCTACGCTATTCAATCTTCTTCCAAATTCGTGTGTAAGTACTTATATAATAATAATACCTTTATCCCAGTTTTTTATCCGTTATCTCCTAAATAGCACAATGAACCAAGAGATTTCTAGTCACGTCCTGATTAAAATCCAGAAAATCAACTGACTTCTTTCAAAAAGGCTGTTTATTTTTGTAATTTAAAATATTTTCAGTTGTTTCATTTTCGCCCTACGGAAATACAATCATGTCGAAAATCTTTCTGCTCAAAACTGGGTATCAAAAAACGGCAATAACTCGATTTTCCTGTACGACTGCCTTTACGAAACGTCGAAGGAAATCCACTCGGAGACGAGGAAATACAATAATTTAACATTTGACAACCGTACTTGGCAACAATGAAAGAATTCGATGGGTTTTATTTATTTTAGAAATAGCTATGAGTAAGAAAATCTGATAACCGATCCATAATCACACCACATTGCCACACCAGTGTGACTACGGTTAATTTTATTTATCTGTAGTCACACTGGTGTGACTATGGATAATTTAACCTGATCCGTAGTTACACTGGTGTGACTACGGCTCATCTGTAGCAACACTGGTGTGACTACGGATAATTTAACCTGATCCATAGTCACACTATCATACCATTGACCCAATTTGTGTCTCATAATTGGGTTGCTTTTTTTTCGTACCGGTATTATTTCTTTTAATATTTAAACTGATAATGGAGTTTGGAACCTACCTATACCTATAAAAAAAAAAAAAAAAAAAACCGGACTGCGTAAAAAATAACTAATAACTATAAAAAATAAAAAATAAAACAGACAGAGACAGGACATATTGACTGCAACAGTCGGGACCCATATTGGATGTAATCATTTTAGTCTAGATTATTTATTGGGTCCCGACTGTTGCAGTCAGTATGTCTCTTGAATTTGTTTTATTCTTTTCAGTTTATTTTTTTATTTTTATAGTTATTAGTTATTTTTACGCAGTCGGGTTTTTTATATTTTTTTATTTTGAGAAAGGCGGCTCGCGCCAACCGGTCGACACAGATAAGAACAAAAAATGTTCTGTGTGCAATAGTGTGTGAAATAGTGCGTTGTGTGGTGTTGTGTTGTGTTTCATACCTTTCATTCTCCTTCAACCTGGCGAAAGCAAAACGCGGAAAAAAAGAAAATGTAAATCATAGTTTCATAATTCATGACAAAAATATTTTTCGTTCTTTTATTTTATTTCTTCAAAAGTGTATTTAAAAACGACGTTTGTTTGATACACGTGGACATTTGTTATTGCAGCTCTCGGCTCAAAAACACAACAGAATTTGTCCACTTGTATCAAAATGTATTTTAATATAATATTAAAAATTTACTTTGATTTTTCACATTTTTACTATTAAGTATAGAGTTATAGTGTGTAAATAATGTAAATAATTAGTCTGTGTTAAATAAAGTTTATTGTTAAGTTAGTTACTTTAGGTTATTTTAATTTGTTAGTGTTTATAATGCCGTTACTCCTGTGTTTGCCTTTCACATAATAAATTTAGAAAATGCCATTAGTTAACATTAAAATATATATATCACGGCAGGGAAAGCTTAGTGGAACACTCTGCTCAAATATTGGCGCCATCCGCCGCCATTGTCTTTCAGTATACTTCTATAGCCATCACATCGCCATGCGATACCTACGATTCTTCATTGTTGGTAGATAGGTAGGTGGGTATTTGAAATCACACACAGCACTTGACTCAAACTCCAAACGTTTATTTCTATTAAACCATTTAGATACAGAAACTTATTAACTTTCTAGAGTTGAGTCGTCTATTCACAGAGTATTGTGGTTGAGGAGAAGAATGGACGAACAAACTCCTCACACTCTCATTTTCACAACTTAATATCGTTCACTTCACTAAACACTTATAATTACTTAGTATTTCAATTGTTTTGCTAATCTTAGGATAACGTGACTGCTCGTCGCTCACGCGTCCATTCTGCCTGAGTGAGCGGAAGTACCACAATATCCGTTCAGCAACTTATTACAATAGTAAATTCAATCAGCCTCACAAATAATACTGAAACACTTTACAATAATTGTGTTACTATTAAATAATGACAGAATTCACGAATTTAAACACGTTTTCAATCATTAATAATTAACTAGTTGTCTCATTACTTTTTAGTCTTTAATCTGTGCTATCATGGAACATTTCCGGTGATGTAAACAGTTATGTTAAACAAAAGCTTTTTACTAGTGTTAGATACGCAGGTTATGAAAATGAGACTCGTGGTGAGGTTGAATAATGGAATGAATTTATTTCGAAAAAATGGTCCCTTATATATAAAATCTGATAATAAAAATCAATGCATAGTGGGTACATATAAAATTTAGTTTGAACACAATATTGTCAAAATACCCTACGTGCTGTATTAAATCTGTGAGGTGGAATATTCCGCTACAGTACACCCCCTCAAGCGAAGCGTACAACTGGTTTCACTATTCGTCCAGATCGCGTTGTTCTCTGTGTGTCATCTTGTCCTCGTTCATTCATAGTGTAGGCAGGCTTCAGTCGGTCGATCGAGACGTTGGTTACTCTTCCTGGTAGTTGGAGCTTGTAGTGTTTCTCACTTCTTTCTAATACTGGATATGGGCCTTCATATGTCGGCTGTAGTGGTTTTTTCGCGCAATCTTTGCGTAGGTATACGTTTTCGCAGGTACGTAGGTCGGAGTGTACAAACATGTTTTTGTTGCTATGCGTGATCTCGGCTGGTCGGAATGCGTTGATAGTGAGTCGCAGCTGTTCAACGAAATCATGACTCATTGGGCTTCCTTTTGTTTCAACAAAAAAATCTCCATGTAATCGCAGCAATGTTCCGTAGGTGTATTGTGCAGGACTAATCCCCGTGTCACTGCGAGTAGCCGCGCGCAGTCCGAGTAGTAAAGTCAGTAACTCGTCAAACCACTTTACGTTCGCACTAGTAGCGCAGCGACCGGTAAGTGCGGCTTTGAGTGAGCGGTGCCAGCGTTCGATGATTCCATTTGATTGTGGGTGATATGCCGTTGTTCTCGTTCTGTTTATTCCCATTAACTTCATTAATTCAGAGAAGAGATGGCTCTCAAACTGACGACCTTGATCGCTTGTTGTCGTGATAGGCCAACCAAATCTTGATATCCAGCCTTCATATATCATTTTGACTATTGTTTCTGCAGTTATGTCGTGGAGAGGTAATGCTTCGGGCCATCGCGTGTACCGGTCGATAATAGTGAGCAGGTACTTGTGTCCATGTTGTGATGGTGGTAAGGGCCCAACAATGTCGACATGGATATGTTGGAATCGTTTCGATGGTGGGAATGTTGCAAATTGACTCGTTGTATGGCGACTAACTTTTGACTTTTGACAGGCTTCACAGGCTTTCGACCTTCGTCCCGCGTCAGCGTTCATTGATGGCCAGAAGTATTTTTCCTTAAGTATTTTTCTTGTTGTGCGCGTGCCGAGGTGACTGAGGTTATGTAGACTTTCGTACGCTGCTCAGCGAAATGTTTCGGGTAGGTAGGGGCGAATATGTTGTGTTGATGTTTCGCATAGTATTTTGCAGTTTGTGTTTGGTAGAACTATGCGTTTCAATTGTAAGTTGCTTTGCTTCATTAGGTCATGTATAGTGCTGTCTCTTTCTTGCGCTGTAGCTAGTTGCTTGTAGTCGATCGTTGTAGGACAGGTGATGGTTTCTGTGTTGATCCGTGATAATGAGTCTGCGACTATGTTGTCTTTCCCGCTGATATGACGAATGTCGTTTGTGAATTCACTGATGTACATGAGTTGTCTGGCTCGGCGCGGTGTCTCGCTGTCTGTCGATGTTTTATTTATCGCGTAGGTTAGCGGCTTGTGGTCGGTGAATATTATAAGATGTCTTCCTTTGAACATTTTAATAAAATGCCTGACGGCCATGTATATAGCTAAAAGTTCTCTGTCGAATGTGCTATATTTGACTTGCGCGTTTGACAATGCTTTGGAGAAATATCCCAGTGGCTGCCATTTGTTGTGTACATATTGTTGCAGTACAGCACCGGCGCACTTATCAGAGGCGTCAGTCATCAGTGCGATCGGTGCGTTATGTGAAGGGTGAGCTAGTAATGCTGCGTTTTGTAAGCCAGCTTTACATAGCTCAAATGCCTTCGTGGCTCTGTCGTCCCATACAATCTTTGTTTGGTCTCGTGTCTTGCTGTTGTGCAAATATGCGTTTAGAGGTGCTTGTATTTCGGCTGCTTTTGGAATGCAGTCTCTGTAGAAATTGACGGTGCCAAGGAATCTTCTCAATTGTTCAATGGTTGTGGGTAGTGGAAATTTGGTGATTGCTTCAACTTTTTCTGCTGGAGGTTTGATGCCATCTGGTGAGACAGTGTGTCCCAAGAACTTGATCACTTTCTTGCCTAGTACACATTTTGATGGATTTATAGTGATGCCGTATTTGTTCAGTCGTTGTAGGACGGCTTGTAAATGTTGTCTGTGTTCTTCTTCTGTACTGGAACTTATGATGATGTCATCCACAAAAGGGTAGGCAAAATCGAGTCCGTGGAGTACCTCGTGAAAAAACGCTGGAAAGTCTGCCCAGCATTTTTCAGTCCTGGGCACATCCGGGGAAATTCAAATAGCCCGAATGGTGTGATGATGGCTGTTTTTTCGATGTGATCTTCCAGAACAGGCAATTGTTGGTATGCCCTATTTAGGTCAAGCGTTGAGAATATCTGCTTCCCGTGCAACTGGTAAGTGAAATCCTTCAAATGTGGTACCGGATATCGGTCTGCTTTGGTTATGGCATTTAATCTTCTGTAGTCTCCACATACGCGTAAGTCTCCGTTTGGTTTGGGTACCACGTGAAGTGGACTGGCCCAGGGGCTCTTGCTTGGTCGGCATAATCCCTGTTCCATCATGGTTTGAAACTCTTTCTTCGCAGCTTCGTAACGGTGAGGTGGCAGTGGACGAGCTTTGCAGTATAATGGCGGCCCTGTTGTTTCGATGTGATGCTCGACGTTGTGCTTCGGAGTTTTTTTCATAGTGGTTAGTCTTGTAATGTCGGGGCATTCCGCCAATATGTCATGATATTTTTGTTCCAGGTCTATGGTTCTGATGGTTGGTTCTGTTGATTTGCAAATGGACGTCTTCACTGACAAGTTAGTTATCTTGTCGATTAAACATTTTCCAGCGAGGTCGACTAGTAGGTGATGGTGCTTCAAAAAATCAGCGCCGATGATGGGCTTACTGACTGCTGCTACGACGAACTTCCATCTGAATGGTCGTCTCAGGTTGAAATCTAGGTCTTTTGTTTTTTCAGCGAAGGTAGCTATTTCTGTGTTGTTTGCTGCATATAGTTTGAATGCGGTCGGCTTCAGGATTTCGCAGCGTCTTCGAGGAATGACGGATATGTTTGCACCAGTGTCGATGAGAAAGCTTAAATTTGTCTTCTTGTCTTTCAGAAATAGACGGTGTGATTTTTCCCAGGTGCTAGTTTCCGTCTCTGCTAACACCTGTTTTAGTTTCCCGAGCTTGAAGGGTGCTTATCTTCATAAGTACATGGTCTAGTACATTTTTGCGCTTGCCCGCCGAACTTTCGATGATAATAACAAACGGAATTGTCGTTGTACTCGGTCCGTTGTTGATTTGAGTCCGACCGGCGGTTGCCATGCGGTGATCTGTTTGAACTGCATGATCGATGACGCGCGCCTCGCCAGTTGCGCCCGCGCTGCCTTCCGTAGCGGCTGTGGTGTGTTTTTAATTCCGATATTTCTTTCGCCAACATATCGATCTTCGCGTGTAGTAATGCGTTTTCATGATTTGTAGCCACAGGTGGAGTGGATGGTGTTGACGGTGACGACGTGTTGTGTACTGCTGATATTTGGTGGTGAAGTTGTTCCAGCATTTTGTCGGCCATTATTGCTAACTCATTTAGTTCGGTTTTCTTGGCTATAGTTTCGCTCACAGCTAGAATGGCGCGTACCGATGGCGGTAGGTGTTTCGTCCATATAACACGCAGCGTGTTGTCAGCGATGTTGTTACCGGCTAAATTTTGCATGCGGCGTAGTAGTTGCAATGGCTTCAAATCTCCTAGTTCCACGTTGGACAGTAGCCGTTCGAGTTTAGTGTGGTTGCTCTCGTCGTAGGTTTGGATGAGCCTCATCTTCATGGTGGCGTATCTGTTGTTTTCTACTGCATTTCTAGTATCGAACATGATGTCTTGAATTTCGTCTAGATCTTGTAGGTCAAGTTGTCGGATGAGCAGCTCTGACAGTTCCTTGTCGGCTAGTTTTCCAGCAGACACGATCGCTTCAAATTTCAGGAACCAAAGCTTGATTCTGTTTCTCCATAGAGGCGGTATCCGTTGGTTGTACGAGACGGCTGACAGTTCGTGAGATTCTTTTTGCAGTGATGTTGTTTCGCTTCCATCGCTCGTTTTCGTAGTACTCGGGTTCGTTTTTGCTTCTTGGAGTTTTTTCAGTCGGGGTCACCACTGTTAGATACGCAGGTTATGAAAATGAGACTCGTGGTGAGGTTGAATAATGGAATGAATTTATTTCGAAAAAATAATCCCTTATATACAAAATCTGATAATAAAAATCAATGCATAGTGGGTACATATAAAATTTAGTTTGAACACAATATTGTCAAAATACCCTACGTGCTGTATTAAATCTGTGAGGTGGAATATTTCGCTACACTAGTAAATCACTGTGTAAAATAGTCTTATTAAATTATAGTTGGGTATCTATTATTGAGACTTACTTAGTTCTCGTACTAAATTTAAACATTCAGGTATTGATGGTAAAATCACATTCGGCGCATTTTCCCTGACAGGTGACGCCGTAAAAAAAGAAACATAATGTCAAGTGATTGCTAATATGAATGAAACCCTAAAGTTATTAAATGCCATTTTGATCGGCTTTTATTTTTGATCGTCAAGAGTGTGTCGGGCTTTTGAAATAAAATTAACCATAGTCTCACTGGTGTAGAAATTTGGTGTGATTATAAACCAGTTGGAAAAAAAGCAACCCAATTAACAGACACAAATTGAGTCAATAGTGTGACTACGGATCAGGTTAAATTATCCGTAGATAAATAAAATGAACCGTAGTCACACTGGTGTGGCAATTTGGTGTGACTATGGATCGGTCAAATTTCATCCCAATTTTCTCACGACATTTATAAAAACGTTTTTATTTAATAAGGGTCGGTTCTCCTAATCGTTCTTCTCCAAAGATGTCATTCCGGGTCGTCGGGTCCCATAGAACCACAGACCTCCACGTAAGTCAGGGTGACTTGTGATCAAGCACTTTCCTGGTCATGCGATCTACCGGCCTTCGCATGACTGAAATCCAAGAAACCTCATAGCTAACATAATCTACAATTTACTGTGAAGCCTTTCCTTAGTTATCAGGGCACCAGAAGAGAAACGAGCTTTATTTTATAAAAAAGAAAATAAAACATTTTGCTCTCCTTAACAGACAGACGCTACACATAATTATTTATTTATTTAAACCTCCTTAAAAATTATTTAGTAATAATAAATTATATTTTTTTACATAATTTTAACTAAGGACCACTCGACAAGTATAGGTCTTCTCCATCTCACTCCACTTTTTCCTATTTTGGGCTGTTCTCATCCAGTAGTTTTTTGTGAATTTTATAAGTTCGTCTTCCCATCTTTCCAGGGAGCGACCTCTTTTCCTTTTTCCAGGGCGACCAGCCCATGTAGTAGTTTTTCTAGTCCATCTCTCTTTATCCTGACGT
This sequence comes from Xestia xanthographa, assembly GCA_905147715.2. Lineage (NCBI taxonomy): Eukaryota > Metazoa > Arthropoda > Insecta > Lepidoptera > Noctuidae > Xestia > Xestia xanthographa. The sequence continues at coordinate 28,988,064 of LR990661.1, forward strand.
GCAATGTGACCAGCCCACTTCCATTTAAGTTTCTTGCAGTGGGTTAACGCATCAATAACTTTTGTCCTTTCTCTTACTTCGGTGTGTCGTTTTTTGTCTCTACTCTTTGTCCTAGACTCACGTCTTCTACCCTGCCTCTCTTATGCAAGCCAAACCCTGGATCTATAATACGCACACGAAAGATAGAATTTAAAAAATCCAAAGAGCCATTGAGAGAAGCATTCTTAACTTGAACACATCTAAAAAATAATAAATATTATTTAAAACCACAGAATAGCCCAAACTAATCCTTACTCATAACAAATAAGTATCAAATCTGTGTGAAGCGTTGTCTTAGGTACCAGAGTGCCAGAAGAGACAGGAGCTCGCTCCTAATCAAATTGCTTGTCCGTCACATGTCGCACGGAAGCGAGTGCTCAAAGGCCTCCCGAGTCCTCAGGTAAGGCACCGGAGGCTTGTTATTGAATGTGCCTACTCGCTTGTTTATCTATTAGGAGCTTCTTAAGATGTCCCAGTATCATTTGGAGAAAAATACTTTAGGAGAAGTTGCACTGTTATGAGTATAAACAGAAGGTTATTTTAATAGATGCTAATCATACATCGTTGTGATTAAATTTTTCGTACTTTTTAAATTCGAATGGCAAAATAGAACGTAATAATTTTATCAGTATTTGCCAATAGTTTCAATAATGCTGATAATCCTACAAATATAATAATCTCCGGTATACTTTGGTAGTCAAATATAATAATAGATAAAATATAGCCTATACGGATTCGGAAGAATCCCTCTAAGTAATGGTAAAAGAAATTTTGAAATCGGTCCAGTAGTTTTTGAGCCTATTCAATACAAACATACAAAAATACAAAGGTTTTCTCTTTATAATATTAGTATAGATTAGGTCCCGAATCGATAAAATGAGTTTTTTTTGTTGTTTTCAAAATAATTTTTATTATCATGAAGACTAATATAATTATGAATAATATAATTATGATGAAGACTATCCATCATATTCTAATTGACACATATACGACAGGTTTACATTAAATTAATCGCGTTTAAATCTATGCAATGATTACTTATCTCTACTGTAATTTTGCCGGTCCGCACTAAACGTGAATGTTCTGGTCGTGTGTCGGATTAAAGCGCGCTTCACTGCCAAACCGCAACATTTCCACTAAACTGCATTAGCACGCTTACCAACTATTTATGAACGAATCAAATGTGATTATACATAACCCTTCAAATCACGTAACGCATTTAATCACCGAAGGGTTAGCCACCTATATTTCACCAGGTTCAAGTCTCATGTTCACGTTCATATAATCGAATATTAAAACAATAAGCACATAAAAGCTTTATCCAAAGTCGGCTTATGAGGTAAACATCAAAACATCAAATAGAATAAAATGGTTAAAATTTAAAAAAAAAACATAAGTAGTCAACAGAGCAAATAACACCCCCCGTAAATAGCACCCCGTGAGTTTTTTATAAACACTGTCATTAAATTATAGAAACCTCAGTAAATATAGGTACTGTACTATTATGTAACAATGAAAACATAACTACACAAGCCGATCACTGTACAAGACAGATGAACTCCAAACACTTGTGAAATTGATTCACTGCTGTAAACAGAAGCTAGCGTCATAATAAACCGCACACACTTGTATAAAAATATAATAAAAAGGAGATATACCTATGCTAGAGTGCGCCATCCCGCCATTGCCGAACTCACCCGTTACTGTTGACTTGGGGGAATATTTTTTCAGTGCTATATAAACAAAATTATCGTATACTTTATTACCGCATACTATGAGTTTTTCAAGAAAACACAAGTTTCTTAACATTTGGTGCGAGTTTTTTATCGTTGAGTTGGAAACGTTTTTGTAACTAGTTTCATAGTATAAAAGTAAAAAGCTTGTAATAAGCGCCGCGTCGCGCCGTGTGGCGAGTGGCGAGTGGCGAGTGGGCTAAGCTGGGTACACACACGCTGATTGAACCAACATACGTACATACTTGTCGGGCTGTCGCTCAAAACATTTTAAAACAGAACAACACAAACAATAACAGAATGCTACTAGCGGGGATTTTCAACCTTTTACTGAAAATACACTACTTTGAATCTGTGGGCACTCGTTTAAAAAGATAAACTTTAAATGGGAAATAAAAAGAAATCGTACTGCTTGTTTAAAACGAGTCACTGGCAAATCAAGACTACTTTTTATAACAGGTTTGAATTGTTTTGTTAAACTTATAACTTCACTTTTCGACAAAGAAAACGATTAGAATATTCCATTATTGTAACTACCTATTTAGATTGTATAGACGGCAGCGGTCACACTTACGGTGCCAAGTCCAATACTTTAATATTTGGCACAATATCACACACGACATAGAAACCGTTTCTCCTCATTAGTTCCGACATCCTATAGCCATAGCTAACGGCCAATAATGGATGTCTTCCGGCTTATAAATACGATGATGAATGATCTTGCGCGGTTTTTCTTTAAATATTTTATGGTGAGCCTACTTCTGGTTACACCCCAATGCACATAGAACAGGTATGATGTTAGGTTATGTTACCAATTTTCGGAACTATGAAGTTGCTATTTGATTTGTGCCACACATGCCACACTGCCTCAGTATTGGTTAGCACAGGTTCACACTTAAGGTTATGGGGGGTTGTGTTGTGAAATCAGTTATTTTTCTTAATTTTAATGGCTACACGTGAATTGTAACCACGGTATTTTATTCGAATATAGTTCCTGTAAAATCAAGCTTACTTACTGCTGTTTACTGCTGCAATGATTTTGATGGAATATTACCAAAGAATTCGGATTGGTTTATTCTTGCCAATTTTTCAAACATTTCAATTATGAAGATTGTTATTTACTCATGTATCCCAAGCTTTACCTGAATTCAGAAGAGTTGCTAACCATAATGTTAATATTAGAGTGTTTGAAACTCGAAAGCTTTCAACCTTGTGCGATCTGCTCCATCTTCCAAACTCTTCAGCTCTCGTTGATTTTCGTTTTGTTCAAGTTTTCCCAAACAACTCACCTGTAGCATTGCGTATATTTACTTAATTATTGTTTCTAAATTTGGCTTTATGTGAGTAACGTGACTTATCGTGTTGGACTTGTTTCATAATGAGAATCTTTTAAATAGACAACATTAAATTAATTTGATGTAGCGAATGACGAGATGACAAAACTCCTACATGGAATACGCGACAAGAAAATAATTACTAATCAAAATCAAAAGCTGTTTACACACCGTTTCCTAGTGTTGTAGCTAGAAAAGAAAAAAACCGGCCAAGTGCGAGTCGGACTCGCGCACGAAGGGTTCCGTACCATTATCTATACATTAGACAAAACGGCAAAAAAATCACGTTTGTTGTATGGGAGCCCCCCTTAAATATTAATTTTATTCTGTTTTTAGTATTTGTTGTTATAGCGGCAACAGAAATACATCATCTGTGAAAATTTCAACTGTCTAGCTGTCACGGTTCATGAGAGTGTCATGCCTGGTGACAGACAGACGGACAGACAGCGAAGTCTTAGTAATAGGGTCCCTTTTAAACCCTTTGGGTACGGAACCCTAAAAATGGTGAAACATATCGCATGTCTATACATTTGTCCGTTAGGTTAGAAGAACCTTATGAGTAGGTTTGATACCTACACCTACCGCGCATCCGACAAGAGGTTTTATAATTAGTGGTCGTGCCGTCTATCCGTGAAATATTTTCTTATTTCCACTTTAATGTAAGTACGTTATATCATCATTCATTCATACATTTCATCCAAAAGACGTCCACTGCTGGACATAGGCGTACCCCAAGTGTCGCTACATTGACCGTTATTAAATCTAAAAAAAAAAAAAAACTTTCATACAATAAACCATGTTGCTATACTCTGTCACATGTATTTTTTATTTCACACTTAATTTTAACAGCTCTGATGGAACGTCCAACGTAAATTAATTTACGCCTGATAATTTAAAATTAATAAAATTTGAATTTTCGCAGAGAAGGCACTCGCCAATTATAGCGTAAAAATAATTTATACAGATATTGCAAATAATATTGTCGGAATGAAATTAAAAAAGAGGCTTGCGTTGATGGTTAATAAATATTACTTAATGGTTAATATTTAAACTTATTAACCATTAAGTATTATGTTTAAGCTTGAAATAGGTATTTTTTCAAATTACCTTTTTTACTTACTTTTAAAATGTCGAAATAAACTCCATGCGTGTACACAATGATATATCCTTAAAAAACATTGCCACGAAAATCCACGAAAAGAATTCCAACTAAAACCTGCTCAACCGACTTCATGATGGTCACCTGAACATCAAAGAAAACAATCCAGGCAGTTTCGTGATGGAAGTGTTAACAAATTTCCAATAAACGACCCCATGCCCAGTTCCCTCTGCCTGCTGCTCCCTGCCCGCTGCCCGGTGCCCGCTGGCCGTTGAATTTCAACTTTTCAGCACTTTTAAATCCAATTTTGCGAGTAGGAATTTATGGAGTTACCTGTCGGTTGGCGCTTCCATTTTATTCCGAGCTATTGTTCTGTGTCCGATTCGATTTCATAGAGGGCTGTGTTGCCACCTTTTGGAAACTGTCTCCGCCACGGAGTGGTGTTTTGTGTTTGATTTATGAGACGCAAAAGATAAGTTTGTTCATAAAACTGTTGTTGAATACAGAGGTTTTGGCCTTGAGGTCGCTTATTTTCATAAATAACACACGTTACACTCGGTGTAACTTTTATTTCACGTTTGAAATTAGGGGATGAACGTCAATTTAAGGAAGCTTTGACATTAATATAACTCCGCCCAGCAATAGTGGAATTTATATCAGAGTAGACGAAAAATTTAAATCAAAATCCAACATTAAATAAAATTGAAAAAAGTACTCACATCGGTCGGTTACAAACTTGACATAAACCAGATTAGCCGAAAGCTAGTTTATTCCAATATGTGCCATTGAAACATAGCTTTTATCCCACTAATGTAGTATAGCAAATCGCAGGTTACAAACGACCGGCTCGAACTGGAACTAACGATAACACCGGATTACGAGCGCACTCCGTTGCAGCACCCACTACTTGCGCCACCTTACTATACTGTATGAATTTATTTAATTAATGTTCTTCAAGAAGTATTTCAGAGCTTTACTATTTTGTTGCGAGATTTATTCGAATCACGGTATATGGGTTAAGAAAATGTAGTGGTTTTATAGCTGGGTACATGGTTGCAATTTAAATGTATAATGTGACGCTTGAAATATTGCTCTACTTGGGAAAGTTTATATTTAAGCCGAATAATTGAAACACACAAATGAGTTAAGTAGGTTCTCTAAAGAATGAGCTTTTAAAAGCTAAATGGATTATACAGTAACAGGGATGAAAAAATCATATATTGTAAAGTTAAAAGCACTTTGAAATATATTGTGTTTTGTGCTTTTATATATGTTTGCGAGAGATTCACAGCTGATCGAAGGTTAAACTATGCTTGCCGAGGTCTGTTAATGTCGAAAAGCCTCTCGTATCCGAAGCGCTACAGTCCAACATCAGGTTTACCAAGGGATGTCGTATTAATGGGATGTGGTAGTAAGAAAGTTGCTCTATGTAAAATACTCGTATCTAGCTGCGCCCGGTTAAACTGTAAGACGACCAACATTGTTTACGTGATGAAAAACCGAATTTCAATGTCTTTAAAGTATTGAACAGTTATACACTCAAATAACAACAAGTTAATCGAAATCAAATTAATACATTGAGGTATTGATAAGCTGAACGCAATTCTATCTCCATTTATATGTAGAGTGTTGAATTTAACTCGGAAGAGCAGAGCAAACGATTCGATGATCGATTCAACGACTTGATTTGTGCGGTCGTATTCGTTTCTGTTACGATTACGCAAACACTCCGATTTTTCACGACGATTTCTGGAAAAACATGAATGCCTCACTAGTTCTGATCTAGCACGAATGTAAAAGATTTTATTTATATTAGAAGATTTTATTAAATTTTAAAGAAAGATTTTATTTTGATTTAGCTTTCACACACGGCTTGATCCACGTGATTATCGGAAATAAATCTTAGGGATAGAAATATCCCATGTCCTTAATCAGGTCATGGTCTACCCGTGAGTCAAGTTTCATTGAAATCCGTTCAGGTGTTAATATTGTGTTAATTCGTTTTAATACTTGTCATCCTTCTATCAACAGTGTAGCTCACCCTAACAGAATCGTTTCTGTTATGTAGGGAGCTAGGGTCACAGCATTCAAACACGGTGGTTGAGCAAAGACTGGTTTAATGTACTTTTCTCACATCTGTTTCTCCTGCCTACCTTCACATACATTATTATAATATCGAACAATCATTCATACTAATTTACTTATACCTACAGTTTCGACTGTGCGAGAGAGATAGAATACACGGTGGCTGGGGAAGCGGAGACAAAATATGATTTTTAGCTGTCATCCTGTGTGCCCTTAAAAGGTAACAAACGAACACAGTAACTTTTGCATTTATTGATGGAAAGTTTAGGTTTGTAAGTTTGGGTGTACGGTTCTTTGGAACTACTGGTTCTATCGCGAAAATTCTTGCACTTATGAGAAGCTACCTTATCCCCGAATGTCAAAGTTGCCTGTTGTTATTGTCAGTGTACTATACTTAAAACGTTCTCGTGAGATAATTTCTAGTTACTCATGATAGAGACAGAAATAATTGAACAAGATTGGTGGAAAATAGGGAATTTTGTGTATTTGTTATTTTGTAAATGTAGAGTTACACTCAGGTTATTTCTATACGAGTATATAGATAAGATCTGTGTGTAAGCTAAGTACACTTTTATATAACAGCAATCCACCAGCCAGGTTATGTTACAGATTAGAGACAATATGACGACTCTTGTATACATTGGCATTAGCGCCACTACAGTAAATAACACGAGTACATTATGTAGGTTCCGAGGTTCCCACACACTTCTGTTATTTACCGATTCGCAGAAACCAACACGCGGGTCCTAATGGACTAATTTGCATTAAAACATCTCGTTACTGACAGCACCAACAATATGATAATGATGTTACTTCATTAGCAATTACAAGCTCACACCACGAATTAGGCAAGATAAACGTATCTCATCTCCCCTCGTGTGTAAACAGGTATATCTAGCTAAACTTTCTTGCTAACTGATTTTCGATATTATAACTGGGCTGACCACTAATTCGATTCGGTCCGACCAGGGCTGGAGTGGGATGGCCCGGGCCGCAGCGGGCCGCAGTGGCCCGCTGGGCCTTAATTAATGTCTAGAGGTCAACTCGCTGCTCTTTGATGTTGAACAGTCTCGTTAGTTTTATTGTGGATAACGTTACTGCAGAACAGTGAAGTCATTAACGGTTGGTCTGGATGTGGAGGTATTCTGCTGCCGAGGTACTTGTTTAGCGAAACTATCGCTAAACATTCTGTAAATCTGAATAGCAGCGTAGTACTTCTCATGATATGCTAGCTCCAAGAATTTTCGCTTCGCTAAGATTTTGATAGAAAGGTTGTATATACCGTCCCGTATAGGCGCCCTATGGCGCCAGGCAACATTTTATTTTTATTTTCGTAACAAAAAAATACTTCATACCTTTTAATCGTGTTCTGAACCTTAGTTGTTTATTAGAGAGCGTTAAGACGATTATTTCGTTGTTATAAGAGTTATAAAGATCTTATCCAATTAGGTGCTAAACCATTATATTATTCGACAAAATCTTGCGCCCAAAACAACAATTGGGCCTTGTTGATGGCGTAATTAAAAGATGAAATGGTAAGGCGATGGTACTTATATTTCTACTTGTCCACTTCCTATAGCTGCCTATCCTCGATTGACTGAAGTTTATAAAGCTATTCAATAAGGTTGGCCACTTGACCGCTCAATTGAGACTTTTTAATTTTTTTCTCTCTATAAACATAGCCGGAGGCTGGGAGGCCGGGAGGCCGGGAGGGCGAGGCCGCTGGGGGCCATAACTCATAAAGGCATGCTCGGCTCAATAAATTAGCCAAGGGCCGCTCGATAGAATATCGACAGGGCCACGTGACCACACTGCAGTATGCCTTCTCGACCAACTGATCTATATCCAGCTGACAGGGGCTGAGGGGCTCATTACATTTTCGAGGAGGTATTTTAAAGTTAAAATGTTAAATGATTTGCTGTACTTTCAGGAGCTGTGAATTGTTCATAATTATGGTTATTGATTTGATTAGAATAGGTCTTAGTATCAATAAAAATAATGATTGTTGAGTACATTTGCAAAGAGCTCAAAATAGTCTGTTAACTTCCAAAGAGATAATGCCGAAAGAAACTCAAGTCTCTTGATCTCATTTTTCAGGTTAAGTTTTAAGTAATTACAAAACAAACTACGATAACAATGTCGTTTCATTTCTAAAAGAAACTGCAGAAGCACTACTAACGAACAAAAAAGATACGCTAAGCATAAAGAAAGATGTTCTTATAAAATTCGCTGCGGGGATAATTAAAAGCGTCTCAAAAGGAGGTCGGGACTTGCGAATACCCGCGATAGTTTCAATTGTTCGTTTTCAATGGGAGCGTGTCATTTTTCATAGTGTCGGTGGTGATAAATCAGTGCGCACACGGCCGCCATATTTCATAGCCGGTCAGTTCTCAAGCGATCCAATAAATTGCGGCGGGTAGTGCGAGCGGCGTGGTTGCTGCTCGCCTGAATCTAAGCCGTCATGGACACCAGCCACGAGCTACGAGCCACCCAGCCACGAGCCACGAGCCGTCGAGCCACGCCGAGACACGCCCTCACCGCCCGCGCCAGCAGATGATTTCATTACATTCCCATTTAGTTTAATTTTATGTAGATTTTATCATTACTGATCTTAAATCTATTTCTGGGATCTGATTTATACTCTTGTTTATTTATTTTATCATTAACTAACCATATACATAAATAATTAAAAACGATTAAATACACTAAAATAGATAAACTAAAAACAAACTATAAAAGGGCATCGAAAAACTCCTCCTCAACGATGTCAGCTGGTAATGTGCCCAAGAGACTGGCGGCGTTGCCACGTTGTATGGCATCACTTAGCCTCCGGCGAAGGTAAAAGCCAGCCCTTGGGTCACGGGAAGCGTCAACTAGGCGTTTTCAAATTTCCTTGAACAGGCTATGGGCACTCGGACCCCACGGCCGGAGAGTTTCAACCCCAAACGGCTCGAAAATATAGTTACCGCAAAGGTTTCTATATTTACGCCGCTTGAGGTTCTCTGCAGCCGCAGTGGCAGCGCCAGCACAGCACGACGAGCTTGGAAGATGAGAAGGTGCGAGAGTATCGACGCAAGTTGCGTCCCATACTAAGCTACCCATCTTCCAAGAAAACAAGGACATGCCGTCCGGTCTTTTGAGATCGTCGCGCCAAGCCATTAGGTTCTATTTTCTTTTATTTTTTGTTATCTTGAATTAGATCAATTAACTTACATACCGACAAGTTTTCATCATTGTCAATTTACAGGACTGTGACTTCAACACATTCGTTTTCGGTGACCATTTTGTCTTATTACTCAAGAAGCAAAAGAATCACTTTGATAGTTCATCGTCTCTCCAGATTTAGCTAAATGTACCCGAAAGTAATCGTTGTGGCCTAGGATAAGAACCGTGTGTCCGATAAATTACGCTAGACTTGAGTCTTATCATATAGAGAGTAAGAATCTTACTGGAGCTATTTGCTCTATTTATTTCTACGCCTTTGAGGATAATCTTTAGAAAATCTTTAGATAGTAACTTTTTTGGCAAAAATATCACTAGTACTTCATTGGTGAAAATACCTAGCATATTCTTGTAAAAAAATGTATTTTAAAGTAAAGCTGTGCTTAAGTTACAAACTAACCAACTCACAATTTTAAATCAGACTTTTATTGACATTCCCTTTGAATTGATAGTTTGAGTAAAACGAAACTAAATCACAAAAAAACACGAAAGATCAATTAAATCAATCCTGTCATCCCTTTCCTCGTATGTAATGACGCGCTCCCGATATATCCCGCAACTCGCCTCACAGTATATCGGCGCTCTCTTAGGTACCTCACTGTCGACTGTCTGCACATTCCTCAGCTCCATAGCGGTTTATATTTATTTCATACTAACTTTGCTCACTGTTTCACATTATTTATTACCTCGCCCTCTGTTTTATCTCATAAATTCGATTAAATTCTTGTTTAAAAACCAAACATGTCTTATATAGTAGGTACGTAAACGTAGTAGCCCACGATTCTAGATCCTAGATTTATTCTTTTATCGTTTATACTGAAATAAATATTGACCAGTACAACGATTCGCATACAATCGCATCGAGCTCCACAAATAAAACCAGTTTTGCATCACAATATTCGGCGGCCATTGTTTAAATTCTATTCTCTCTCCAGATATTGACCTCCACGCAGTGAATTGTAAAACCTGAGCTGAGATAAATTACTTTTTCCAAATCAGTTCCACTCCGGTCCCGGTTAGATTTCACAATAGATACTTTATCTTGGCATTGGCTCATTTATATAAAACGTCAAATAATCTCTCGCAGTTACAGAAAGCCTACTCGTATTGAAAAGGGTCCTTGCCGAGCTGCCTGAGATACGCTTGTTTATGATGCGAGGGCCCGACGTGGACCGCGATCGGCTTCGATATACCTCACCGAACTATAAACGTGCACATACACTTCGAGTCTGTGGTGGGTACAAAATGAAAAGCGAGACAACGAAGATCTGCTTTACAAGCAGACTCATCCTTATAAGGGTTCTTCTTGAAATTAGTTGTCGAAATTCTCGCCGCAAAGTTTTGAATCCGAATCGTTGTGCGGCCGTCGTTCTGTTCGCCACTTCAAAGGAGTTCGGTTTTATCCTTTTCTTTATTTCAATATATTCTTCAATTTCTAGCTCAGATGAAAGATAGAATTAAGGCAGCCTTTGTTGTGCTCACTTTCCCGAGAATCCATAGAAATCAGCTCAGAGCTGCGAGCATGTTGCTCTTTACTTATTGATCTTTTGTCTTTGAGCGTCGCTCGAATATTGATGTATGAGTTTCCTTATATCCCAACAACTGGATCGAGGGGGTTTTGTTTCCGTTAAAGATAAGATAAAAGATTCGATTGTTAATTGTTCCCGGCGTTGTCACAATCGTGTTTATGTTGATCACATTCGCTCTCGACTCGCGAAACAATTTATTTTGTGTCAGTGCTGTGAGCTGTGTTTGTTTGACATTATTCGAGAAAGATTGATGTGTGTGTGTCTTCTTATGATGTATTCTCATCCCTTTCCATTGGAAATGGAAAAACGATTGAGTGTGTCTGGAGTTCGTGCAGTATTTGAACTTTCTTCCTTATTTCCGGTTTATCATGTTTTCATATGATTTGCTTATTTTTCATTAAGAGCTACAGGATTGTTGGTAATCGTTAAAACCTACCTGCATGATTTATTCCATCATTAAAATCATCAAGCTTAACTCAGCAATTATTGTCATTTGTCAACCAGAACGTTAAAAAAAGTCAACCTGACTACCAACTAACCGTCAGATATTTCTTACACATTAGAAGAAATTACAATATCAATCCCTGTAAACGACTTTCAACTATATTAGAGTTATCTTCTATACTTAATTTGCATAAATTGTCAGGTGCAATTAAGTGCATTAATTAATTGACGACCTGATTGGCGCAGCGGTAGTGAGGCTGCCTTACGTTCTTAGGGTCCCGGGTTCGAATCCCGGTCGGAGCAAATGTTGGTGTGATGAGCATGGACATTTGTTTCCGAGTCATGGATGTTTATATGTATAATAAGTATGTATTTACAAACAAAAAAGTATCTATGTAGTATATCAACTATCTGGTGTCCACGACACAAGCCTCGTTGCTTAGTGTGGCACTAGATGGCGCTGTGTGTAATGTCCAGCAATATTTATTTATTTTATTTATTTATTTATTAATTAACGTCAGCGTTGCACTACTAATGAGGTAAAGTCTCGAATAAGATCATAATACCTCAACGCCGCGCCATTCCCGCGGTAACGCATGCACGCATGGTACAGTATTATTTTAACTCTCAATCCGCTTTGGCAAATCCCTCGTGAAGCATCCCTGTTAGCACACAGTGCAAGCTGATACTCGGTAATGAACAGTTATCTGTGAATGAGTGGCATGACGTAAGCTTAACATAATAATACAATTTGGATAGTTCCTACAATATCCAAATATTTTACGTTTCGGAACTACCAAAGTATGAAGCCCATTCAATAAATACTGCTCCGGAATCGTTCACAGCGTCCTTGTGAGGCCTATTAAACGAGCATAATAAACCCACGAACGCATAACAGACCCTTATCTGCTTCGTCAATCTCATCAAGGGCCTCACGAATGAGTATGTCAATGTTTTCCGTACCCTTTCATATGATATTTTTCCTCGCAATAATATGAACTGAAATGACCCATTCGCCAATCATGTGCGTGTACAAACAAAGCGTGCTTCTCGAAGCGTCGATCGCGCACACAAACGGTATTTAATATTAATACTGAATATTGTATCGGTGCTCCGGTGCTCCGGATCCTGGAGTGACAACTTTTTGTTTTGTTGACTTATTCCTCTTCGCGCGCGGTGACAGATTGCTCCGCGTAACGCCCAAAATTGCTTTTTGTTTCTTTAATAATACTCATGACAAGTATATTTCAAGAGATTTTGATGAATTGATGCTGATTGTACACTTCTGAGAGGGGAACAGACAATTATTGTTTAAAATTGACTTGAAGGAAGACGTTGCAGACAAAGCAGGGGTAGGTATAATTAGTAACGTAACAAGTGTGCTCAGAAGAGCCCCGGGCCCTGATTTCGTACAAATTGAAAAAATAAGGAATCAGTGCCGTCGACCTCGTAATTTGAAAATCTTTTTAAAGCAATATCGCTTTAACGAAGGTCCCTTAAGTAATGTCGCAAAAAGAATATTAAATTACAAGCTATTTTCCAAAATGGAGATAATGAACCGAAGAAATACGAATCTCATTGTTCGCAAAGTGATCCTTACTTAATTAATTCCTTGGGGAATATGAAAAAAAAAAGTTTGTTAAGTTCGGAAGCAAATAATGCTGGCTGCGCTTGGGGACACTCGACTCTACTTATAATTTGTTCCCAAGTTTCTGTTCACATAATTTCCTCAGTGGCTGGCGCCTTTTCAATTGAACACAACGCTCTAAAAACAATTTCAAGATCCTCGCGGAGTCTCGCAAACCCAAGAGGGAGAATTTGGACATAAGACTTGACCTATTTACTTTACTGAGACTGATGCCAGTTGCGCGATGGTTCATTAAACGTTGATCACATGAAACGTATGTCATCTGTTACTGACGACATGTTTGTATTTATTTCCTTTCAGCCGCCGGGCGATCCTTTTTCAGAAATAGCCAGAAGTTTGTTTATTGATAATAAACATTTGTTCGGCCCAATGGCCCAGCAAGTTTGCTCTATCAATCATCCGCAATGTATCGTAAACTTACTGACTGAGTACTTACCTATTGTGTGAAGTTCCGTTACAGAGGAAAAATATCACGTGCCACTTCACTTGTATTGTTACTTACTTATTATAACTTTGCCACTAGGTTTATTTTGTTTCACTATTTTGTTTGTTTTAATCAATTAAAGGTCTTACAATTTTTTCGTTTGGACTTTTTCGCATAAATCTTTGTTATGTAAACACAAATCACTTGAACTTTGACTTACAGTAGATCCGTCACTGATCACTGGACTCACAGTGGTACACGTGATAATGCTTATTAATTAGACACGCGGCGATAACACGCCGACATCGCGGTATAGATTGATGGCGCCCGACGTGGGACCGAGCCGAGTGAGGCACAGCGCAGACGTGCGTGCGCTCCGCCGACCGGCTAGACACTGCCGGGTGCGCACGCCTGAGCCCGGCCATCCCCCCTCCCTGCGCGCGCCCACACCCCCTTACACACCCCGCTGCAATTCGGCACACAAAAAAAATCACATCAGAAAAGAAACCTTTCTCTGTCAGTGAGCTTCAATGGTCGTTCTCTCACCCCTCAGGACTTAAGTGCTGCTCGTTCAGTTATTAGTTATCCTACTTTTATCGGCCTCTAATGACTCCTTTGCAATAATTTATGATGAACGCGTGCAAGGCTGTTCATTTGTTCTTTAGATATAAACGCTTATGTAGATTCTGTTCCCAACTTGAGGGTATATGAAAAATTTGCTTTTTTGCCACGTTTCAGTACACTCGCACATCAAACGAAGCGGGCTCAAAGCGTTTTTGCTTATTTTCATACATTATTTCTCCTCCCGCGCGCCGTTCATGGAACTTATTACCATGTAGGTATTATTTTATTTACGTACTCCGTAGCTTGTTATCAAAACAAAAATAATAAAGTTATCCCAGTATTCAAGACCTGGAAATCAAAGAAAATTACAATGCCCATATTGTTTTTGTTAAGTAAACGGGTACTTTTGACTGTTGCAAATTGAAGTATCCTGAAAGTTTTTTTTTTAAATATCTAAACGCCTTTCTGGACAAACTCTGAACAAGTGGCTTCTGTGAGTTGTCGAATATTCAACCGGTGCGCGTGGAAGGTGCTAGTTTTGTGCTCTCGAACGAAAGTCGTGCGGCAAAACGCTCAGGCGCTCAGTCACTCAGTTAGAAGTTGTGCGTCGCGCTCCGTTCGGGCTCTCGAGGGACATCGCCGCTCAACTATTGTGTGAAGTGAGCTAGTGATGCACGTGCGATGTGCTTTTATGACTGTTGTGGTATTACTTTCAAAATATAGGTATAACTCTTGTTTGACATTTTTAAAAGGACTATTTAATTGTTTATTGCTAAGTTTCAAAGTAGCGTCTGCATATCTGACCTACACAACCCAGTTACTGTTTATCAAGATACTATTTGATAAGACTGGTAGTCAGACTGTCGGGATTCTGACCACTCGACTGTCAAAGATATTTGAATAACAGCCGGGACCAACGACTTAACGTGCTTCCCGAAGCAGAGAGAGGTTCTAGAGCTTTTCAGTGTTACAGTAAACCATAATCACTATCACTACATATTATAAATTAGAGTACCCCGCCGGGCAGAGGGTCTGTTTGTGCGGTAGGATCTCAGAAAATACTGAACAGAATGATTTTGATACGGTTTTTACAAACTGAAAGAGGAATTAGCTTAGAAAGTTATAGGCTACAACAGCATATTATGTCTATCTTTTAAGGTTGACTCACACTCTCTCTAACCCTCTCTCTCTCTTATGTGACGCAGACAAAGTTGCGCGGGTCAGCTAGTACCGTACAATAATGACCGTAAATACCATTATTGATATAGCTAATAGGAGATTAAATAATCAGTCACCAGCATCAGCCATATTAAGATTATCATAACGTTAGCTCAAGGTCAAAAGTCAGCTAAGTCAATATTGTGAAAACTTTTCGCTTCGATCTATAAACAATAATTTGGAAAGCAGACTGCAATAGATTGAGTTAATTGATTGATAGGGACTCTCCAACTATTTGTTCTGACCTTCGCAATTACTTTCAAATCTCGAGAATTTATCAGTCTGATTGTTATTGGAATTATTGATAGCAATTATTAATTGAATTTGATATTACTATATCTCGTTTACATTTTGAATTTTAAAATAAATTAAATGGTAAGGACTTATATGGACACTGAAATCCTGTAATTATAACATAAGTACAATAACTACAGTACTTTCTCAAGTTATTATGCCTTGTGACTGGGGACTGTAGCTTTGTTTTTTTTATTATTGACATTTAAAAGTGCCGTAATGGTCTAATTGTTATAAATGCTTTGAGTTTGAGTTTGAGTTTGATAACATCACGCCTGAATATCTCTGATGGGTTAGGAAGAGGTGCAAATTTAATCACACACACATTTGACACATTAAAATAGGTGGGATTGTAATGACACATTACAACACACTGACACTGACATAATTGATACGTTTTTACAATAAACTTCCGAGCTATATTCAAGCACTAAGTCAGGTACGAAACACCGGCTCCGGCGACAAAAAAAAATGACGTGTTAAAGTGTTTGTAAAAACCTTCTTGCAAAATAAACATCGTTTATCATATATGTGTCATTATAATCCCACACATTGTGACATTACATGTGTTATTAGACAGAAGTGATCTGGCATGAAATATACCTCATCAGCGTACAATTAAAGAGATAACCCAGCGTGAACTTACGAACAATCTGTTATATTGCATAGTGAACAACATAGCGGGAACAGCGGGTGTAGCGAGCCGATAGCCCGATAACATAATCCTATGATATGGCCAATAGCAGCCATGTATCGATACGAATAGGTACGGTGCCGGAGTAGCGCAGCTCAGCCGCGCCGCGGGGGATTCGCATCCGCTAGGAAAAGAGCATCACAATTCCTATTCTAAATAGTAATGGATCGCTACGTATGAATGCTTTATTATCGTTTGTTCTTCTTGGTAAAATGGAATTTGTTTAGAGAAATAGAATATTTATTTATTCAGCAGTAAACACTGCTATCAAAAAATAATAATACAAAAGAATTCTACATAATAAGGATATTGTCTGCTTCGTTGCGTCTAGCGATCGCAGCCGTTGCTGCTGGTGAGCATGAGGTCCTGGATTCGATTCCCAGGACGTGTAAAGTTACTGTTACTTTTACTTATCATGTACATCAACAAACCTATGTAAAAGAGTTTACATAGAGTTTGATTCTGCTCCGGGAACTCTAACAGATTCATTGACTTTATGAAAAAAAAAACCCGCCAAGTGCGAGTTGGACTCGCGCACCGAAGGTTCCGTATAATCTTGTAGGTATATTGTTATTAAACTACATATTTACGGTTTTCAGATTTTCCCTATTCATGTGCTGTAACACATTGCTTCTCGCCAAATTTCATGATTGTAGGTCAACGGGAACTACCAGATAGGTTTTCGACCCAAAACCTATAGGGTACTTCCGGTTGACCTATTTGTAAATTTTGGTTAACAGCACGAAAAAAGCACAGCAAGGTAAAATTCCGAAAAATAAAAAAGTTGAAAATTAAGGTAAATTTTGGTACTTACAAGTTTTCGCGAAAATCTAAATCCCACCAAAAACATTCTGTAAAAAACTAGCCAAGTCTCGATGGAGCTGCTTGTTTATCTCTAAAAAGTAATGAAATCTAGACAAAGTCGTGCCAAGTCTAAGGTTCCTTACTGCGATTTCTTTATTATTATAGTTTCTTTAACCTTTAAATCACTGTCCTTTCAAAATATATATTTGGGAACATGGATATTCTGTAATCCAATCGAAATAAATACACACTACCATAAGACCATGTTTGATTTACAAATTATTTTGGTATAACGTTTGTATGAACTACGCATTGGTCTCCGGCCTCTTCAAAATGGTTCCTTTTTTTAGCTTTTTGAGGTACGGAACCCTAAAAACTCTAAAACTTTTCGCCACAAACATTCACCACAGTCCCATAACTGGGAGTGGCGATCCACATAATTATCCGCCGGACAATTTTATTTCTTTGATCTTGAAACAAAAAAATAACTTAAGAGATTATTACTGCGCGGGCCGTTAAAGCCGAGTCAAAAAAGAATGGGCTACTACTAATAATTTATTGAATCAAGCGTTACTTTGTGGAGAACCGATTTCAAAATAATGGTATAGGGGAGCCGTGAGCCGTGAGCTGCGAGCTGTGAGCCGGCCCTCTCGCTCTCCTCGATTAACAAATCAAACAAGTGACTCTGGAACACTCCCGATCGGAAACAAATCCATTCCTTCGACATTCTTAGACTTTGTTGATGCAGGACGGATAAATATTTAATATCCCCTAAATCTGTGAGTGCTACGGAACCAATCGATCATTCCGGGAGATATTACTATATTGTGCTTATTAACTTCCTCGTTGATTTATCCTAAATTCGATCCCCAAGTCGGGAAAACTGTTATTGGGTTTTTCAATCAGCAATTCTTAAGAGCTGCTGGATTACTGTGTCGGTTTCTGCCCAGTTGATGGCCCCTTATTGCATGGGACTCGAACATAGTTGACGAAATGATGGTGCAGACACTCTGCCCAACTCTGGGGAGATAGTATCATCGAAAAGCACCACGATAAAGTTATTAATACGTTTTATAGATTGGCGTTCGGGAAATATAATATGGAATGATAATATGATAATCCAGTGCATACGGTATTACTGGTATTGGTATTATTTTATTCTCCGTTTCAAATTAATTGCATGTGCTTATATGTTCACATATTTTGCAATAATAGTAAGATAACTTATATTTGTAAAATATTTGAGAGACCGTTGTCTACTAACTGCTCGGCACAAGCTTCTTTCAACGACCAATCTTTCGTCTTCACTACTAGTCGCCTTTCGGTCCCTTTAACTGTGTTACTCTACGCTACACTTGCCCAGTCGCAGTCTCCACTCGAGCACTCTTCTGCTCCAACAGATATCACCAGCCTCCCGCTACTTCAGCTCTGTAAGCTATATGGATTGGGATAGCGGTCAACGCATGTCAGAGTTCTGTATAATTAACTTCTTAAAGGAATTAAAAGTGTTATGTGAAAAGTAAAAACTCACACTTTCGTTACAAAAAGAACGAAAATGTGTAGGTATTGAGAATGAGTGAAATGCAATTATTAAATGTTATATTGTTTTAAAGAAAAGTATAAGAAAATATTCTATTTTCTCATATTCATGACAACTTCAAATGTTTCCATTTGTTTGTTTATTATATGAAAGTACCAACAGAAAATACCGTAAAGACCTGTATACAAGCAATCTTCAGATACATAAAAATGTGTGTAAGCAATATCGTAATTGATTCGAGGAATACCGACAATGCGAGTCATAAATAAATAAACGCTTGAAATTCATGGGCTCCTAGTACTGCTCGTAATGTGCTTCCATTACACACACAAATCACATGCACACACATAAATATACACAGATAAATATCTCAAGATCATACAAATATTTGTTCGTTCTGAGAATGTATACCACGATAAATGTATGAGGAAAATTGACAAAACAAAATTAAACAAAGACGTACTTACATACATATATTGTGTACCTACATTTATTACTCACGCCTTACAGACCCAATTATCATAAAAATAATCATAGCACATGCAATCATGACCAAAGAAGTGTCATCATAAAACAGAATTTATAAGTATCCTATGTTACTTATAACCTGGGAAAATTTACTCTGATATGGATACGTTCATTGGAAAATATCCGCCCACTATGAAAGTCATGTATCGTAGCGCTTTCGTAGCCAGCTACGGCGTAGCCCGTAGCGTTACGCCGTAGCTGATATAAATGTTCAAACGGGAAGCTACAAAAGACTTCGCTGCACCAACACGCGATTTCAAAGAAAACCTTCAGAACTCTAATATTTCAGAGCGAGAGCCGCGCCACCTCACTTATCTTCGATTCTTGCTTTTTCTACAGTGACACTACCGTACACCAAAATAGACTCTATTTTCTTGTTTACTTAAGTCCAATATGTTTTGTTGGCAACATTGTTTGATTCTGACGCTTATTCAGACGATTAAAACTGAACTTTATTGCTGAGTATTCAGCGTAACATTTTGTGTGTCGTGCAAATGGTATCAATTTCTCACCTACACAATTCGGTATCGGCTCTTTTCACACGCCTTTGTTCCTAATGTTCATTACGTATTCTCTCTACTGATATCGAGGTTAGATATAAATTTTATAGGTTTTATTGTGGGGTCGTGTCTATTGTGCGAAGGGATTTGTTTTTCGGCTCCGTCGCGTTAAGTACAGAGGCTCAACAGAATGAATACTTTATACTGTGTTTACGTTTTCGCGAGCGATTTGAGCGAAGGCTTAGACGAGTTGAATTGATTTGCACGACTCACTGACAACCGCTTTGTTGTTGCGGAGCCAAGCTGCGAGTACTTTGACAAATTTCATTTGGATTGTCATACAATATTTACTGTTCGAAATGGTGAGCAAATAATTCGATGAGCACGAAAAAATGGGAAAATGATATTCTAAAATTTTGTATTTGTTTTGGAATGAGAATAATGAAAACATCTAAATTGAAAAGATAAAACATGATTTTGTCCGCAGCTTTCAATCAGACTTTTAGTGTGAAAACTTCTCAGCCCCAGGTGAATAAAAAATAACCTAATTTAATTCTTTTTGATACTTGTAAATATTTTTATTTCTATTATATAGTATGTAAATAATGTAAATATTTCTGAAAATAAAGTCTACCTAATTTATCTTTTAGAATCTTATATTTACGATACAAATAAAGAACAGGCTGCATCAAGAACCAATATCAATATAATCCACTTAATTTCAATGAGCACAGTCAGTGGCGCCAATAAATAACAATAAACACTGGTATCTATTAACATAACCCGGCTACTAATTATCGCCATAAGCCCTTTGAACCGCGCCGCAACACTTCTCCACAAACAAACACCCCATTACCATTTTATTGGGACACCCTTCATTTTTATGTGATGGGTATCATAAGGGAAACAGAAAATGTAAACATTGTTAGAAGATTGACTGATATACACATACTCATGCCTCCTTCCCATGGGGGTAGGCAGGAATGGTAGAACACTACTTACCTGCGAGTACTACTCACCTGACTTTTATGAAGACACCATAAGGACAAATAAGGTCAGACTACGCCTTTCCAGGGCGTCCCCTACTAGCGTGTCTACTCACATCTCTAGCAGCAGACCTAGCCAAGTTACAAACTTACGTTTCGTATGGATTCTATAATCGTAAACGCCTCGGCGTAAGCGATTGTAGAAAGCGCTAAATTGGTAGCCAAGTTGACACGACTGAGTCGTTCGGTCATTCTCTAATTTCTGTGGAAAAAACCTACTCTTTAGTCTATGGTGAGCGTTCCTACCAAAAAGTATAGCGATCAACATTGTAGAAACGAAATTCTATCATTTTGAACGATGTAAACTTGTCTACGAATTTTCTATTCGTTTGTGTTGATCACGTGATTTAACGTTGAGATGATGTCATTCCCATACATTTGATTAGTTTTCTACTAGCGTTAACGATTGTAGATTGTCAACTTAGCTAAGCCTGAAGTCTTTCAAAATATCTGATTGATTGACTATTTATTTTGATAAACATTTTGTGAAGTCATTGGACTAAAAACAACAAACAGCAAACTTCTTTGGAAATTGATAAGTTGCTACTTAAAATATCAGCTTCTCTATTTCGCTCCGTGTGCCTAATTTAGACAAATTGCCTCGTATTTTATCGAGCAGGAAATATTATGTTACCGAAATGTTTTATGGTCTTTATTTGGCACTAGCTACCTACAATAGTTGGTTAGAAAAAGGTTTTCTTTCTAGATAAGACCTAGCCAAAAATTAAATTTATTGTTACCAAACAGTTCTATAACATGAGATTTTTTTTAGTTATACACATGGCAAATCATATTCCGGCACATAATTATTAATCTTAATGTACTTTTCCCATTGAATATTCGCCATCCAAGCACAAGATGCACAATTATTGTTCGGGTCGGCATAAATTAGCACAGTCAGGTGCCAAAATCGGATATAATTGCGTAGATATACTAAGCTTCCGTTCGGAAAAAAGCTTCTTGTCTTAATTCGAATGATACCAAGGTGACCCGAACATATTTATTTCAGCATGGTAAATACCGAACGAAGTTGCCGGTTTAAAAAAATCCAATGAAATAAATGTAGTAATGATTTCAGGTTAGCTATAATAATTGTCCATCCAACACTGTGGAATCGATTGTACCGACCCGAACAAGCAGTGAAAGGATATAACCTTCCATTGCGGATGTAACTACAAACCAATAAGAAAAATGAAAGCACAACTAATCCCTTCAACCACTTTCTGGATAATTTCACAGCTAGTCATAGTACTGGTTTCTTCACAAAAACTGTAGTCAAGTGAAGTGGACTTGAAGCTGTGACACCACATGAACAAAGCTAAGCTGATATGCTTTGGTTCTGTTATGTCGGTACTTCGATAATAAACGTATGTGGGTTGATTCAAGTTTTTAATAAAGCAGTCGTTACCAGATCTCTGCCTTTTATTGACGTGTACATAACATTGGCGCAGCCGGTCTAGAAAGTTCGGTACTTACGTGGAGTTCTGTTTGCCATCATGCCGATTGGGAAAATAGAACCTTTTAATATCGAAGGCGGAAATTGGGACAGCTACATTCGTCGCGTAAAACAATTTATATTGTTAAATAGTATCGATGACAATCTAAAAGTAGCTACGCTTCTAACGTTAGTGGGTTCCGAGTGCTATAATCTTATTTGTGATTTGTGTTCACCCACGGAACCGGAGACGAAGAAGTTCGAAGAATTAGTTACACTCGTCAAAAATCATTTGGAGCCGGAGAGATCTGAAATAGCGGAGCGACATATTTTTCGGCAGCGGGCGCAACAGCAGGGAGAAAGCATTCGTGTCTACCTACATGGTTTAAAACACTTGGCTAAAACCTGCAACTTCGGTAGTTCTCTGGAAGAAAACCTTCGCGATCAGTTTGTGTCGGGTTTATTCAGCGAAGAGATGCGGTCAAGATTGTTTGCCGAAAAGAGTATTAACTACAAAAGGGCTGTGGAGTTGGCCACGGCGCTCGAGGCAGCTGAACGGCCATGCGCATCGGGCGGCACGAGCGCTGGCGGGGCTGGCACAGCGGCGGCCGGCGACGACGGCCTGCATCGGGTCGGCAACGGCGGAGCGCGCGCGCGGTCCGGCGCGGCTTCCGTGCCGACGACGACGTCACAGCGTCGACTTTGTGCGCGTTGCGGTAAGACCGGTCATGTGGCCGGCAAGTGTCGTTTTAAAAATTATACATGTGATGCGTGCGGCCAGAAGGGCCATTTAAAAATAATGTGCCAAGGTAAAAGTGAAGTTAAGAGTGCTAAGGAGAACAAAGGTCAGTACTTTTTAAATGATTCGGACTCAGATGATGACGATTGTAATTTTTTTAACTTAGTTACTAGTAATGACGGTGACGGACCGTACTATGCGAATTTAGTAGTAGAAAAGGTGCCGTGTAAATTTGAAATTGACACGGGCAGTAAAATATCGGCTATTTCAAAACATTTTTATGATAAATATTTTAAACATGTACCTATTCAAACAAAGTTGTTATGTCTGAGATCCTATACAGGCGACGTTATTGAGACCATCGGATATATTATGGTAACGGTTGTCTGTGGCACCAAGTCAGTGATGCTTAAGTTATTTATTATTGAAAACGGCGGTCCACCTCTAATGGGCCGCACGTGGATTAAGCAATTGAAAATAGAAATAGTAGAATGTCATAATATTAGCGACTCGGAATCGGTAGCAAAGGCTTTGAGAAACGAATTCCCTGAAGTGTTTGCAGACGGGCTAGGTACATTCAAGTCACCTGTATCGCTACACCTCAAGGTTGAAACCCCCGTGTTTGTGAAGGCACGGCCGTTGCCACTGGCGCTGCGCCCGCGTGTCGAAAGTGAACTCAAACGGTTAGAACAAGAAGGGGTTGTTTACAAAGTCGAAAGGTCAGAATACGGTACGCCTATTGTACCAGTTATAAAATCGAATGGCTCAATCAGAATATGTGGAGATTATAAAATAACGATTAATCCGATTCTAAAAGATTTTCATTATCCTTTACCGCGGATTGAAGAACTTTTTGCAACCTTGGGGGGTGGTGAACAGTACACAAAACTTGATTTATCAAATGCATTCCAACAATGTTTATTAGATAAAAAATCACAGCCGCTGACAGCAATTACCACTCATGTCGGGACGTTCATTTACAAAAGGGTGCCTTTTGGAATAAAATGTATTCCAGAAAACTTTCAAAAGATAATGGAGGAAACATTGAGTGGCTTGCCTTCAACGGCTGTATTTGCAGATGACATATGTGTAACTGGAAAGGATAAGACTACCCATTTAGCAAATTTGAGGGCAGTGTTGGAAAGGTTAAAACAAAATGGATTGAGAATCAATTTCAGAAAATGTCATTTTTTTAAGGATTGTGTAACGTATCTAGGTCAATGATGTTATATATAATACTGAGGTAGATACGTTTTACCGACGTCAGCGCGGCAATGCAAACACAAGCTGACCAGCTTGTGTGACTTCAGTCTGTCCTGCGCACGTCCTGCGTCTGGTCGCGACGCGAACTGACGTTCAACGATAGTTTGCTATGAAAATTAACAAATATGCCTAGTTGTGTGTTTAGAAAGTGCAATACTTATATTGGGCCGGCTGTAAAAATCAAGAAGGATGTGTCTTTTCATTTGTAAGTACAGTTTATTCTATTTAAAATGGAAAAACAAAAATTTTATTTTACTCAAAAATGACTGCCGCGCTGTTGCCGCTTTGTCATCTATACGAAAGAGACAAGTAGCGCGATGCATTTATGAGTGACAGAGAGAACGAGATAATGGCGCGCGGTGTTGTCAGTTCGAACGACGCTAAAGGATGTTGGGGTGATATGGCCATATGGGGCTGACATATTATTCGAATAAGTATCACATATTTTTCACCACTGGTATCCAATATTATTCATAGTAGATAAATATAAAGATTTTAACATTTGACTTTCATCATCAACTTCTATTTTGTTTTAGATTTCCTAAAGATGGATTAATTGAAGAAAAATGGGTACAAGTAGTTAAAACCCAAAGACGAGAAGATGAATGGGTACCAACGACATACTCAACTATTTGTTCTCAACACTTTGTGGAAACCGACAAGTATGTTACGAAAAAAAATGTTCGCAAACTGATAAAAACCGCAGTACCGGTAATTAAGGTAAAAAAAAAATGCTTTTATTATTCACCAATTTGAATTGGCCTTCGGGAAGTAAGATCGCTCATAGTATACGAAGCTCAACTTAATTGGTGGATTTCATAAATTTTTAAATAGGCTTTTTCAAAATTTATTGTATGATATTGTGATACTGCTGTCTGTGCCTGTAAATACAGCCTGCATTAATGTTTTATTTATTTAAATTACTCTAATAAGCTGTGTAGTATATTTTTTTAGCATACTTAAAGAAAATTTGGGAGAAGGAATTATTTCAGACGATGACGATTCATTAAAAGATGTATATATTTCGGACCATGATTCAATATTTGACAGTCCAGGAAAAGCTTACCTCAAGAAAAAAAATTCGAAAATAAATGTAGAAGAAAAGTTACAAATGAAGAATTATAACTTGACTAAGCAAAATAAAAGGCTCAAAGAAAAATTTGAAAATTTATAAAAAGTCGTGTTAAAGCTCAAGAAAAAAAAATATTTTTCAGTTGATCAGTTCACCGAGTTGAAATTAAAAGCTGAAGCGGTAGAATTGACCAATCGGTTAATTGCTAAAAGCAAATCCAAAGGTTATCGCCAAAAATATACTCCTGCATTGAGAAAGTTTGCAGTTACTCTGCATTATTATTCTGCGGCAGCCTACAAATATGTCAGGAAAGTATTTAATGGTTCACTACCACATCCGCGTGTCATTGGTAAATGGTACGAAAACAGTTTGGGAGATCCAGGATTCAGCAAACAAGCTCTAGACATTTTAGAGAAAAAGCACAAGGCTAGCGGACACAGAATATTGTACACCCTTATAGCTGACGAGATGGCCCTTCGCCACCAAACCATTTGGACTGGTAGAAAAACTGCTGGCGTTGTTGATTTTGGCACTGGACCTCAAAAATCTTGTGAAATCGCTACTCAAGCATATGTGTTTATAGTAGTATGTATGAATGAAAATTGGAAAGTCCCCATCGCATATTTTCTAGTAAACGGATTAGCAGCCGAAACACGGGCAAGTTTACTGAAAACAGCCATAAGTGAATGTTATAATGTAGGAATAGATATTGTTGCTGTCACATTTGATGGTTGTGCTGCTAATATAAACGCCGCTAATTTATTGGGATGCGACCTTAAAAATCCTTTTAGCTTGAAAACCACTTTCAAACACCCTGAATGTGATCGCAAAGTAGCAATCATACTCGATGCATGTCATATGATAAAGCTGGTGCGAAATTCATTCGAAGCCAAAATACTGATATTTAACGAAGGTGGCAATCAAACGAGGAAGCGGTAATGGAGTGCCAATAACGGCCCCATTACGCTTCCTCCAAGCGAACATCAACCACTGCGCCTGCGCTCAGGATCTGTTGCTCCAGAGCATGGCGCAGTGGTTGATTAACATTGCTGTGGTCGCTGAGCCGTACTTTGTCCTCCCCAGGGAAGACTGGGTGGCGGACCTTAGCGGCTCAGTGACCATAGTGTCGTCGGCCGCCGCCGGTACCCCGACCCTTGAAGGTGTCAGGAGGGGTCGGGGGTGCGTAGCAGCCCGGTTCGGGGAGATCGTAGTGGTGGGAGTATACTTCTCCCCGAGCCGAACTCTCGCCGAGTTCCACAACTCTCTCGCAGAGTTGAGTGTTGTCGTCGGAAACCATTCCCTCCCCGTGCTTGTCCTCGGGGACTTCAATGCCAAGAACTTGGCTTGGGGTTCTCGTTGCACAGACGTGCGGGGAAGGATGGTGGAAGACTGGGCCCTGGAGAAGGGCCTGGTCGTCCTAAATCGGGGTTCTGTCCCCACGTGTGTGCGGATGCGGGGCGAGTCAGTGGTGGACATTTCGTTCGCTAGCCCCGCTCTGTCGCCGCGTGTCGTTGACTGGCGTGTCATGGAGGGGGTGGAGACCTATTCCGACCACCGGTACATCCGGTTCGACGTCTCCACCCAGACCTCAAGCGCGCCGGTCCAACAGGCCCCGAGTGGTCCGCGTTGGGCGCTGAAGCAGCTGGACCGGGAGCTCCTCCTGGAAGCCTCGATCGTGCAGGCCTGGGTGACATCACCGGACAGGCCTGCCGACGTAAACAATGAGGCAGGGTGGTTCCAGGAGGCCATGTCCGACATCTGCGACGTGGCAATGCCCCGCGTTCGGCCAAGAAGCGCCCGGCGTCAGGTGTACTGGTGGTCGCGAGAGCTAACGTCTCTGCGCAAAGCGTGCGTCGCTGCACGGCACCTGTACGCCAGGCATCGCAGGCTCCGCATCCGCCCACCGGATGCGGCAGCCATTGAGGCGGAGCTATATGAGGGGTACAGAGCGGCGAAGACTGCTCTCCGCGAGGCTGTCCTGCGGGCCAGGGATCTGGCCCGCGAGGAGATGCTGGGGACTCTTGACAGAGATCCGTGGGGGCGCCCTTACAAGTTGGTGCGGGACAAACTCCGCCCCTGGGCCCCCCCACTGACGCAGAGTCTCCGGCCTGAGCTCGTGGAGGACGTGGTGAGCACTCTGTTCCCTTCGCGAGGGGAACATCCCCCCCCGCCTATGGCTCCGCCGCCTGCGATGCTGGAAGCGGACCAACAGGACGACGACGACGACACTCCGGAGGTGACTGGGGTAGACCTGAGAGTGGCGGTACGTAGGCTCAGCGCCAAAAATACCGCCCCGGGACCCGACGGCTTGCCTGGCAAAGCCTGGGTCCTGGCCTCAGAGGCTCTCGGGCCCCGACTGGAGGGGCTCCTAAGCGCATGCTTGGAGAGAGGCCAGTTCCCGATTCGTTGGAAGACGGGGAAGCTGGTCCTCATTCAGAAGCCGGGGCGCCCTGCGGACTCTCCGTCCGCATACCGGCCCGTGGTGCTGCTCGACGAGGTGGGCAAGCTCTTTGAAAGAGTCATTGCAAACCGCCTCGCCGAGCACCTTGCGGGGACTGGGCCGGACCTTGCGGAACACCAGTTTGGTTTCCGCAAGGGGCGCTCTACGGTGGACGCCATCATGCGCGTGAGAGCCCTCACGACGGGGGTTGCGGTGTCCAGGGGTGGGGTTGTCTTGGCGGTGTCTCTCGACATCGCCAACGCCTTCAACTCCATGCCCTGGAGCTGCATTAGGGAGGCACTCCGGTATCACCGGGTGCCGACCTACCTCCGTCGAGTGGTCGGGGACTACCTGACGGATAGAGCCGTTATCTACCCCGGTCGCAGCGGAGAATGGAACCGGCGAGAGATGTCGTGCGGTGTCCCACAGGGATCGGTTCTGGGGCCGTCCTTGTGGAACATCGGTTACGACTGGGTGCTGCGCGCCGACCTCCCTAGCGGTGTCAGCGTGGTTTGCTATGCAGACGACACGCTGGTGCTGGCACAGGGGGGGTCGCACGAGGCGGCGGCTGAAGCGATGACACGCGGGGTTGCGATAGTCGTTGAGAGGATCCGGCAACTGGGTCTCGAGGTGGCATTGCACAAGTCCGAGGCCATGTGCTTTCATGGGCCTCGGAATGCGCCACCTCCGGGATCCTTGCTCACGGTAGGAGGGGTATCCATCGGCGTCGAGTCGACTTTGAAGTACCTAGGACTCGTCCTCGACAGCCGGTGGAACTTCGTGGAGCACTTCCGACGTTTGGCCCCCAAACTGGAACGGACTGGGGCTGCCTTAAGGCGGCTCCTGCCCAACCTGGGGGGGCCGAACGCCTCCTGCCGGAGGCTCTACGCGGGAGTCGTGCGGTCCATGGCCCTTTACGGGGCCCCGGTGTGGGCGCGTTCTTTGAGGCGGCGAGCCGCCCACTATCTGAACGCGCCCCAAAAGGTGGTAGCCGTAAGGCTGGCCCGGGCGTACCGCACGATCTCCCGCGAGGCAGCGAGCCTCCTTGCCGGATTGCCGCCGTGGGATCTGGAGGCGATAGTCCTCGCGCGCCTGCATGAATGGCGCGCGGAGGCGCTACGCCGGGGGGATACTCCGCTGCAGCGACAAATTGTCGCTCAGCGGACAGACTTCCGGCGGGATCTCATGGCGACATGGAGAGAGCGACTGTCGCAACCCCGCGCAGGGCACGCCACGATAGTGGCGATAAGTCCCCTCTTTGAGGAGTGGCTTGAGAGACGCCACGGCGTCCTCACCTTCCGCCTGACGCAGGTCCTCACCGGACACGGAGTGTTCGGGAGGTTCCTGCACCGAATCGGGCGGGAGGAAACGCCCGGGTGTTTCCATTGCGAGGATCGACCGGAGGACACGGTGGAACACACGGTGGAGGTGTGTCCCGCGTGGGCGGAGCACCGCCGTGTCCTCGAAGCGGCGATTGGCGGCGGCGACCTCTCGCGTCCGGCCCTGGTGCAAGCCATGGTCCGGAGCGAGACGGAATGGGACGCCGTCACCTCCTTCTGCGAAGCAGTAATGCTAGAGAAGGAGGTGGCGGAACGTGAGAGGGAGAGAACCTCTCAACGTCCCGGCCGCCGCGGGAGACGCCCCGGGCGTCGGGGGCCACAACCACGTGGCCCCCGGCCACCGTAGGCGCGGGCCTGTGGACGGTGGGCTATGGGCTAGCTCGCCGTCCGTCCGTCTAATGATGACAGGCCGTGTCGACGGCGCGTTCGTGTTCCACGCGCGCCTCAAAGAGAGTCAGCAAAAAGGAAGGGGTCCGTAAGGACCGATGCCTGCCGGGGTTGCGGGACTATTCGAAAGAGATACCGTGGCCCCGGAACACAAAGGGCGATGAAGGAACATGGATGGGTTTTAGTCAGTAAAAGTCTGACACTCCCTCCTGCTCCGCCCAGAGCGGGAGGGGTTATTTGATGATTTCCCATCCGAAAAAAAAAAAAAAAAAAAAAAAAAGGTGGCAATCAAATTCGCTGGCAATTGCTAGTAAATTTAGTCAAGTTACAAAAGAATGTAGGGCTAAACTTCGCCAATAAAATTACTCCTCGACATATCCACTTCTGGAACGAGGTAATGAAAGTCAAATTGGCAACACAGGTTTTGAGTATGAGCGTAGCTAATGCCTTAGTGTTGTGTAATGAAGTGATTACATCTTCTATGTTTTAAGACACTGAAGGTACAGTTAATTTTATTACCATCCTTAGTAATCTCTTCGATATACTGAACTCGAGAGCATCCGGATTGTATGGCCTAAAAAGCCACTTTCTGCACAAAATGTAAATGAAGTGTTGGCGTATCTTGAAAAAGCCAAACAGGGACTACTACTATTGGGACTGACTATATTTACAAATTACAGAAGAGTTATTCGTAAACGTATCACAATGCAGATTGTAAAGAAAAAAGTCGTTGAATTGAAAAATAAAACTGGGTTTTTAGGCTTCCGCTGCTTTCGTGTATTGAAAGCTTAAAATACTTGTATTCAACGTTGATACAGGAGGAACAACGCCTAAGGTACATTGCAACTTATAGGCTATCACAAGATCATATTGAAATTCTATTCGGTGTTATCAGAAGAAACTGAGGATATAATAATAATCCCAATGCCATACAGTTCAAAGGAATTTTCAGGGAAATTCTCCAACATTTGGGAATACAGTATTCATTTCTGGGCAATTGTGTACCATTAGAAAATATCCCAATCCTGACGTGCTCTTCTGCAGTGCAAACAATAAACATGACAGTTAATAAACGTGCATATGATAATGAAAATGTAATTTTAGATAAAGATAATGAACCTACAGAATCTGATCACGTGATCAACGGAAACGTAGAGATACTTTCGAAGTTTCTAAATCATGAAAATGTCAAAAAAACTACTGATCAGATAATTGGATATATATCAGGATGGGTTTCTAGAAAGTTATTTAAAGCTCTTAAGTGTGAAACATGTATAGATAGTCTTTTTTCAAACGAAAAGCTGTGGTTTCATAAAATGATTTCACAAAAAAATATGGGGTGTTTATGTTTCCCAAGTGAAGACGTATTTAAAATTTGCCTTAGATCCGAGACGATACTCAAAAATCACATGAAAGAAAAGGGAAACATTTTACTGCCTGATCTCAAAGATGTCGAAATATTAAAAACCAGAGTTTTGAAATCTTTTATCAACTGTCCGGACCTCTTTCGGTCACTGGAAGTTTATTCAGTTGAGCAGCCTGTGCATTCTAATCACCAATTATTCACCTCATACGTGCAATTATAGATAAATTCATAAATGTTCGCTTACATTACGCACATAAAAATAATCCCAATTGTAAAGAAGTCTACAAAAGACAAAAGAGGAATAAACTTAGCTTATTCGAAGGTAAATAAATTAAATATTATACGCCCCGGGCGTTAGGGGCCAGGCGCGGGCCTGTGGACGGTGGGCTATGGGCTAGCTCGCCCACGCCCGCCGCACTCAGTAAATTTTTGTTCTCGTATAGAAACACAGAACATAGTACCACTGGTCGCGAGCCCGCAATGCTTATGTTCGGACGACGGTTGCGTGGTCGGTTGGACCTGCTGCGGCCCGACACGCGAGACTTGGTGCGACAGCGACAGGAGAATAGTGAGCGGCGACGGGACACCACCCTGCGGGTGGCCGAGCCCGAAGATCCTGTGCTAATACGGGACTATTCTAAAAACCGGGGGAAGTGGACTGAAGGGACGGTGGTACGTCGAGAAAGTCCAGTTTCTTATACTGTAAAATCTCAAAATGGTCAGGTACATAAAAGACACATTGATCAAATCTTAACAACTAAACATCGAAAGTCTAGATATTCATTGTCAAAGGTTGAGGAGGGAGAGTATGACAAAACGGATGCAGAATCAATGGCGACCCCTGACGCTGATCAGGACGATCAGGTTGCAGAGGAATGGCAACTGGCAGAGGAGTCGCCTCCCTCGAGAACTATGTCTGAAAGTCGTGATGATCCACTGACAACACCGAGGAATCGTGCTTATAGGAAGGCTGCTTTACGCTGCATTGACAAATTAAAAAAGTTGTAATGATATTTCGTTGTTTATTTCATAATCACACTTATCATTGCACAGTTACTTACGTAGGAATAAAACACAGGTTACTACTATCAATATGTAATATAGATAGATATTATAAATATAAGCTTATCTACTGTATGTTAGCATCTCGTTCATGTATTTATGTTTAAGCTAGTTACTGAATCAATAACCATGATTAGTGGGTTTAATTATGTTCTCTTACACATTGGTATGTTGTTAAAAATGTAGCGATTTCTTTCTTGTTTGTTTATGTTAGACTATTTAAAATATAGGAGGAAAGTGTTATGTCGGTACTTCGATAATAAACGTATGTGGGTTGATTCAAGTTTTTAATAAAGCAGTCGTTACCAGATCTCTGCCTTTTATTGACGTGTACATAACAGGTTCCATTGAGTGACGGGTGTAATTCCTCTTGGTCACCGATCAATAAAACTGTAACTATACGTTTTAGTGCGTATTACTTCTTGTATGTGATTCTTCTTGGCCACAAGCTACACGTGATGGAACTGCAGAAAAACAAATAAAAGAACGCGTCGCAGCAGCAGAGAGCGTTAACGGGGTGTAATTAAGCTGAATATTATATGTCAAACACACTCTCAAGTATGAACCCTTCTTGATTACTAGTGATGAAAACATAAAGAGCTATTATTACAAGGAGCAGTGTCAAAACGTTTATGGTGTGCATAGTGTCTCATTTAGAGAGCAAAAATATACTTTCTTCTAAGGTCGTATTTTCAGTCAATTCTTTTTTACAGACTATCAACGATCAGTATCAAGACTCGGTATAATCAGTGCGTCGTCGTCGCGACCGTTACGTCTCATCGACGCAGTTCGCTTTATCGTCACGCGTGGCCTATTGAAAGTAAATTGTTCATTTAGTTTATTTTAGGAACTCGTGTCTGATACGATCTCAGAACGAACCTCTGTATGTGAAGTTAGTACGAAGACTTATTTATTAACATTCCTATAATGTTGTTCTTAAGAAATTTTTAGCATGGATTCAGTACATAATTTTAATATGACGATGTTCTTAACCACCAATATCTTTTTTTCTAAAACTATAGACACATCTTCTTTTTGTTTAAAAAACTTTTTAATTATTTAAACTGAAATCTTAGAGTGGTATTTAAAACCGAGACACACAGACATAAATCTTAAATAAGTAACACTGAAGACATAACAAATGTCTGTACGTATTTTCCACCGTAGAACCATTTACTATAATAACCTTGTTTACTACGTCCACGACCTTCAACAAATCAGTTCAAACTTCCAAACAGGAAGTCATGAAACTGAAAATTTACAACACTTCATAATCGAAGTTGAAACTAAAACAGTGTATTTTGGGAGCGATCCAATATCAACTAACAACATAAAATTTACTGTCTATCTCCTATCTTAAGAGAGAACTTTGAGAGGCAAGTTTAGGCTTAGTTAAACTTCTAAATGGACTTTCGTGTGCCAGTACTGCCAGCGTGCCACTGACATAGTACTTTGCATCCGATGGGACGAAATCCGAAGGCCGAAATTGTGAATAGGAGTTTCTATTCGGCTCGTGCGGTTATGTGAACTAGGGATGGTTT
This sequence comes from Xestia xanthographa, assembly GCA_905147715.2. Lineage (NCBI taxonomy): Eukaryota > Metazoa > Arthropoda > Insecta > Lepidoptera > Noctuidae > Xestia > Xestia xanthographa. The sequence goes on from LR990661.1 coordinate 29,021,454, forward strand.
CATTCAATTATTTTTAATTGTCTTTGGTCGAGTTGTGTCGTTCGTTTTAACGGCTTTTTTGTTACAGTATTGAATAGATAGATGCTGAATGGTTGTGAATGATCGATAGCTTTAATGGCTGGTTTTAGTTTTACCTAAACGTGAATGAATGTAAATGGGTTTTCTCGTAAATTTGTAACAGGAACTTTGTAGCGTATAACATACATTTTTCAATCTTTTTAATGAAATAATAGACAGATGTTTGGTATGCTATAAAAAATTAGGTTTAAAAAAAAGAGGATAATTTATGAAAGAACCTTTACGGGCAAACATTACAGTCAAATACTTATAACCTATTTCATTTTTGACGTTCAAAGTGCCCATTGATTGGAAATAAATGGATTTCATTTTGTGATAATCGACACACAGATTAAGTCTATCAGTGCTTTGTTACAGTAGAATCCTGCAGCTAATATTAATAATAACTTATGTTCCTTAGAGAGATTTCTCAGTCGACAAGCAAAAAGAGTACAAGGAGTACAGTTCATTCTCTGTTTTTACTCTGTTCTCCCGATTGTACTAAAATAATAAAAATAAGATCAACTTGTATCTAAAAACTTGTCCGGGAGCTCTAACGTAGAATGTACATTATTTTCCCGGCATTTTGAAACAAAGAAACTTATCTTTTTCATAATACACGCGGAGCTTTCTTTCTGCCTTTCTTTTCTGCTAATTTCCGTAGTCGGATAATTATTATGAGGAGTATGATAAAGATGACGACTCTGTACGGAGCGCAGAACTAAAAGGCTTCAGATTTATGTATTCAAGCTTTTCTTCTAAAAATGTTCTGGTTTTATAATTAGGAAAGCTTGTAACATGCGTCACCATAATGTTATGTTATGCTTCTTAGCGCCAAACATTGTGGAAGTCTGCCTTCCAACACAGACTTGTAACGTTACATTTTCCTGGATAGGATCCACAAAACTGTAAGGTCACTGAGCACTCACCTACCTAACTTTCAGTCTGGAGGGGAGCACTGTTAAAAGAAATAAAGGGGACGAGTTATAAGAATTTATTAACAAAGATAATCTAAAGGCTGGAGCTACTTAATTACTAATGCCAGTGAAGCTGGCGGAAAGTACTGAAGATGAAACGCAGAATGGAATAAATAACTGAAGAACGTCCGTCTTCAGACTGTGGAGGAGGACCGAGGAACCATCAACTCTCAGGCCGTAGAGAAGGGCCGAGGGCATCTGTCTTCAGACGGTGGTGGACGACCGAGGACCGTCAATCCTCAGGCCGTAGGAGGAGGGCCGAGGGCATCCGTCTTCAGACGGTGGTGGACGGCCGAGGACCGTCAATCCTCAGGCCGTAGGAGGAGGGCCGAGGAGCATCAAATCTTCATCAGGCTTGTGTAGCTCAAGGATCAAGGTTTCCAGGTGTTCTTCGTGAGGGTGCGGCACGGAGAGAGGCCGACTTAAAACCGAAGAATAAGGGTAACTGCCCTTTTACAAATACTTTTATATGGAGCTTCTCAGAGGTGTTACTGCTCTCAGCTCTGAACGTAGACTGCCCATTCCACCACCAGGCTCCTGTCAACTCCAGATATTTACATTTTAAAATTAGAAAATTATTAAAAAGAAAATCGAATGAGGTCGATGTGATTTACCTATACAATCTACAACTAGCTCCAGCAATAAATTAAAAATAAAACTAGGGTTGCCACTAACTGACATCACAAAAGTAAACAAAGATTTAATAAAGATAAAAACTTAAATAACATAAATTACAAGGTCAAGACCAAAGCCGTTGCTAAGCCTCCAAGAAATGACCATGAAGCTACCTAGGGAGGACGAATGCTTAAATTTTCAGGTTAATAATATCCAAAAATGTAAGTAAAAAACATGGTAAAAGACATACACATTACATTACCCCGAAAACCCCGGAAAATTTTTGAATACAATGAAAAAAATTTCTTATTTAGCATTAAGAGAGCGTTAATCAACAAAAAATTAAGCTAAATGAGTATATACAGTGATAAAGTAAGTTTAAAAACAATTAAAACTATGATTCCCCATAACCCCAGAAAATTACTAACTAGAAAAAATTTCGAGGTTGTAAATAAGACCTTGATCTTTCATACACCTTTCATCAACCTACCCTACACACTTCCTCAATCATACATCACCAGCATACTTAGGGGATATGGTTCACATTCAATGACGCATACTCCACAAGGAATTATTTTTAAGGTTTACGAAGGCTTATTTATTTAATTTAGGTGTCGTAATCCGCACCTGTTCTAAAACCCGTTAAAATTAAAAGAATATATTTACAAAGTTTTTCTGCTTTAGAAAAGCAGCCAAGGTTTAAGAGCATAAAGCGCTTAAGAGAAGCCTTTAAGCTTTAAGTCAAGGGTCAAGGAGGGTCAAGGATAAAAAATGATTATCTAAGTTTAAAAAAGTACACTAAGGCTTATTTAACGAGTTAATGCGACCGCTCGACACAACGGCTTATTTAATGAGTTGTGCACCGCTCAACACAATGGCTTATTTAAAGAGTTGTGCACCGCTCTACAAAATAAAAAGAGGGATCTAAATAAGCCAAACGTTTTAGGGAAGGTAGACCTTGTGGAGTATTTACAAAACTTAAAATGTAAATGGTTTTTACAAGGAATGAGTTAAAGAGACTAGGCATTGAAGTTATAAAATAATAAAAACCGTAAAGAAACTCCAGACAGAAAATAAGGCGATAGCAAATTCAAAAGTAAAAGGTATCGAAAAAAAATATAAATAAATAAAATATTATGAAAGTGATAAAATAAATAAAATAAAAATCTACGGAGGCCGAGAGTGTTTGAGTTAGGACTCAAGTCCAAGGGAGCGTTTGAGAGGGAACTCAAGTCCAAGGGAGCGTTTGAGAGGTAACTCAAGTCCAAGGGAGCGTTTGAGAGGTAACTCAAGTCCAAGGGAGCGTTTGAGAGGTAACTCAAGTCCAAAAGAGCGTTTGAGAGGGAACTCAAGTCCAAAAGAGCGTTTGAGAGGGAACTCAAGTCCAAAAGAGCGTTTGAGAGGGAACTCAAGTCCAAAAGAGCGTTTGAGAGGGAACTCAAGTCCAAGAGAGCATTTGAGAGGAAACTCAAGGCTAAGAGAGCACTCAAGATTAAGAGTGTTTAGGACTCGCCCTTAAGAATGTGGACCCATGTTTAGGACCCGCACTTGAGAGTGAGGACCAGTCCTTAAGAGTTGGACTCGTGTTTAGGACGCACACTTGAGAGTGTGGACTCGTGTTTAAGAGGAGAAGGAGGGAAAGAGGGATCAGGTCAGGACCGTAACACCGTATTCAGTAAACTGAGTAAACGTCAGGGCAGCTCCCGTAATACAGTAGTCGGGTAAGCTCCGAATAAAACATTAAGATGGTCTGAGTACTTGAGAGGGCGGCATAAGAATGTTTAAAAATTTATAAGACTCGAGAGGGTCCAAAGAGGTTTGATTAAAAATAATATTTAAGAGTATGACACAGAGGGTGCAAAGAGGTTTGATTAAAAATATCGTAAACCAATAAAAACTGTATGGTGGTAAAATTTGGAACTAATGCATAAAAAGTTTGCTAAACTGTAGTACCTATTTTGGCCACCGCAAAGTTTGATTAAAAACTTTTTGCTGCTGCAAAAGAACTAGATCTCTATGGGCCTGTTACCTAGCAACGCGTGACAAATAACAAGTCAACCCAAAATAATTTTATGCAATTTTACCCGACTAGGGCGAAACTCAAAAAGGAGATTATGTATAATATCTGTATGTATGTAAGTACGTTTTTTATCGAAAAATGAGGGATTTTTTAACGAGTATGTTTATAAGATTTTGGTGTTATTGAATAAGAATATCACCCAAAATTATTATAGCTCAGTCTAGATAAAATTCGTTAGAATTTCTTAGAAAAAATCTAGATTTAGTTATTTTATTATAGCCCAAGGATTCAATTTTACGCAAAATTCGCGTATGGCAAATTTATAGTTTAGGATCAAGTATTTTTTAGTGTAAAAATGTATAGATTGCACTAGCCGTGTTATCAGATCAAAATTAAATGAAGTAATAGTTCAGAATATATTAGTAAAGTATTTGTAGTGGGTGTAACGTAGTATTTTAGGGTTGTATAAACATCCACAGGATATTCTCCTGTTTCAGTCGTGAAGTGTCCCAACGACCCACTTGGGAGTGTCCACGAATGGATTAACACATCAAGCGACCATTGGGTACGAATACCAGAGGGTAAACGTAGTGGTGTGCAAGTCTGTGGGATGCAGTATAGCGATGTTTTGGTAGAGAGTAAGTACATATAATATGAGATGAACGATTACGGGATATTGTCCAATAACCGTCGTAGAGTAACCAATCTCCAACCTTGGCAATGCCCACAAGTGGGTTAACACAACCAAGAGGCCGAAAGGGTGCCAATTATCTCTCGATAATGGAATGTGTGTGAGGTGAGGAATACCTAGATGATGTTTAGTTGTAGAAGAGTTGAGATGAGTGAAAAGATGAAAAATAATAAAATGCTTACCAAATATACTCACTTGGGGAAGTGTTATTTTCGAATTTTGAGAAGTGCAGAATGCCTAGAAATAATTTAAGAGGGGTGGGTTAGTAAATATTTGGGCGCCAGTCTGTAACGTTACATTTTCCTGGATAGGATCCACAAAACTGTAAGGTCACTGAGCACTCACCTACCTAACTTTCAGTCTGGAGGGGAGCACTGTTAAAAGAAATAAAGGGGACGAGTTATAAGAATTTATTAACAAAGATAATCTAAAGGCTGGAGCTACTTAATTACTAATGCCAGTGAAGCTGGCGGAAAGTACTGAAGATGAAACGCAGAATGGAATAAATAACTGAAGAACGTCCGTCTTCAGACTGTGGAGGAGGACCGAGGAACCATCAACTCTCAGGCCGTAGAGAAGGGCCGAGGGCATCTGTCTTCAGACGGTGGTGGACGACCGAGGACCGTCAATCCTCAGGCCGTAGGAGGAGGGCCGAGGGCATCCGTCTTCAGACGGTGGTGGACGGCCGAGGACCGTCAATCCTCAGGCCGTAGGAGGAGGGCCGAGGAGCATCAAATCTTCATCAGGCTTGTGTAGCTCAAGGATCAAGGTTTCCAGGTGTTCTTCGTGAGGGTGCGGCACGGAGAGAGGCCGACTTAAAACCGAAGAATAAGGGTAACTGCCCTTTTACAAATACTTTTATATGGAGCTTCTCAGAGGTGTTACTGCTCTCAGCTCTGAACGTAGACTGCCCATTCCACCACCAGGCTCCTGTCAACTCCAGATATTTACATTTTAAAATTAGAAAATTATTAAAAAGAAAATCGAATGAGGTCGATGTGATTTACCTATACAATCTACAACTAGCTCCAGCAATAAATTAAAAATAAAACTAGGGTTGCCACTAACTGACATCACAAAAGTAAACAAAGATTTAATAAAGATAAAAACTTAAATAACATAAATTACAAGGTCAAGACCAAAGCCGTTGCTAAGCCTCCAAGAAATGACCATGAAGCTACCTAGGGAGGACGAATGCTTAAATTTTCAGGTTAATAATATCCAAAAATGTAAGTAAAAAACATGGTAAAAGACATACACATTACAGACTTTACCGCTGTCATATTAGGCGCGTTGGTGAGCAGGTAGTATGTTGGTACGTAGATTCTAAATTGCACACTTGAGAATAATAATAAATTCGTGTAATTCATCAACTCGTCCCACATGCCCACGGCCCATTTGAGACGAGTTGATGAAAATCATCATCCTCTAAAAATAGCTAGATTTATAAGACATACAATATTTTTATGTCCCACTTTACATTTCAATGCCCATACACATCCTCTAGTGAGAATCCAATGAACGCCATTGACACCACTGATATTAAAGTGGCCACCGCCTGTGCCACTTATCAAAAATTTTGCTATCGACTCAAAAAGAAGAAAACACTCTATTACCTCTAAGTATATACTATTCTACACTAGTTGTAGGCATTCCTATCAAGAAATAGTGAAAAGACTGGTTTAGCATAATAACTTCCTTCCTCCACAAGTCCACATGTCAAATACAAAACAACTTGGCTACCCAGTCAGGTATTACCGACAGCAGCACCAAATATCATGAATACGAGTCCGCACTACATTGCCAGTAGGTCAGTAACTCAGTAGTCGCTCGAGTTACTTCATGTGACTGTAACGTGTTAGTTCTTGGGTACAGTCACGAGCATAAATATCATGAATACGAGTTACATACAATAGCGTCGTTTCGAAAGTAGGTATGTTCACTATAAAATTTCAGTTATATGCACTTTGGGAGAAAATGACTTTCTTATCTTGCGCAAATGTATTCCTGCTCATGACTGTACAAGGTAAGTCCAGACAAGGCTAGAAGTGTTAACGGGGCGGGGCCAGGTGGGGGGGGGGGATTGAAACTCGATACTTGGTCATCTTGTACAACAGGCCAGAGGAACAGCGGTTTGTAAATGTATTTTTGGGATTTTTATTGCGTTCACTTCCGTCATCTTTTGCATCATCTTTTGAAGCAATTTTCAATAATTTATATTTCAGAATATAGAGATAATTTTGGACCTTGTCAGGCATAGCCAATACAGGAAGATAAAGCTTTTAAAACTTAACATACGTGTTTATACCTATATTACCAACATTTTTATTTTTTTATTTATCCTTTAGAAAAAAAAAATTAAAAGAACATTGAACGTATAAAAAATTAGATTTTTTATTAAATTATAAGATATCGGGAACACGCTAAGCTACCGGCAGCCTCCTTAAAACTTATTATTTAAATAATTCTAGTTAGTTGTATTGAAAAAGCTAAAATAAATAAGTCAAAACCAATTTACTTCGTGTTTAGCTGTCTCACCATTAGGTAATAAAAATAAATTGTTAAGATGATTAACATTTAATTTTACTATAATTTCAATTGCAATTAAAAATTCAGATTCCAATATAGAAACTTTTGTACTTGTAACTTGATACAAGTCTCCTTACTAAATCTGCATAAGCCTTAATAATCTCAACAGTGTAAGTAGCTCTTAATAAACATTAACTTTTACAAGTGTTAGAAATATTCAAGAAATCTTGAAAGACTCAACAGTTTAAAATTTCAAAGACATGAAGTCTTATGATAAATTTTGCTCCAAGTATTCTTGATATTGAGAACTGTTGATTTGATTATCATCTTAAAGAACCTCCGCGGTTCTCATTATCGTCATTTAGTCAGAAGAAGTCCAAGGCTGGACATAACTCGCCCTAAACGCCTTATCAACTGTCTTGTGCTTCCCACATCCAGTGGATTCGCGGAACCATCGCAGTGCGCCAACTGTGCCGTCTTGGTAGACGGCACTGCGATGGATTCAAAAGTAACCGTGGAGGAACCATCCTCCACGGTTACTTTTGAATCCCTCAGCCTCTAATTATAATGACTCATCATTAGCTCACAGTTGCACGCGGAAGCTGACAATATCCGTCATATTCGATTGTTATTATATCTTCAAACACTAAAAAAAAATCTCTTCGCAGTCAATTTAAGATGTGGCTTGAGTTTATCACCTGTGGTGTCGTGGCCCCAAATAATCAGTGTGAGTAAGTCTCGCAGATATTACCCGTGACTCTGACTTGCTGCTACGAAGCGACGTAGACGACGTGCAGTGTCACTAGTGCACACGGACGCGCAACTATCACTTTACTAAGCTTGGCTTCTCACCTTACGCCTCGATCTTATAACAGCATAAGAGATAATTTTATCCTCGTACTGAAATCAAAAGTTTAGTACTGTGTATATTCATTTGTTCATTACTAATTAATGTCATCAATCAATGTTTGTCTTATGCATAGAATATTATGACTACAATGAATGGTAAGGTTTAGTATGTTAGTGTGAGAAAGACAAATTATTACACATACGGGTAATAATTTGTCTTGAATATAATGTTCTTACAACTATCGAAGGACATAAGCGCTCTTCTGTTATAGAAAAACACATTTCAATATCAGTCGTAATAAAAATAACTTAATAATGTTGCAATTTGTCGCTCGAAGCGGCACATTTCTTTACAAATCGACGACGTATTCGCGCTCGTGTGGGTACCTTATAAGAAACGATATTGATGCTTTCTATTTGCTTGTGTTTGGCTGGGTGTGTGCCTGCTCGGGGCTCGTTACCTAGCGATCTCCATTCATGTGCGACTTATAATTTTTACGCGAAAAATTTCCCACATTTTTCGCGTGTAGTCGTCGTCTCCATGGAAACCGGGAGGGACTCCGGACCCACTCAGTCAATGTTTATTATGTGAGTAATATTAGAAGCGAGTATGAAGGGAAATTGTCACGTACTCGAATCGGAAAGTCGTATAGATTTTTTTAATGAGAAAATATTGTGGGTCGCATATTTTTTTGCAGATGATACGAAAATATAAGAGGATGCTGTACCTTACTTTAAAAGTTAAGAAACTCCCTCAACATAAGTTTCAACTGCGGTATTTTATAAAAGTTATTTTAGTAAACGTGGTAACAGATTGCGAGTTCAGGATCTGAGATTCTTAGAACTTGAATAAGCGAAGATGCCTGTGATGTATAGCGGAGCTACCTACACATTATATCCTGCTTCATCTTGTGCAGATTGATGAGACGAGGAGATTGTTGTGTCGAGCGTTCATGGACGAAGGAGCCGGCGACATATCTTCTGTTACTGTTTCTTACGAAGTTGTTGGGGATATTCCAAGATATGTGATATCTACCAACCCACACGGGTGGTAGACTATCCTCATATTTCTATCCTTTCCTCTGGTGGATAGAAGGCCTGTGTGATTTGCATGGTCTATGGTCGACCAAGCTATTTGGTTTACATTTTACAATGTAATTTGCATGTAAAATGTAAACCGAATAGCTTGGTCGACCGTACATAATAAAGGGTATTCCGTCTAAATGTGCGAACATTATTGTACTATTATTAATTAAACAAACACGTGAAGATGTAGTTTAGGGTCTCATCTAAGCATGTGGGTTTTTCCGAGACACGTCAATTTTGTGTTTAATATTTTAAAACTAGATGGCGATGCCGGAATTTCCTAGAACTAGGCGTAGACTAGCCTATTCTTCTTCTGTCCGTATCGATGGTAGATATATTGTCATGATAAATGAATTGGGCAGAGTAAGTGGCCACGATATCGCGGTAGCAGTGGCTTTTTTCAGTTCTTCAGGAATGAACTGATCCTTGAAACGATATGCTGAAACAAATTCGGAGGTCATGGACTCTTTTGTAGTCAAAACCAAACCAAGATAGTTGGATTCAGGGTCAACAAACCCTTTCATTACCTTACTACCAGTACAAATCAAATTAATCGTCTATACCTTTAATTAAGCGAATGTACCGCCAGTACATGACGTAGATAATACGTACCTCCAAGTATTTGTGGATCCCAAATCAAATGATTCCCCTCGACGGCATTGACACGAACCTTCGTCTTACACTCGAACACTGCTCACAATAGACTAGGCACATATGTCTATGTAGTAAGTACATTATATAAAGGACCACTAGTTTACGAATTGTCGAGATATTCAATGTGGTTTCCGGCAAAATTTTAGTTTGCACACAAACTGATTCTGGGAAACAAAAACTAGGTATCAAGTGTTCTTAATCTATTTATTCATTGAACAACAGTAAGTATAATAATTACAAGATATCTTAAGGCAATAGGGTGGTTAGTATCTTTGTTACTATATAAAAATTACATATTGTAGCATATACGTTGTTGCGTACTCATTCAAGTAACACTAAAACTTCTAATCACCGTACTTAGCCAATGTTATGACACATTGTGTTATCCATTTATTCTAAGACGGACTACACACTAATTCAGATCGGTTAATTGGAACAGCAGGAAAAAAACGGGTAAAATAAATAATAATAATAATAATAATAATAATAAGGCAACTCTCGATGACATGTACGTCGTTTCATAAACCACGCAATTTATTCCGTATATTTTTTGAAAAGACCACTGTTTTTTTTGGATTTACTTCTGTGTCCGAAGGAAATATGAAATCATGTGATTTATTTAACAAATTAAAACCTCCACAATCTCAATAAGTTTATAAAAATACGAAGAAGAACATAATGACAATGAATGACAGATGTCATAAAAGAAAAAATGCAATTGTTGTACAAATAAATTGTTAGATGATTAACGACGACCAGATATGTTGTGTATGTGAATGTTAACGAGAGCAGCAGCACGACGCGCACGCCTACCATCCCCGGAATCGTCGCTCAGCTCCGCCTCGCCGCCGCCGGACCCCGGATCACCAGTGTCACCGGTTGCGGCAGTTGCGTCGAGCTCGAGCGACGAATATTTCTCTCCGCCGACGTCGCCACCACCTGTACGTCGTGCGGGGAGAGGCCGGCCACCGACGAGCTTGGGGCTTAGGGGCCAACAGGCCCCGAGCCGGGTCCCCGCCACCGGTGGTTGTGTGCAGCGCATGAAATGGACTCAATCCATTAACGAGAACGTCATGCGCGCATACTACGGGTCTACAGAGGGGGGAACTAACCTCACTGCGTACCGTGTTAGGATGCTGTCTCTGTTCCAGGATCTTGAACCAACCGTCAACGTCTCAGCCCAACGACTGTCGGATCAGGTGCGGGTCATCCAACGCAACCACAGGTTGGACGACGCCGCACTTGATAGGCTGCGCTCAGAAGTACTGAGCAACCTTATCATCCTAACTCCGACACAAACCGCGGTGCATACGTCAGTTAATAACGTAACCCTACCGCGGTCGAACCCTGATGTTGTAGAGGAGGATGATAGGGTTGCCACGGTAAGTAGCCAGTGCAACTACCGATTGAGGAGCGCTCTGGAGGATGCGTTTCGTGAATATCGGTCCACTCCTACCGAACTTAGACCCCGATTACCACGGTTACCCATGCATAAGAAAAATAGGGCGCTGGTGTGTGCCTTGGACTCGCAACTCAAGAATATATTCGAGAGTAGCGAGAACCTCGTTGATACACACTCGATCCTGTTCTGTGGGGCTGTTGCGGCATGTCGTTTAGCTAATGTCAAGTTCCCGAATTGTGACGTAGCTACTCGACCAAAACCAGCCGTACCAGCCTGGCAGTGCAGGATCGAGCGCCGTATCGACGAGGCCAGGGTACTCATCGGCAAACTATACTGCTTCAGGGAGGGCAATACACGACCACGAGTGATGCGCTTTGTGAGGCGGGCATTCTCGGGGACTGAAATCAGTCCTCAAGAATACATGTCCCGTGTCACAGAGCGCATCGACTTCCTGAAGCAGAAAGTTTATGCATGGGCGAACCGTATTCGGCGGTATAAGCGGCGGGTTGATCGGTATTCACAGAATCGCATGTTCCAGAGCGACGAGAGGTGGGTATACAGAGCTTGGGAGCGACCCGAGCAAAATATGACAGACGTGTGTCGCCCGGATGATGCCGCCACGAGTTCTTTCTGGCGCAGCATCTGGTCGGTACCCGTTTGTCATACTGAGTCTGACTGGATGCGTGATGTCGAACGAGTGTGTGAACCTATCCCAGAAATGGAGCCAATTTTAATAACACCTTTAGATATAGCCAAAGCAGTTCGTCCGTTACCGAATTGGAAATCACCGGGACCGGACGGACTGCACAACTTCTGGCTCAAATGGTTTAGTAGTTCACACACTTGCCTGGCATCGCAATTCCAGTCATCCTTAGAATCCGGGTCTCTACCACAGTTTTTAACAACAGGCGTTACCCACCTGCTCCATAAGTCAGGTAGTCCCGCGGAACCCAAGAATTATAGACCGATCACGTGTTTGTCTACGATCTACAAGCTTCTTACATCCATTTTGAGAGTGAAAATTAATACACACATTGACAAAAACTCCATCATGTCTGCCTCTCAGAATGGATGTAGGAATGGGTCCCGCGGTACTAAGGAGCTACTCCTCATCGACATGGCCATTAGCCAACAGGTTCGTCGATCCCGCAAGGATCTGTCGACATGTTGGATAGATTATAAGAAGGCCTATGACTCGGTGCCACATACGTGGCTCATGAGGGTGCTGGAGTTGTACAAAATAGATACAACTCTACGCGCCTTCCTTGAGTCATGTATGGGGCAATGGAAGACGGTCCTTCGATATCCAGGATGTCGACAGATCCAGGGGAGCGATGAGCCTGTATGGATTAAGCGGGGAATATTCCAGGGCGACAGTCTGAGTCCACTTTGGTTCTGTTTAGCCCTGAATCCTCTAAGCACATTGCTGGAGAATTCAGGCCTAAGCTGCCGGTTGAGGAAGGATGGTCAGGTTATATCTCACCTACTTTACATGGATGATCTGAAACTCTTTGCCCCCAACAAATTGCGACTGATGGAGCTACTTAAAGTAACTGAAACTTTTAGTAGCGCCATCAGGATGGAATTTGGTGTGGACAAATGTGCAGTCATGTATGTAAAGCGAGGGGAGATTATGGAATCCGAGGGACTTCAGCTCTCGGACTCCATACACCTAAGATCTCTTTCCTCATCCGAAACCTATAAGTATTTGGGTATGTCGGAAGCGTTAGGCATTAACGTAACTGACATGAAGCAATCGTTGAAGGAGCGCTTCTTCGGTCGCCTGAGAAAGGTATTAAATAGCCTTCTTTCAGGCGGGAACAAGGTGCGCGCCTTCAATGGTTGGGTCATGCCCGTTTTAATGTACTCTTTCGGCATACTCAAATGGACTCAGACTGAACTCGACGCCCTGGACAGAAGAGTTCGTACACTGCTGACCGAAACCCGGATGCATCACCCACGATCATCGGTGATGAGACTGTACATCCCGCGGAAGTGCGGAGGTCGAGGCTTTTTAAACGCGAAGACCCTCCACAACCGCGAGGTGTGCAGTCTCAGAGAATATTTTTTAAAAGCCGAGATGGGTATGCACCGAGATGTGGTCGCAGTGGACAAGGGACTCACCCCGCTGTCCATGGCTAAAGAGAACTGGCACAAACCTGAAGTACTTACCACTGATGACCGTAAGGAAGTATGGCAAGGCAAAGAGCTTCACGGGCGCTTCTACCGGGCTCTTCATGGGCCCGATGTAGATTTTCTAGCGTCCGTGTTCTGGTTACGTTTCGGCGACCTCTTTGGGGAAACTGAAGGTTTTGTCTGTGCGATTATGGACGAAGTTATGTTGACGAACAACTATCGGAAATATATTATGAAGGACGGGACGGTTGACGTGTGTCGGGCATGCCACCTTCCGGGTGAGTCCATCAGACATATTATTTCTGGTTGTTCTCGTCTGGCTAACGGCGAGTACTTGCACAGGCACAACCAAGTAGCCAGGATTATACACCAGCAACTTGCCTTGAAATATAAACTTGTGGAATCTGAGGTACCGTACTACAAGTATGTGCCCGACCCAGTTCTCGAAAAAGACCATGTCACGTTGTACTGGGATCGGTCTATCATTACTGACAGGACTATTGTTGCCAATAAGCCTGACATAGTGATGATAGACCGATCAGCGCGCCGCGTAATGATAATCGATGTTACCATTCCGCATGACGAGAACCTCGTGAAAGCCGAGAAAGAGAAACAAATAAAATATCTCGACTTGGCACACGAGGTTCGCGACATGTGGAATATGAACTCGGTTATCATTGTGCCGATTGTCGTGACGGCCAATGGCCTTATAGCCAAGAGCTTCGATGACCACATATCGAAGCTCTCTTTAGGCGGTTGGATCAAGGGCCTGATCCAGAAGGCAGTACTCCTCGATACGGCTCGCATTGTGAGGAGGTTCCTGTCTCTGCAGCCCTAACCACCGGTGGCTTGGACCCTGCTCCCGACACCGGCGGACCACTATTTTTTATATTTTTGAATGTATTTTTTTAATATATATATTTTTAAGGTACATTTAAAAATATGTAAAATAAGGAGATAAGATGAATAAAGGAGATAATAATAATAAATTTATTTCATAAAAAGGAGATTGTAGTACATGAGCATAATTACACAGAGTTATACATATAGGTTTGTACCGTGTCAATCACAATCTGGTGGGTGAAGTTCTGCTTTCCTAGCTAGGTTATAGAATAACCTGTATTAAGGATTAGCAGTCCCTGTCCCTTACAAAAGTTACATTAAACTAGTACAATATTTTATTTTATTTTTATACTACAATAATTTTTATAATTGAATACATGCAAGTGTGTGCGAGTGTGTGATTGATGTGTGTAAGTGTGTGTGATTGATGTGTGTAAGTGGTATGTGCGCGCTTGTGTGTTCGAGAGTGTGTGTGTGTATGTGTGTGTGTGTGTGTGTGTGATGGAGTGAAAGAGAGTGTGTGTTCGTTTTAATTGAAGTTGAGTGAGGTAAAATTTGATCTGTCACTGTCACTGACACCTATTGAGATAATTTTCTGTTTCATCATAGCTTTTATTTTGAAGAAATGAACGTAGAATTTTTTTACACTTAAAGTTGGATAGTCCGTAGATCAAGCAGATTTTGTTAAATTTATTGTACAAAGTCGGGCCTAAGCAGTTGCAAAATCTACGTGCAAATGATGTGCGTACTTGTGGAAGAGTGCAAATTAAGTCTTTCCTACGCTTAGTTACTATTTTATAAGGGGTTTTACGGTGCTGTAGGAGAACTGTTTGAAGGATGAAATGTTGTCGAACGTTAAGAACATTACAACTACTATACAATAGATCAGTAGGAAACATGAAAGGTCTTGAAGTAGCTACTTTCAGTACCGCTCTGTGTGCAATCTCGAGTGGTTTTAGTATAGTTTTCGCAGCACCACCCCAGCATGTGATACAGTATGTAACAATAGATAAACACAGGGAAAAATAAACTAAACGTATAATGTTTGGGTTCGCGATACTTCGGAGGGTTTTAAATTTATAAATTAACTTGCGGACTCTACTGGTGAGTTGATTAATTTGAGTTTTGAAATTAAGGTTTTTGTCAATATGTACTCCTAAATATTTGATATTATCGACTACATTTAGGGATGGGCAGAGACAAGAGGCATTTCCTTGTAGACACCTGTATTTGTGGGCTGTAATAGATACAGGAAATCTTGGCTGAGTGGCAGGACTAATTGAATAGGTGATAAAGTTAGTTTTGGAGGTGTTGAGCGTTAGTGAGTGAGAATAGAGCCAATTTAGGGTTTTGTTAAAACCAGACTGTGCAATTTGCTCAAGTTCCGACCAGGTGTCAGCAACAAAGGTTATAGCAGTATCATCTGCAAAAGTTACTATCTTTGCATTTGTAATATTTAGGTTGCATAAGTCGTTTATAAAAACTAGAAAAAGTGTCGGACCCAATATGCTTCCTTGGGGCACTCCGTAATGGATGGGAAGCTCTTCGCTTTTATGGGTATCTATACTAACCATTTGAGCGCGATCCGAGAGATAGTTTCGGAAAAGATCCAATTGCAAGCCCCTGACACCAATCCTCTCCAGTTTTAGTAAGAGCATAGAAATTGGAACGGTGTCAAATGCTTTCGCAAGATCTATAAACATAGTTAATACCCTTTTGTTTTTGTCTAAGTTAAGCACTATATTGTTAAGCAAATCTTGCACTGCATCTGTGGTGGATTTACCTTTGCGAAAGCCAAATTGTTGCGAAGATATAAGATGATAATGTTCAAGGTAATTAACCAGTCTTTTATTTATGAGGCGTTCGAGGACCTTTGACATGGCACTCAGAACAGCTATTGGGCGATAATTACTGGGCACCTTCCCGTCCCCTCCCTTAAAGACCGGCTGAATTATTGCCTTTTTAAGGGATGTAGGAAAGATACCAGTATCGAAGCATATATTAAAAATATGGCTTAGGATAGGTGCCAGGATATCTGCGTATTTTTTGAGAATGTAAGGCGTGATGCCATCCCAGCCAGTAGCAGCGTTAGACCGTAACGTATTAATGACAGTAATGATTTCTTCGGGATCTACACGGTCTAGGACAAATGAAGAAGCCGTCGAGGGATTGTGTGTACCTTGTGGCAGAGCCAGTGCTTGATTCCCGTTATCTTTTATAATGTCATTGGCAAGCTTTTCGCCGATATTAACAAAATATGAATTAACGCTATTACATGATTGTTTAGGTGAGAGTGACAATGAAAGTAATTGTGTAGCTGTGGTTTTAGTTTTTGAAGTATTGGTTACACGTTTGATGGTATCCCATAAGGTTTTTGGGTTATTACCTGCCTTAGCTAACTCTTGAGTATCATACAGTCTTTTTGCTTTCTTTAGAATACTAACACAATGATTTCTGTATCTCTTATAAGTAATTTTAATTATCTCATTCTCTGGAGATTTTTGTACTTTTTTATGAAGCGCGTCTCTATTCCTAATACACCGCAATAAGCCAGGTGTAATCCAGGGCTTTAAAATCCTTTTTTAGGGGGGACTTTTTTGGTAATCGTATTATCCGAAATGGCAGAACTAATAAGTTTTATGAGTTTATCAGTAACAGTATTAGCGTCTCTTTCGTCGTAAAGAGGCTTAAGATCTAATTGCCTTATACTTTCATCAAGCCCCTCATAGTCTATCTTCGTAATTGTAGAGCAAGCTGCTTTTTTCAAGTCTTGGTTTTGGATGCATAATAAGGTGGAGAAATGATCGGTAATTGTGGAACTGTAGACGAATGTACGAGTGGGACACTTTGTTCTTAGTATCGTGTGGTCTAGACAGTTATCACCTCTGGTTGGAAGAACATGGGCAGGTAGATAACCATGAAAAGCAAGACAGTCCAAGTATTCGTGAGAACGCATGTCAGACGTGTTTGATTTTATATCTAAATTTAAATCACCAGTTATTATTACAGATTTGAATGCGTGAAGCGAAGAGAGGACATTGTTGAGGGCAGCTATAAAACTTCGTATGCAGTCAGTAGATGGTGAGCGATATATGCACACTATCGCTATCTCAGAACCAATTTTTATAATAAGACCAGAGGCTGATTGGTAAAGGTCTGGTTCTTCACAGGTAGCTAACAAGTTTGACTTGAGATATACCACAACACCATCACTTTGGTTTTTATGTTTGGTGGTTTTAAATATATTATAGTTTTGCATGACTGGAATATTATAGTTACTAGCACAAGGTAGCCAGCATTCGGTCAGTACGACCAAATCGCAGTCAAAAGAAATGCGGTGTAAGAGCGTTTGAAGACTTAAAAAGTTACGAGTAATAGATCGAATGTTTTGTGTCAAAATTTTTATATACTTGTGTGGATGCAATAGTATTGAATGAGTATCTTCAGGTGTACATGTATGTGTTATTGACACAGAGAGCTGGTCAATATTGTCAATTATTTGGTTAATGTCATCAGCCATTGAAATGTTTTAAATACGGGCAAAACTGTGGTGATAGCGAGGGTAATTAGTATTCCATAGAGTAATGAGTTTATTTGTGACTGCATTGAGATATAATTCTGTATATTATTTCGATAAGCTAAGTAAGTGAATAGACACCAAATATGGCCACAGAGTGGTTGTTCAAACCAATTATTGAAATGATTGAGTGGTTGTATGAATGTTAGGTGTGTAGTAGGGTTTTGTGAATGAGTTGTGAATATGATGTAGTGGTATGTACGTGTGTTGTGTTTTAGTTTAAGAGGTAAACATACAGTAGTTATTTGTAATTTAAAAAACAAAGGTAGAAAAACGGAATTTAAAAATAGTGAGAATAAACAAAAATAATAGTAAATGAACTTATAGTTACGTAGTCATGCATTGTTGGTTAAGGGCAGCTGTTTCAGTTGTTCTTCATTTTTAACCACTATGGATTGGCTATCCGAGTCCTTCTTGAGAAACACACGTCCGTTCGATGTCCAGCAATAGCTGTATTGATTTGACTTGGCGTATAATCTAGTTAAGTAAAACAGCCGTTTAGAGAGTGGGGTCAGCTGTTCCGCAATGTAGATAGGTGTTTTTTGTGCGGCGTTGAAGTTAAGATGGGCGGAGTTTACTTTATTACTGGCATTCAATTTGTTGTAGTTTTTGACGGCAGTGAGGAACTTAGTCTTCACGAGTGTATTTGAAAACTCAACTGATATATTTGATGTCAAGGCTTCCTTTTTAGACGGTTGTCGGGTTATATCACGAATACAGGTTAGCTCCATGTCAGCTTCCAAGTGTTTAGACAAGTGCATTATAGTTTCAAACAACATTATCTTTGTCTCATGATTTCTTTTGGGAACATTGCGTATTTCTATGGACGTTTTAACGAGGTTCCGATCTAAAGATTCTATCTTTTCCTCTAACGTAGATAGCTTGATCGCCATAGAGCTACGTTCTTTTTCAAGACTCGTAATTTTCACCTCGACAGACTGCAACTGATCCGAAATGAGAGTCATTGTTTTTTCGAGTTCATTATTGGTTGCCTTAATCGAGATGTAGTGATTCTTTATCTCAATAAAATGGTTCTCTAATTTATCTAGCCGGGAATTTTGGGAAGTAATCATTTCATCCAGCATCCTCTTGATCTCGTTTTTAAATGCATCTAATTCTTCTCCAGTATCCCCACCTGATAGGCACCTGCGTTTGGCTCGCTGTGTATTTCCTTGTGTTTTGGTGTCTGCGTAATATAATTTTTGGATATCAGATTCTGACCGGGACGGGTATTGATTTGGCGGTGTTTTTGGTGGTGTTTTATACATTGTTTGTCCCTTACACTATACGTATTTGTTTACACAAAATTTGTTTGTACCACACAAAATAGCGCCCGCCAATCACTGTCGCGGCAAGCGACGAGTATGTATGACCCAGCGTGTGTTGTTTTGGCTAAGTGCGTCGCGTAATCGCTAGTCACGTGCGGGTGCGCTGCTTGACTCCGCCTTGCTATTGCGTTCTCCTGAGTTGCTCTCCTTGTCACTCGCGCACGTTGCGTTCGCGTTCACTATTTCGTATTTTTGTGCGCCTGGTACTTATACGAATTTAATTTAGCGTTTATTACCAAAAATGTATTAATTAAATTGAATAAAATAAAAATAACTTGTACGGGAGGCACGTCTACTCGCTTGCGCGGTCCAAAGGGAAGGGGCAAAATAAGGTAATGAATAAGGTAAAATCGAATAGGTAAGTAACTAATTCGGATCATCCTTGTTGTTCAACAAATATTGCCGAATCGAATGTGCTGGCCGAACAAATGTGCCAGCATTTTCTTCTACTTGCTTATACAACTCCAACGACAAATTAAACCAATCGGCAAGCAAAAAATAAAATAATTGCTCATTTTTATTTTGCTCGGATGCAATGAGAAATTAATTAACGACTATAATATGTTGTGTATAGTATTGCTGCAGTATTGCTTGGTGCCAATTAAAAGTTCTCCCACGGCCTCCCTGCGATCAGGGCAACATTATGCAATTAAGTAGAACCGTCTGTCTGTAGCGCGTAGGTACAGCTAAATACTAGTTCGAGTTGTGATTTACTGTCAAATCTAGTTTGAACCAGTTATAGCCGGATTAATGTAGTTATAACTAGACTGAACTGGATGCTATCCATGTCTGTGTAACCCTTGTTTGTGTTATCTGTTTAGCTTGTTAATTGGTGACTATTTTAGTCTCCTATTAGTACACTCAGTGTAGTACTTTAATAAATATATTTTTCAATACACTTCCTCGAAAACTGGTCCTTAACGCACTACGATTAGTTACAACATGCAATGTATTTCACACGCGTGCGATTTTTCCCACTTTCCCGCACGTGTGCAGGAATAAAAATTGCCACAGATAACTATACCTATACTTAGTCCAAATTGGTTCAATGCCTATAGTCTGAGGTGAATGTTTTTTTTATTTTCGGCAAAGCACTACGCGTCTTTACGGCATAAATATTTTTTGAATATTAAAATTGTGTTTATAAATAGAACATCATAGATAAACATGATTATTAAAAACTAATAGTTATTTTTATACACAAATTAACATTTATTTGTGTTCTGAATTCAAAATATAAAATAAATCTATTTTTTATATTAGGCTGTTTAACGGCTTCATACCTTTGCCTCTCCTTCAATCTGGCGAAAGCAGAGCGCGAAAAAAAGAAAATTAAAATCATAGTTTCTTAGTTCGTGACAAAAATATTTTTCGTTATATTTTATTTTATTTCTTCAAAAGTGTATTGAAAAACGTCGTTTGATACACGTGGACATTTGTTATTGCAGTTCTCGGCTCAAAAACACCCTCGCCTACGGCTCGGGAGTTATAATTCCGCCTCGAATACAATAACAAACTTTCTCCACTTGTATCAAAATGTACTATTAATTCATCGCGACCATACTGAGTGAAGGTAGGTAACAAATAACATTTCTTCTTTCTTGTTATCAGGGAAAATATCAAAATGGTACAAAATACCACAGTTATTATGGGTGTCAATTTTATATTTTTTCAATACACTTCCTCGAAAACTGGTCCATAACGCACTACGATTAGGTACAACATGCAATGTATTTCACACGCGTGCGATTTTTTCCACTTTCCTGCACGTGTGCGGGAATGAAAATTGCCACAGATAACTATACCTATACTAAGTCCAAATTGGTTCAATGCCTATAGTCTGAGGTGAATGTTTTTTTTTTAATTTCGGAAAAGCCCGCGTCTTTATGGCATAAATATTTTTTGAATATTCAAATTGTGTTTATAAATAGAATATCATAGATAAACATGATTATTAAAAACGAATAGTTACTTTTATACACAAATTAACATTTATTTGTGTTCTTAATTCAAAAGTATAAAATAAATCTATTTTTTACATTACGCTGTTTAACGGCTTCATGCCTCTCCTTCAACCTGGCGAAACCAAAGCGCGAAAAAAAAAGAAAATGAAAATCATAGTTTCATAGTTCGTGACAAAAAAATATTTTTCGTTATTTTATTTTATTTCTTCAAAAGTGTATTAAAAAACGTCGTTTGATACACGTGGACATTTGTTATTGCAATTCTCGGCTCAAAAACACCCTCGCCTACGGCTCGTGTGTTATAATTCCGCCTCGAATGCAATAACAAACTTTCTCCACTTGTATTAAAATGTACTATTCCACAGAGCCTAACTAGGCATAATTATATCCGCCGCCACCGCCTATGTACCACTAATGTACATGAAGTTTAAATAAAAAATAAATAAATATGTCGGCGTAATTTTGTAAAACCCGTAATTTTTTAATCTGCGTAGTCAGATTATAACCTGTCGAAGTGAAACAAACAAAAACAAAACAAACTGACAAACTGTTTGTCTATTTATTGATTTAGAAGATTTACGAACATCAAAAAATAAATTACAAACCTCTGTTTGTAATTACAATTAGGATAACTGAGTGCGTTTCTGGGTTTCTGACACTGACTTTATAATTATGTTACGAAAAATCATGATTTTTATGTAACACTGCTTGTTATGTTTCTTAGCATCTATTTAATTCTCTACACAAGCCTATCCAGTTTCGCTACAATCTTGGACTTCTATAATAATTTATATGGCAGAGATTGCAAACTTCCCGAAAGGATAGAAGCTTTATGAGGCGTGAAATAGAAAAGATAAGGTTATCAATATGTAGAACACCGTGCTGCGGGATACACACCTATGTGACATGTCACAGAAGGTACATCAACCATATGAGTATCATAGAAACTGTCCATTGCGCGTGTTTACTTTATGAGATCAGTAAGTCGGTTTTCACAAAATCCCGTTTTTTTTTCTGTATGTTATGTACGGCCGAACAAGCTATTTGGTTTACATTTTAACCAACAAATTACATTGTAAAATGTAAACCAAATAGCTTGTTCAACCGTACATGATACTAAGTTATAATATGTCATTTAGATTTTCCTTCACCCAAAAATATACCATGAAATAATTATAAATCTATAAAATACGTGAGAACACATACATGGAAGTTTAAGAAATAAAAAACAAGGTTTCAAATGTAGCTGAGGGTTTTTTGGCGACCGCGAACCGGAAGACGTTGCGTTGGAAGGCCTCCCACTAGGTGGACCGATGACCTGGTGAAGGTTGCAGGAATCCGCTGGATGCGAGACGCACGGGACCGGTCAATGTGGCGACACTTGGGGGAGGCCTATGTCCATCAGTGGACGTCTATCGGCTGAAATGATGATGATGAATGATGAGGGTTTTTTTGGGTAAGAAACTAAAAGTGCCTACACAGGTTTCTAAGTGTAAAGTAAAAGAATAGAATAGCTATGAATACAAATCTCCATCCCTCTACCTAAACATACGCTCCTAACTTTCTAACCTGTTCCTTCAACCTTTCCGAGTGCCGGCGACTTGCCCCGACACCGGTCGGTAGGTCGGTTCCTACCTAACCACTTACCCACCTACCCACGCGGAGGATCAACTTCCAAGTATTCAAATTATATTAACTGTCTTTGTCTTTTTCGCCGTCCGTCGGATCCAATCTACATATTTGTTGGGAACTTCAATAAGTTGCAGTTTGATGGCGGCCCACAGATGGCGCCACTTGCATAGTTCACGATGTTCAGCTCTGTTGAGTTCGTCATAATAATGACGTAGTTTGTAATCGAGTCTGTTATACCTAATATAATAAATTCATTTATTTCAGGAAAATAACACCCATTGCCAATTATAAATTAATAACAGATAAAAACATCATTACAATAAAATGAAATATAAAATCAGACTCAATCAACTAGAATTAAATTAAATATAATCAAAACAAAACAAATTCAATCAAATTAAATCCAAAATCTAAGTCTAACGTTACACGTTATACGTTACTTAGTTTTATGAGTGTACCTAATAAGAAACAAAAACATAACTTTATTAAATATGAAAACATGATTGCTGCATTTCCTGAAATGGGTGATATTACTTACTTATATGCACCAATTTTGACCCTGACAACTTGCGGCCCAAATTGAGTAATTTATAAGTAATCGAACTTTTTACGTGTTTTTTAAAGGGCTTAGAATTTTGTCCCTGTTTCTTCAAACAAACTCTCGTCCAAAAACCACATAAAAATTGTGAAAAATCTACTCCACTCTATTCGTTAAACTGATACTTTTCCTATACTCCAAGTACAAATGAATAGACAACCAATTTAACAGAAAAAACGAGCAAGAAGGCGCGATTTAGTATAAACTAGTTTCGCAACTAGCCGTGATTGGGCTCGACTAGGACCGCATTTAGTCGCCATTTGTTTCGACATATTAGTTGACCTGATGCGTTGTAAGTTTCAGGTCAACGAGTATCGTTTTAGATATTTTTGCATAATGTAACACTGGCTGGCCTTTAGTTCTCCATTTTTCAACCTTGTCGTTGAATACAACGAACACCTAACACAAAAAAAAACTTAAAATCACCGGAAGTATCAACTAAATCAAAAGCGTCTCAAAGTTTCATCTCCTCCATATAATAACAACACAAACGTCACCTCGGTCCCGTTTACATGAAGTCCCCAAGTATATACTCGACTAGTACATCCAGATCCCACATTACGTCTCGCTGCTGTATAAATCGGCAATAAATAAATGAAAACTTGTAAAGTAGGTACTCGCTTGTCGGGGAAACTTCTCGAAACTTATTTAATAACTCTCTGACCATTGAATACCGGTCGCCATAGCGACAACATCATTCATACTTAATTAAATTGTTTAACAAACAATTTATAAACAGGTCGGAAGAGTTTTTATGCGCTATATTGTTTCCCGTGGAACAATGAAACAATTAAGTTGGTCGGCCATTGCAGTCTGTTCCTCGTTATGTTTGAACTAAGTTACTATTTGCCGTTCCTGCAACAAGGCTCAGAAAACTAAGGGGTACGTTCAGATGCTAATGTGTAAGTACGTTTTTACAATAAACTTCCGAGCCATCTTCAAGCACTAAGTCTAAATAAATTCAAATCGTTTATAAAACGGAAGCTTTGCCTGAAAGCCATGTTAATCACCATTTCGAAGATAAGTTTCGTATTTTGTTATTATTTACTTTAATTTTTATTATTTTACGTGACATTTACTGATTTGACATGAATAATATTTACTTTGTTACGTATTTTACTTTTTTATTTTATTGTGCCATTTAAGATTTTCGTGATTTTATTGACATTAATTTTGTAAATTATTATTTTTTTATTTAAACTTCATGAACAATAGTGGTTCATAGGCGGACTTAATGCCAGAAGGCATTCTCTGCCAGTCAACCTTTGGGTTATAGGAAAACATAGTGATAGGGTACAAAATAATGTCTAAAAAACTAACTTCTAGTTTACGAGAATTTAATTTAATTATTGTGAATGTGAGGACCATGTGGGTCACATTTAAATTTTTTATTTTTTATTTTTCCCACGACTGTCCGGCAGATTGAGTACTATATGCGACCTACCCAAAAGTCCTTTCTTTGGTATCGTTCGTCGTTTCATAAAGCTCCTTGAGTTATAAGTCGAGCTACACGATAACTGACAAATGCTTGCACTGACTGGACAGGTCCACTCAAATCTGTGTGGTTCTTTCTTCAAAAGACCATCTCAGAAACTAATCTGCATAGTCCTCATGTAAATTGAGAAATGTCTCGACTTTAAAAGAGACTATGACCTCTGAGTTTGTTTCGGCTGTTTGTTCTCAAAGTAGTCAGGTACGAAACACTGGCCGCATCTAGTTTTTAAAAAATGACGTGTAAAAGTGTTTGTAAAAACCTAATTGCAAAATAAACATCATTCATTCATTCATTATCAGCCCGTGGTTTCCAACTGCAGGGAAAAAACTTTTCTACTCAACTCGTAAACAAATTGTTTCTCCTAAAAACAACATTATTATTAATATTCCGTTTATTTATTTACATCCTTATCTATTTACATTTTTAAGTATTTCTCAAAATAAAACGATACAAAAAAAAACACTTAAAAATATAAAAAAATAGTAGTCCGCCGGTGTCGGGAGCAGGGTCCAAGCCACCGGTGGTTAGGGCTGCAGAGACAGGAACCTCCTCACAATGCGAGCCGTATCGAGGAGTACTGCCTTCTGAATCAGGCCCTTGATCCAACCGCCTAAAGAGAGCTTCGATAGATGGTCATCGAAGCTCTTGGCTATAAGGCCATTGGCCGTCACGACAATCGGCACAATGATAACCGAGTCCATATTCCACATGCCGCGAACCTCGTGTGCCAAGTCGAGATATTTTATTTGTTTCTCTTTCTCAGCTTTCACGAGGTTCTCGTCATGCGGAATGGTAACATCGATTATCATTACGCGGCGCGCTGATCGGTCCATCATCACTATGTCAGGCTTATTGGCGACAATAGTCCTGTCAGTAATGATGGACCGATCCCAGTACAGCGTGACATGGTCATTTTCGAGAACTGGGTCGGGCACATACTTGTAGTACGGTACCTCAGATTCCACAAGTTTATATTTCAAGGCAAGTTGCTGGTGTATAATCCTGGCTACTTGGTTATGCCTGTGCAAGTACTCGCCGTTAGCCAGACGAGAACAACCAGAAATAATATGTCTGATGGACTCACCCGGAAGGTGGCATGCCCGACACACGTCAACCGAGTCCTTCATAATATATTTCCGGTAGTTGTTCGTCAACATAACTTCGTCCATAATCGCACAAACAAAACCTTCAGTTTCCCCAAAGAGGTCGCCGAAACGTAACCAGGACACGGACGCTAGAAAATCTACATCGGGCCCATGAAGAGCCCGGTAAAAGCGCCCGTGAAGCTCTTTGCCTTGCCATACTTCCTTGCGGTCATCGGTGGTAAGTACCTCAGGTCTGTGCCAGTTCTCTTTAGCCATGGACAGCGGGGTGAGTCCCTTGTCCACTGCGACCACATCTCGGTGCATACCCACCTCGGCTTTTAAAAAATATTCTCTTAGACTGCACACCTCGCGGTTGTGGAGGGTCTTCGCGTTTAAAAAGCCTCGACCTCCGCACTTCCGCGGGATGTACAGTCTCATAACCGATGATCGTGGGTGATGCATCCGGCTTTCGGTCAGCAGTGTACGAACTCTTCTATCCAGGGCGTCGAGTTCGGTCTGAGTCCATTTGAGTATGCCGAAAGAGTACATTAAAACCGGCATGACCCAACCATTGAAGGCGCGCACCTTGTTCCCACCTGAAAGAAGGCTATTTAATACCTTTCTCAGGCGACCGAAGAAGCGCTCCCTCAATGATTGCTTCATGTCAGTTACATTAATGCCTAACGCTTCCGACATACCCAAATACTTATAGGTTTCGGATGAGGAAAGAGATTTCAGGTGTATGGAGTCCGAGAGTTGAAGTCCCTCGGACTCCATAATCTCCCCTCGCTTTACATACATGACTGCACATTTGTCCACACCAAATTCCATCCTGATGGCGCTACTAAAAGTTTCAGTTACTTTCAGTAGCTCCATCAATCGCAATTTGTTGGGGGCAAAGAGTTTCAGATCATCCATGTAAAGCAGGTGAGATATAACCTGACCATCCCTCCTCAACCGGCAGCCTAGGCCTGAATTCTCCAGCAATGTGCTTAGAGGATTCAGGGCTAAACAGAACCAAAGTGGACTCAGACTGTCGCCCTGGAATATTCCCCGCTTAATCCATACAGGCTCATCGCTCCCCTGGATCTGTCGACATCCTGGATATCGAAGGAACGTCTTCCATTGCCCCATACATGACTCAAGAAAGGTGCGTAGAGTTGTATCTACTTTGTACAACTCCAGCACCCTCATGAGCCACGTATGTGGCACCGAGTCATAGGCCTTCTTATAATCTATCCAACATGTCGACAGATCCTTGCGGGATCGACGAACCTGTTGGCTAATGGCCATGTCGATGAGGAGTAGCTCCTTAGTACCGCGGGACCCATTCCTACATCCATTCTGAGAGGCTGACATGATGGAGTTTTTGTCAATGTGTGTATTAATTTTCATTCTCAGAATGGATGTAAGAAGCTTGTAGATCGTCGACAAACACGTGATCGGTCTATAATTTTTGGGCTCCGCGGGACTACCTGACTTATGGAGCAGGTGGGTAACGCCTGTTGTTAAAAACTGTGGGAGGGACCCGGACTCTAAGGATGACTGGAATTGCGATGCCAGGCAAGTGTGTGAACTACTAAACCATTTGAGCCAGAAGTTGTGCAGTCCGTCCGGTCCCGGGGATTTCCAATTTGGTAACGGACGAACTGCTCTAGCTACATCCAAAGGTGTTATAAAAATTGGCTCCATTTCTGGGATAGGTTCACACACTCGCTCGACATCACGCATCCAGTCAGCCTCAGTATGACAAACGGGTACCGACCAGATGCTGCGCCAGAAAGAACTCGTGGTGGCATCATCCGGGCGGCACACGTCCGTCATATTTTGCTCGGGTCGCTCCCAAGCTCTGTATACCCACCTCTCATCGCTCTGGAACATGCGATTCTGTGAATACCGATCAACTCGCTGCTTATACCTCCGAATACGGTTCGCCCATGCATAAACTTTCTGCTTCAGGAAGTCGATGCGCTCTGTGACACGGGACATGTATTCTTGAGGACTGATTTCAGTCCCCGAGAATGCCCGCCTCACAAAGCGCATCACCCGTGGTCGTGTATTGCCCTCCCTGAAGCAGTATAGTTTGGCGATGAGTACCCTGGCCCCGTCGATACGGCGCTCGATCCTGCGCTGCCAGGCTGGTACGGCTGGTTTTGGTCGAGTAGCTACGTCACAATTTGGAAACTTGACATTAGCTAAACGACATGCCGCAACAGCCCCACAGAACAGGATCGATTGTGTATCAACGAGGTTCTCGCTACTCTCGAATATATGCTTGAGTTGCGAGTCCAAGGCACACACCAACGCCCTATTTTTCTTATGCATGGGTAACCGTGGTAATCGGGGCCTAAGTTCGGTAGGAGTGGACCGATATTCACGAAGCGCATCCTCCAGAGCGTTCCTCAATCGGTCGTTGCACTGGCTACTTACCGTGGCAACCCTATCATCCTCCTCTACAACAGCAGGGATCGACCGCGGTAGGGTTACGTTAATATCTGACACTTGCACCGCGGTTTGTGTCGGAGTTAGGATGATAAGGTTGCTCAGTACTTCTGAGCGCAGCCTATCAAGCGCGGCGTCGTCCAACCTGTGGTTGCGTTGGATAACCCGCACCTGATCCGACAGTCGTTGGGCCGAGACGTTGACGGTTGGTTCAAGATCCTGGAACAGAGACAGCATCCTAACACGGTACGCAGTGAGGTTAGTTCCCCCCTCTGTAGACCCGTAGTATGCGCGCATGACGTTCTCGTTCATTGATCGAGTCCATTTCATGCGCTGCACACAACCACCGGTAGCGGGGACCCGGCTCGGGGCCTGTTGGCCCCTAAGTCCCAAGCCCTTCGGTGGCCGGCCTCTCCCCGCACGACGTACAGGTGGTGGCGACGTCGGCGGAGAGAAATATTCGTCGCTCGAGCTCGCTTATTTGTTATTATTATTATTATCATTTATTTCAGGCATTAACCCATATAACTCAATACATACTTATTACATAAATACCGTGAATAAAAGTTAGTTATCTAATCTAAAATCAAGGTGCTCAAATTGACAAAACAACTCTGTTTGTCTTTTTAATTCTGTTTGTGACGAGAACTAGACGATATCGAGCCGATAAGGTCATCGAGAGCACTTGTAGCTGAGTCAGCGTTACGAGGCGGTCCGGTGGCTTTCATCTTGATAATAAATTGGTCAATTTCATAAGATGATGGTTGCCTTTTATTCCCCAAAGAGTTGAATAAAGGTGCGACGTGCTTCTAACGGGCTTTAATTTTTTGGGATAATAGAAGAGTAATTGTGTACACACGCTGTCTATTAAAGTGTATTTACTTTTCTTTGCTCTGCAATCAATGCGACTCTGCTAAACTGCTATTTAATTTACAAATAATGTTACAACATGTTCTTTTATCATTTATTTACTATACCAATATTATACGATTTCTTTCCAATAAAGGAAGAAGAACATTTTCAGAATCAAAACACCTAGTATCTCGGTCGTCGAACCCAACACAATTAATTGGAAGTATAAAAATAGCAGACAATTTATTGCTACCAAAACAACATTCTATTCTTCTGCCTTAAAATAAAAAGAACCAAAAGGACGCTGCAGTAACGAAGGATTTGAAAACATCACGAACCGTTCGCAGTTGTGATAAGCCTTGGAGTACAAGTGGGCGATTGGCGAGCTTGCATCCGTCGTGCCCAATAAACAAGGGGCGACTCTCAAGCGATTCGATCAAATTAAAGCGCAATTGTCACCTCGTAAAACTGTGTATTGTGGAGACACAATGAAGAGTGAATCAGTAGGTGCAGTTACGACAGAAAGCCAGTGTATTGTTGTTAATGAAAATTGAATTTTCAGACTAACGTTGAAAACTGAAACAGATTACCTTCAGTCGATGACGCATCGTGTGCATTTAAATCGAAATTTTTCAATGGAACTACAGTCCAGCATAGCTGAATAGTTTCAATGAGTTCTCGTGATCCAGATGTAATGTGAAGTTGTGAACAACGCATCGTTGGTTTCTGGTGACAAGTCAGGGGTCCACATAATGGCTTTACCCACAGCTCATTGGTCATTTATCATTGATCGTGTTTACATTATCCTTCGGCAAAAATTTATTTATTTTCACTGCATCGCTATAAAGCGCTGTCTGCGACTGTAAGCCGCGCTGTCCACCGAGTGCTGCCGAATTAATCATAATTGGCTTTGTATTTTGTTCGTATTCGTTCTCGAGGATCACCGCATGTGAGCACTAGGCTTAAGCTAGGATACAACGATACGAAATTATTTGAAGTTAGAATAGGTAAACAAAACATCATTATTTTCCTGCCTTCAAGCGATTGAAAAGCACAACGATGTGTTTTTATTGCGTTAAATGTGGCAGTGATAGTTCCTGCAAGAAACAGAAACTACAGAACACGTGCTACGATTATTACATACTCCTTTCGCCTCGTCCACGTTCATACTCGTACATCAGAGGCACGAGTTTTAAGGGGCTGACAACACCTAATTTGTTGAAATTGATGTTATTTAAGCAGTTTTTTAAGAAAAAATATTTGTTCTGGCACATCAAAAAAAATATATTATGTTAATATTCATCATATTTTAAAGACCTTGGATGGACTCGTTACATAATTGGATGAAATCAGCTCGATAGAAAATAATTGCAAAGATTGGTATTAGAATCATTAACGGTTCTGTCTTTATTTTTTTGACGTATCAGCGTATATCTCCAATTAAAAACCTGAAGAACATATTCATACTTAGACCGCTACCGAGTCAGTTTTCCAAATAATCCCAGTTCTTTTTTTCAATATTTATTCATTATTTTCTTGTAAAACCTGGCCGCCCAGTAATAGTGACGTCTTGTTTACTCCCATACACAGTGCATAGACAGTGTGCGCGATTTTGGTACGCACGGTAGTGTTGCTCCTGACCTTTCTGAAGAACCTCCCAATAAGGTCTGTGTATGTCCTCCTAAAGCGTTCCCTCCCACGTTGCCTCTCACATCTGCTTTGTACCTTTTGTAAGTGTAAGTAGTAAGTTTGCAAGTGGGCTTAAACTATGTATAGGAGGACGATAATTGTGGCTACACATGGCTGATACCTGATAAATGATAAATGATAAATGATGTTTATTTTGCAAGTAGGTTTTTACAAACACTTTTACACGTCATTTTTTTTTAAACTAGATGGGGCCGGTGTTTCGTACCTGACTACTCTGAGAAGAAACAGCCGAAACAAACTCAGAGGTCATAGTCTCTTTTAAAGTCCAGACAATTTTGTTCAATTCACATGAGGACTATGCAGATTAGTTTCTGAGATGGTCTTTTGAAGAAAGAACCACACAGATTTGAGTGGACCTGTCCAGTCAGTGCAAGCATTTGTCAGTTAACGTGTAGCTCGACTTATAACTCAAGGAGCTCAACGAAACGACGAACGATACCAAAGAAAGGACATTTGGGTAGGTCGCTTAGAGTACTCAAACTGTCAGACAGTTGTGGTAAAAAATAAACAAAAAATATAAATGTGACCCACATGGTCCCCACATTCACAATAATCATATAAAATTCATAAAAAGTTCTATTCAAAAAGAATGTAAATAAAAATCACAAAAATCATTAAAAGTCACAATGATGATAAAAAAAATTAAAATACTTAACAAAATAAGTATTCATGTCAAATCAGTAAATGTCAAATAATAAAGTAAAAAATAATAAAATACATGTCAAACATTAAATGTCAGAGTGTATAAAAAATAATAAAATACAAATGTCAAAACATTAAATGTCAGAGTGTATAAAAAAGAAAAAGAAAAAATAAAATAATAAAGAAAGGAATAAATAATAAACAAGCGAAGTCCGAGGCTTCGACATTCACAGAGCAAATTTCATTGGAGCAGCTTAATCCCAAGCCTTTTTATCTTCGAGATAGTGATTAACATGATAGTAGGCTTTCAGGCACAGCTGCCGTTTTATAAACGATTTGAATTTATTTAGGCTTAGTGCTTGAATTTGGCTCGGAAGTTTATTGTAAAAACGTATACATTGGCATCTGAACGTACCCCCTATTTTTTTGAGCCTCGTTGCAGGAACAACAAATTTGTGTTTGTTCCTCGTATTTATGTTGTGGATATCACTGTATTTTTTAAACAAATTAATATTTTTGTGTGCGTACAAAAGGTTTTCATAAATAAACTGAGAAGGGACAGTAAGAACATTAATCTCTTTAAATTTTTCTCTGAGGGAGTATCTAGGAGTTAATTTATAAATTGAACGAATTGCCCTTTTTTGCAAAACAAATATTGTCTGAATATCGGCGGCATTGCCCCACAAGAGAATACCGTACGACATCACGCTATGGAAATAACTAAAGTAAACTAAACGGGCTGTCTCTAAATCAGTTAACTCACGAATTCTTCTAACGGCGTATGCTGCAGAGCTAAGTTTTTTTGACAATTTGTCTATATGCGGGCCCCACTGAAGCTTGGCATCCAAAGTTATGCCTAGGAACACTGTGCTATCTTCCGGTTTTAACTCTTCATCCTTAATTAGTACAGTAGTTTCCACTTGTCTTACATGGGGTATCGTAAACTTAATACATTTAGTTTTTTTCTCATTTAGGAGTAGGTTATTAACATTAAACCAATTAACGACTTTTGCCAGGGCGCTATTAACATCATCCGTAACTAAATGCTGACGTTTGAGTTTAAATAAAAGAGAAGTGTCGTCTGCAAACAATACTATGTCATGATTATCCTTTATGAGGTGAGGCAAGTCATTTATGTAAATAAGAAACAAAAATGGACCAAGAATTGAGCCCTGTGGTACCCCCATTCTTACTACGGATCCGGGAGATCTCTTCCCGTTAACATCAACTCTCTGAATCCTATTACTCAAATATGAAATAAGAAGATCCAGAGAAGCGTTACGGATTCCGTAGTGGTGTAGTTTCCTGATTAATGTTTCATGAAGAACGCAATCAAAAGCTTTAGATAAATCGCAAAAAATGCCTAAAGCATCGCATTTGTCCTCCCAGGCATTATAAATGTGTCCTAAAAGTTCAACACCGGCATCAGTAGTTGAACGACCCCTTGTGAAACCGAACTGTTTTTTATGCAATAACTTATGTTTATTGAAAAAACTTTGCATTTGTGCCAAAATTAATTTTTCAAAAATTTTACTAAAGGTGGGTAGTACTGAAATGGGTCTATAATTAGTGGGGTCTGATGTACTACCCGATTTAAACAATGGTATTATTTTACTATATTTCATCAGATCAGGAAACTCACCACGGTCAATACAATCGTTAAATATTACAGCTAATGAAGGAGCTACAATGTTTATAATAGATTTAGCAACGTCTACAGAATGACCCCATAGATCGGCGGTCTTTTTAACATTTAAGGTGTGAAAAGTTTTAATTATATCTTTACAGGTGACATATTGAAAATTAAATTCGGAATCACAGACTGAAACGTTTTCCCTTAGTAAAGACTCGGCAGCAGCAGGTGACGAGTTTAGCGATTTAGTAGTCGATACGGGAATATCCGCAAAGAAATTTTCGAAGGCTGTGGCAACTTGAGTGTCTGAATTTAAAATTTTATCGCCAATAGCAAGGCTGTAGTCACTGTTTCGGTTGCAAGACCTTCCCGTTTCGCTATTAATAATATTCCATGTCATTCTAATTACATTACTACTATTTTTAATTTTTGAACTCAAGTAACGTGACTTTGCTATGAAACAAACTTTTTTAAATATTTTAGAATAATTTTTAACATACAACTTAAATTCTACAGTGTTTATATAGGTCCGCTCTGCATACAGCTCATAAAGTCGTTTTCGACTCTTATGAATACCAATAGTGGCCCAGTCGTTGAAGGAAGCGTTACTATTAACCGAGATTGTCTTAGGGACAAATGTGTTTTCAAATTGTGTGCAATACATACTGAAAAAATCGTTATATTGTTGATTTGGATCATTATTAGTTGACAATAGTGGTAATTTAGATAAAAGTTTAGTTTTAAAGGTTTCAAGGCGAGTTTTAGTTTTTGGATTAACAATGATATCCTTTTTAGTGACTTTCTTGCTTACATTAGGAATTGTGATCAATTGCCCACAATGATCAGAATCTAATAAGTTAATAATTGCTTTTTGGGTGGGTATAATATCCGTGTAAATATTATCTAGGCAAGTGGCACTAGTTGGGGTTATTCTGGTAGGCTCGAGAAATTTGTTTTCAAGATTGTATGACTGAAACAGGCTTATAATTTTTGTACTTAACCCAGAATTTTCTAACAAATTAATATTAAAATCACCACAAATGATTACTGACTTCTTAGAACTACAGATTTTATGCAACACTTCATCCATTACCTTTTCAAAACAATCATACAACCCTGAAGGAGGTCTATACACACTTAATATAATAAACTGCTCCAATTCTATACAGGCTATTTCAACTGTTCGCTCAACAGATAGGCTGACAATATCCTTGCGGTCTTTAAATTTAAGATGATTATTTACTAAGATTAATGCGCCGCCATGTATAGCATTTACCCTGCTGAACGAGCTACCAACCTGGTGATTACTAAAATTGAAAATTAATTGATGACATTTGAGCCAATGCTCCGTTACACAAAGAATATCTATATTGTTACAATTCAGGAATAGTTCTACTTCTAATTCTTTGTTCAAAAATCCTTGAATATTTTGATGAACCAGGTTGATACTATTAAAACTCTCAAAACATTCGCCTGATTTATTATCTGGCTTCCTTATAATATTGCAAGAGGTCGCCTCTGTTGTCCCATTTTCTAATTTAAATGATTGACTGATTCATTTATTATGATCAAACTATTGGCACAGTGATTTAATTGAGTATTGCATTGTTCAACAGAGGCAACTTGATCAGCCAAATTCTTGGCTGTAATAGAAAAAAAAGTATGATAGCGACACAGCTACTTGTCTTTTCCAATAGTTTGAAAGATAGCACCTGTCTACAAGATATCTATCTTTTGTCAAATAAAAATTTTCACCAATATAATTGTTAATGTCAATTAAATTAAATACATTACTATTAAATGACAGATTATGCAATGTTTTATTAATGTTATATCTAAAGTAATTTTCTTCCTGTGGCAAACTTTTACTATATGTATGATAAGTAGAAAATGAAACTAAAATCAATACATATAATAAAACAGTAACGAAAGAAAAACTGTACATTGAGAACTTTCGAGAAAAAATTAGTGGCTTTTGTTAGATAAACGTAACTGATGAAAAAGTGACTTTTTAGAATTTTTGTCTGTTTGTCTGTGTGTATAGTATGGCTTCACGCCAAAACTACTGGATAGATTGAATTGAAATTCAGCAAAAATGTTCTTTGTAAACCAAGAAAGGCTTTAGTTTTTTTATATTATCACGCCGTATGTTATGGGAGGTAAGCAATATTTATTTTAAAAGTTTTTTGTTCGTAATTGAATACACAAAATAATTGAATGCACAAAATGACATGTTATCTATACTAATCTATGGGTATCATTTAAGCTATCACCAATTTAATTATTTTTGCGTTCCTTAAGAGGCCTGCGACCGATGCGTAGTTCATACAAACGTAATACCAAAATAATTTGTAAATCAAACATATTCTTAAGGTAGTGTGTCTTTATTCCGATTGGAATACAGAATATCTAGGTTCCCAAATACATATTTTGAATGGACACTGATTTAAACAAGAGTTATGAGTAAAATAAGTTTTCTATAGAAATTTGAAATTCCTCATATCTCGTCATTATATCGCTGTCCTTTGTGTTTGTATGAACTACGCATCGGTCGCCGGCCTCTTAAATAATAGGGTTTGCCCTCAAAATAGTAGATTTGTCACCAAAATGTAGTCACCAAACAATATAAAATCAATTCCACAATAAATCACCTAAAATCATGAAGATATAGGGTCTAGTACCAAATAAATGTCTTTGTATGTAATATAAAAGGTTTGTCCTAATAAGAATTTAAGCAAACTAATTTAAAGAGATCACCAATCGACGGACCTACTTCTGAATGGTTTATAAAAAAATAACCACGAAGGGTATGGCGGGGTCTATTCGCTCGCTTCGCTCGCTAATTCGACAACTAGTTTGTCATCAACCACCTCATTAAAATTATATAATCGATTTATTTGGTGACAGATCTACCATTCTGAGCACAAAGCTATTATTTAAGTAATAAAACTATTATTATAAGAACGATGTTTAAATTCATGTAATGCACTACAATGTTATTGGTAATCCATCTCTTATTTTACACATATATTAACATTAATTTGATAATTGGAACCTGGGAACACTTTTTGTTTATCTGAGAACGAACATATTTCGTGGCGATAGATCTATTTATTATGTGATACAACTTGATGACAAATATAAATTTTGGTGACAAGAAATATAGTCCCCCTAATATAAACTATAATATTATAAAGAGGTAACATTTGTTTGTAAATTTGTATGTAGGGGGTAATCTCCGGAAGTAATGAACCGATTTCAAAAATTCTTTCACCATTCGAAAGCTACATTCACCCTGAGTGACATAGGCTATATTTTATCCCCGTACTCCCACGGGAACGGGAACTACGCGGGTGAAACCGCGTGACGTTCGCTAGTAAGCTATATCATGTGACGCAGACGAAGTTGCGCGGGTCAGCTAGTACTTAGTATTTCTTTTTTATTACTATATCAAAGAACTGAGTTCCTTTTAATGTTAAGGCAAAGAGATGAAAAATGTTTGTCTTAAGATTTTCTATTAGGCTGACTTCAGACGAGCTTTTTTATAACCCACACGATGAACACATCGTTTGTCAGTCTGGAAAAAATAAAGTGTGTGCCTTGAACAGAAAATGGCATTGGATTAAGTTGATGGTAGTTATTATTTGACCTCAGCGCATCGGTGATCTTTAAACTGTGAAGACAATGAGTAGATAATTAATTGTCTTTCTTTCCTAACTGATTAGCTGTTAGGCTAGTCAATGCAAATTAAGCTCTATCTGAGAATACAGAACATATGTGCCCGCAGCAAATTAATATTATGTTATTCTGTATTTATAATTTGATTTTCTTTGAGAGTTAATATTGTATTTGATGTGAGGTATTAAAGTTGGTAACAGTATGCACTGTCCTATCTGTGGCGAGCTTTATTTCGTAGTAGGCACATCGTAATTCCTCCCGCGGGCGTATTTAAATAAAGAAATTACTAACATTACTCGCTTTTAAGTAAGATAAATACATTACAAGTGGTAATTATCTTTTAGCCCCGAATACAAAATGATATTATTAAGATGTAAACACAGATATAAATTATACTGAGCACTTTACATTTGTTTTAGCCGCTGGCTCTTGTTAATGAATAATTAAACAGCACTGAGTTGTATCTAGCTGATGAAATGACGTCCGTTTTAAAAAAAATAAGCGAAGTATTGAAATTTCAATCTGCACCGAACCGAACGCTGAAAATCTAATTAAGCTCTTTAGCGTATTTGTAGGCCACCTAGTAATGGTATAAACGTACAAAAGTCTACAATAAATTGTGGTGACTTATCTGGACAACAGGCTATTCTAAAGTTTTAAAATCCTAAAGCTGTTGAATTAAATTCTAAAGCCAGACATTAGCAAATAAGATAACAAAGTTATTTTCATTCCCAACGCAACAGAAATAAATAACAGGTTGACTTATGTACTGAAACAGATCAATACACAATATCTAAGACAGTACTGCCCGTATAATTCTTAGAAGACGATAATTATTTCCATTATAATGTAATATTTATGTATTGTATTGTATTGTATAACGGGCTGGTGTCGGCAACTCCACGTCAAAGCGCGTATTTTGCGTGCGGGTGGGAAACTATTCGATCCATCCCAATTCCCCGAGAAACGCCAGTAACGCCCCAATGTTGCTGACTATCTCGCGGAGAGTACCTGGGTTACCAAAGTACTTTGCCCTGTATGTTGCAACCACTGGGCAGTGCAGAAGCACGTGGGCTACTGTCTCGTCCTCCTCCATGCAGGCACGTCACAGGGGGCTGTCTGTGACTCCTAAGACAAAGAGGTGTTTATTAAAAGAGCCGTGTCCGGTAACTGCGGCTGTAACTGTGCGCAGCTGTGGTTTGGTCAACCGCAGCGCGCGTTTGGTGAAGCGGCCATTGATAGCAGGAAGTGCTTCCTTGGCCTGCCTACACTCGCCGTGGTCCAGCCACAGCTTGTGGTGTTGTTCGCTAGTTCGTTTCCTTACCAGTGTACGTAGG
The DNA here is from genome assembly GCA_905147715.2 of Xestia xanthographa. Taxonomy (NCBI): domain Eukaryota; kingdom Metazoa; phylum Arthropoda; class Insecta; order Lepidoptera; family Noctuidae; genus Xestia; species Xestia xanthographa. The sequence continues at coordinate 29,059,286 of LR990661.1, forward strand.
TATCCGAAAGGGAGTGGTACGATAGGTTCGGGTCCCACCGCTGCCGTGCTCGATCCCCTTCTAGCGAGTTCGTCCGCCGCATCATTGCCATGGGAATCGCTGTGTCCTTTAATCCATTGGATAGTTATATTATTGAGATTACCAATCTGGTTCAGGCGTTGGTGACACTCGTGTATTAACCGAGAGTTCACTGTGTGGTTGTTCAGTGCTAGCAGTACAGCCATATTGTCTGAGAGTATACGAATTGAGTGGTCCACAACCTTCCTGGCTAAGATGGCAGATGCCGCCAGGGAAATGCCCATGCATTCTGCCTGAAATACCGTGTTGTGGGCCCCCAGAGGTTTGGCTATATGGATGTTGAGATCCTCCGAGAAGACTCCAGCACCTGTGCCAGTACCTGTTTTAGATCCATCCGTGAAGATCCGCAGTTCCGCTGGATTTAATCCCTCGCAGCGGTGATCCTCATGGAGCTGGATTTTATATTTCTTATCGAATACGAATTGTTTTGGTATTCAATCGTTTGTTGCTTTCGCCAGGGGGAAGTCGTTGTAGAATCCCTCCAGTACCGCGGTGTGCTGTGTTTCTCTCTTACCCCAGATTTGAAGTGTTTTAAGGCGTACAGCCGTCATTGTCGCTTCCTGCTGTATGAACAGATGTAGCGGTGGGAGCCCCAGCATGGCTTCAAGAGCCGCAGTCGGAGTAGTCCTCATGCAGCCTGTGATCGCCATGCAGGCATGCCTTTGCAAGCGTTGCAGTTTGATGGAGGCTGTAGTTAGTTTGGTGCGGGGCCACCAGACCACTGCCCCATACGTGATCATAGGTCGGATCACCGCGCTGTATAACCGAAGTATAATTTTAGGGGATAAGCCCCACGTCTTACCTATCATCCTCCTGCATTGCCAGAAGGTAATGCAGGCCCTGTTTATTTTATTGTCTAAGTGGCTACTCCAGTTTAACTTGCTGTCTAGGATGACTCCCAGATACTTGACCTCATTAGCTAACTGGAGTTCTGTATCAAAGAGTTTGGGTAGGCGATACGGGCCTAGTGTTCGTTTTTGGGTAAACATGACTAGTTCAGTTTTCGTGGGGTTCACTGAGAGATCGAACTCTCTGCACCATCGTTCAACGGTGCGTAGTGCCTGTTGAGTGAGGTCGCAGATTGTCCCCGTCACTTTCCCCGAAATGAGGATAGCGAGGTCGTCGGCATACCCTATTGTGTAGAAATGGTTCGCGTTGAGTTTCGTGATGAGGTCATTTATAACCAGATTCCAAAGGAGCGGGGATAGTACGCCACCTTGGGGGCAGCGTCTGGCTATCATGGCCATCTGCTGCTCCACTTCAAGTCGAACCATTCGTTTACTTAGCATGTTAGTAATCCAGTCTATCAGTACCTGTTCTGCTCCGTGACGAGAGAGCGAGATGTTTATGCTGGAGAAGTTTGTTTTATCGAATGCTCCCTCGATGTCTATGAAAGTGCCCAGGCAAGGGCCCTTCTGATGAATCGCCTCTTCTATCCGGCCGACCACTAAATGGAGGGCGGATTCCGTGGACTTACCCGAGCTGTAAGCGTGTTGGTTAGTATGGAGTGGGATAGTTTTTAAAACGCCGTTCCTCAGCTCTAATATTTATGTAATATTTCATCTATGTAATATGTCATAATATATGTAATATTTCATATTACATTATACGACTAGAACAACTCCAAAGAAATTCTCTAAACTGCTACCGAGAATATATTACTTATCCTAGACAACATTGCAGGAATTCCACTTGAATATAAAACCTAATACCTAGTGTATTTATGTGTGTATAGTCTGTCTGGTCGGCAGTGAACCTGCCCAACTTATTTAATAACTACTGCTTAATCCCGCGCCGTCGCTTCCTCGCTAATCCCGGTTTTATTCCCGGCTCCGGTAGTCCGGGCCGGTTCCGACTTACTAAGATACGTTTATTAATTAGCACTGAATCGATAATACTTGTGGAATTATTTATAAACGAACGCCACTGTTGTTGTATCAGCTGCTTTTAAATAGACCTCGCTGCCTTTTTGTTGTCTGTGAAGTTTAGAGTAACTAGTTTGAAGACATATTGAGTTATTTCTGAAGGCAGTAGTTTGCCCAGTGTCTCTTATATGATATCGAAGAAGAACTAACAGGTATAACATAAATTAACGCTTGTATTTCCCTAAAGGATAAGGCAGAGGAGTACTTAGTACACCCACATTTCAACAGCTATGTTTAAATCCAATGTGGGTGTGACTGTGGTGAGCCTGTTGAGAACTATGTAACAACCCTGCCAATACAAGAAGATTATTGAAGGTCCATTACTCGTGCTACATTAACCGGGAATGTTCTTTAGAGGACGTCTTACCTTTATTCATATGTATGACATCTGGGGGCACGGTAGTGCCCCCGCCAAGACGAGCCAAGGGAAGCGCAAGGGCATTACCTACCTTTTCTTGAAGCGCTTCGTCGTTTTTTTGAACCCCTCTAACTTTGGTTTGGATTATATCTGATAAACATAATTATCGGGATATGTTGTCAATAGCGGATTTATTAAACATAATTATAAAGTTTTAATTGCATAGCTTATACTTTAGATTTTAGTGATACCTAAAATCCCTGATTTCGTCACTGACTGATTATCATTAAAATACTTTGGGTATTTCCTAATGTCCTAGAAAGTTTAAATTTGTTACGTAACCTATTATTAGTACACAAACAAAAAAATATATAAAACTTGTAACTTTCATCCCCCAACCCCCTAAACTCGGGGATGGAGAAGTTTTTATGAGACTTCCGCAATTTTGACGCTAGAGGTGAAATGAATTGATGAGCTAGAGGTCTGAAAATTTAAATAGGGACTCCTGGGGCCTCTGATGTGCAAGAAATACACCCCAAAAAAAATGTCACAAGCAACTTACAAAAAGAAATGAAATCCCACCCAAAACATTTTTATGTAAAATGTTGCCAAGACGAGACTATAAATGACTCGCACTGTCAAAAATTTATCAGATCCTATGTAGAGCCAAGCTACTAACTCTACACGCCCTAGCTCTACAAGGTGTAACTTCACAAACTCTACACCTTAGTCAAAATATGTGGCTTGCTCGTTTCGTTAGTACAAGAACTATTGTATAACAGAAAAGTAATTGTAAACAGTGGATACATTTTTCACTTTACGCCTATGTGAATTTGCGAAATAGCCAAACCACATATTTTGACTAAGATGTAGAGTTTGTGAAGTTAGACCTTGTAGAGTTAGGGCGTGTAGAGTTAGTAGCTTGGCTCTACATGAGATCTGATAACTTTTTGACAGTGCGAGTCATTTATGGTCTCGTCTTGGCAATATTTTACAAAAAATGTTTTTGGTAGGATCTGTAGTTCGCTGGCTGGTGCTGAGTTGTCCATAAAGCGCGATAGATGTCACTACATCACTCGGCTCTGGGACGAAGGTGATGCTTGCCGGTTGGAACTGTGACCAGTGAGTTCCCCGTAAGGCGAAGTGATGCTTCACATGCTCTAATGGTGCACTAACTGGTTCCTGCGTCAACTAGCAAAGAAGGACTCGCTATCGGTTCAGTGCTTTATCCAAAGCAAGCTTTCCCACTGAATCTTGAATACTCCGCTTTTCTGAAAATTAAGAAGAAACAAAAAGGGCGAGAAAATTGAGAAATAGGTATTTGTAAAATGTATTGCTGTCGCGCAGTGCCCAAATGACCGCGCGCAGAGCGTGAAAGAGACAACAGCAGAAAATACCAATTAATTAAAAGTACACAAAAACAACGTTTCGTAGTCCCCTGAAAAAACTTGACCGATTTAGCTACTTCATTAAAAATTAAAGAAAGGTTTTTCCGTGTAGATTATATAATAAAGAGGAAAAAGAAGGACAACGTAGGAACTATATGTTGTCCTTCGTTTTATATAATCTAGTTAAATTTGTTTTCTGGATTTGTTTCTGGCACACAGCGGAAAATCTGGACAATTTTTTAGGTCTTTGAAGGTTCATATCTCTTTTAATAATTAATTTATGAAAGAAAAGAAAACATAGGGATATGCCAATACAGTGGTTATAGATTTTTTGGAAAAAAATAATGCTCTACTGGCATTATCCAGGGAGGAAACAGGAGACTACGTTTGTATGGAAAAACGGCCGTTTTGTTTCCTCTTAATAGGAAAAACTCTAAGACACATCTTTTTATTGAAAAAATATACAAATATTTCCAATTTGGGCGCTCGCAAAACATGCACTTTTCAATATTTACCTCACAATTTAATATCGAGAGTGAATCCCTCACAGCTCACACAAGGCCTCCCACAGATTAATATTTTCGTCGCTGTTCATGGTGAAGTGTTCAATTTCTTCAGGGTGTTACACATTTGGGGGGTTTCGCCTGTCTGCCTATCTGCCACCCTCCGTGATGCAGGCTGATGGAGGTGTGGCACCGACGGGTTAATGAATTTGTACTGACATCTTCGTTTAGATCTAATATTATAAATATTACTCCCAAGTTATTAATAGTAGACGAGCCTTCTTCAAAATGATGATATGCATCAATACAGGCTATTTTCGCTCGCATTTTATGATATTTTTATTTTATTGAAACCGTCAGTGCTACGCAACATCTTTTTAAATCTCTTTGTACGCAACATTTATAAAAAAACAACTCTTATAGTCATCAATATCACAGATAAGCTATATTAACTCTGGTTTATTTACTGGCTGAACTCAAACAACAATAATTCCTTCACTTAATTCAGCTATCAAAATAACTGGGGGATGATTGCCCCCGCTGTAAAACAACGTTTCCACACCAAACAACGTAAACAAACCCATAACTCTATCAGGGCCCCATCGCAACGCAATATGCGTGTCCACAGGCAATATCTGTTAGAAATAGCCCCAAAGTATATACAAATTTAAATAATGCCCGATTAAGCGCTGCGCAGGGTGCAGCAATTCCAAAATAGCCCGGAGCTAGAAACAGGGGAGTGAAATTAAATTTTAACCTACTTCAAAGAGGATACACTTGATACGTTGTTTTGAAAATATGTATATAGTTAGGATAAAATGTGATAACTAAATCAAGGAAGCCGTTGACTTCAAATTAGGATATTCACTATTGTAGCTCGTCCCGTACAACTAACCTCAGGAATAATATTCAAGCTAAATGTATTTAAAGTGTCTTATTTTACTGTCATAATATGAACTTCACTGCCTCATATTATGACTTTTAACTTTGATAGTACCTGACTAACAAGAATTCTACAAATAATTAAAACTGTGTGCCTTTTTGTTATGAAGAGGAGTAAATTTTAAATGTTGAGGAATTTCTTATTCTACTAAAAGGAAAAATGTAACATAATATTTGAGTTTAATGTTATGACAATCAATATTTCACATAATTTTATACAGGATGACTTTTTAAAAAACTAGGTATGCCATAAGCTTCTACTCCGTTCACCTACTATACCCATTTTTGGAAAGTGATACAAAAGTCATCCGGTATATTAATTAACAATAAATTAAATATTGTTTCAGTTTCCACAATCTCTTCCGCAATCTAAAATACCCGTCGAACTCAAACACAAAGCACGAACTCTTACACGTCGCAGTAAACGGGTTGTCACCAAGTTCCCAGTCCCCAGTCCCCAGCCCCCAGTCCCCAGCTCCCAGCTTCCCGGTCAGGCGAGACACAAGTATTTAGTTATGAATTGGTCGGGTATCGCTATCGGGCGCGCGCAGGCCGCGGCGATAAATCATTAATAAAGCAAAGAACAACTCTTCCGACGCAGTTTAATTGCCAACAGTTGCGATGGTAATTAGTTGAGAATTCGGATTATGATCAGGTGCTGTTCGAGAATCAATAGACTGGGTATCCTGATTGGTTGAATTCTGATGTGAATAATGAAAAAACCGACTTCAAAAACACAATAAAGTGAAAAATAACTTTAGCTTCAGAAGTCGGTGACTTTTGTTTGATTGATTTAGTTTTTTTGTCACCGACTTCTGAAGCTAAAGTTATTTTTTAATGTGGCCCTGGACGACCGAGCGTGGCTGCAAGCCACCCTGCGAATTCGTTTTGGTGGCCTTGGCGTCCGCAAAATTTCTAGTGTTAGCTTACCGTTCCTTTCTTCTGTCCACAGCACTGAAAAGCTAACCAGGAAAATTTTAACTCTCTCCCTGGTTAGCTCGGAAGTGACGTGCTTGACCGACGCAGAGGACGCCTGGAAAGTGGCTTGCCCGGACACGGATCGGCCCGAGAACCCGTTTTCCCAGAGACAGTGGGATGAGCCTCTCTGCAGGTTGGTGCGGAATAAACTTATTAATACGTCTACCAATACTGCTGAGCGTGCCCGCCTACTGGCTGTGGGTGAATGGGAGTTGGGCCTCAGGCTTCAGGCACTACCGTCACCTAATATAGGCACTATGTTAGGTGACACAACCTTCCGGCTCGCTACATGTTTGCGTTTGGGCGCTCCTTGTGGGGCTCCACATCGCTGTCAATGTGGTGAAGCAGTCGACTGCCTCGGACATCATGGCCTTTCTTGCAGTAAGAGTGCAGGTCGGATAGCGCGGCACGCTAGCATTAATGATCTCATCCGTCGTGCTCTTGCCACCGCCGGGGTGCCAGCTGTATTAGAACCCACTGGCTTGGCACGCGTCGATGGCAAGAGACCAGATGGTTTAACCATAATGCCATGGAAGTTGGGTAGGCCTTTGGTGTGGGACGCAACTTGCGTCGTCACCCTTGCGCCATCCCATCTTCCTAGCACAGTGTGCTGCGCTGGGGCGGCTGCTGCAGGTGCTGACAACCTCAAACGGCGCAAATACAGTAATTTAATTGGTAATTATGTGTTTGAGCCGTTTGGGGTTGAAACACTAGGGCCATGGGGTCCGAGTGCCCACCTAGTATTTCGGGAAATCGCCAAACGGTTAGTCGACTCTTCACGTGACCAGAGGGCGGGCCTATTTTTTGGCCAAAGAATCAGCGTTGCCATCCAACGTGGCAATGCTGCCAGCCTTCTGGGCACTTTTCCTGTTGACAGCGATGTGGACGAATTTTTCGACGCCCTGTAACCCTTTTTGATACTTGTAATGTAAATATTTTTATTTCTATTATAAAGTTAGTGTGTAAATAATGTAAATATTATGAAATAAAGTTTTTTTTCACTTTTTTGTGTTTTTGAAGTCGGATTTTTTTTTTTTTTTAAAAGTATTTTATTTTTCCATTTTTAGTTGTTCCCAAACAAATATTTGCCATAAATTTATTTGGCATTGTTAACAATACATATCATGGTAATAGGCGTATCCCCAATATATGAAACTTAAAGTGCTACCATACCTTTTTTTTTCGGATGGGAAATCATCAAATTACCCCCTCCCACTCTGGGCGGAGCGAAAGGGAGTGTCAGACTTTTACTAACTAAATAAAACCCATCCATGTTCCTTCTTAGCCCTTTGTGTTCCAGGGCAGCAATATCTCTTTAGAACAGTCCTGTTTGCTGACATCTCTTTGAGGCGTGCGCGGAACACAACGAACTGTCGAAATCTGGGTATATTGTACATGTGTACAATATACCCAGATTTCGACAGTTCGTTGTGTTCGTCTAGATGATAGATGTCTGCGTACCCCCTCAGAGCATACAGGCGTGATGTTACGTCATTTGAGGCGCGCGCGGAACACGATCGCGCCAACTTAGCATACCTAACTGTCGAAATCTGGGTGTATTGTACGCATCTGCGTACCCCCTCAGCATACAGGCGTGATGTTACGTCATTTGAGGCGCGCGCGGAACACGATCGCGCCGACTTAGCTTACCTTTTTTTTTTTTTTTTCGGATGGGAAATCATCAAATAACCCCTCCCGCTCTGGGCGGAGCAGGAGGGAGTGTCAGACTTTTACTGACTAAAACCCATCCATGTTCCTTCATCGCCCTTTGTGTTCCGGGGCCACGGTATCTCTTTCGAATAGTCCCGCAACCCCGAATAGTCCCCAAACCCCGAACTTAGCATACCTAACTGTCTGAAATCTGGGTGTATTGTACACATCTGCCTACCCCCTCAGAGCATGGAGCCGTGATGTTACGTCATGATGTTGTCTAAACAATAAACATCCAAGCGATTGCAACATTCACGGCACATTTGCCGTCTATTTTTTAAGAGTTCCATTGTATATCTCCGAAGACCAGCATCATAATATATATTCACCAATTTTAATTGGACCACACGGGAAGCACCAGCTTTCAAATGAAAAAAGAATCGTCAAAATCGGTTCACCCAGTCGAAAGTTCTGAGGTAACAAACACAAAAAAATAAATAAATATACAGTCGAATTGAGAACGTCTTCTTTTTGGAAGTCGGTTGATAAGACGTTACTTCCGTATAGATTAGACTCGCTGTTTCTACATTGTCTGCGGCGGTAACAGTGTGGCAGCAACTGTACTGATCAGGTGCTATGTTGTTTACCTCCGTAGAGCAATGTTTGATTTGGGTCCCATATTTACGATTTCATTCATTTTGTTTTTGATGCAATTCTAAGCGTTTATCAGAATAGTGTATACTACCACCATTAACTTATATTCATGGTAGTTTCTAAAACTATTTTATTTGGTAACTACTGTTTTAAAAAATTAAGCTCATTGCGTTATTGTTTGAAACAGAAACATGAATTATGTCAAATTGCATCGTGTCAGTCTGTGTAACACGTTAACCATGATAAGGCTGCCTGTCCATTGAAGCGGAGCTAGGCTGCGGAGTGGAGAAACGGAGAAATATTAACCAATAGAATTGCATTATATCTCTGCAGCTCCGCTCCAGTATGCAATCCTATTGATTAATATTTCTCCGTATCTCCGCTCCGCAATCTCGCTCAGCTTCAGTGGACAGGCAACCTTAGGGTTGTTAGAGTTTTGGGCTTCGGGCCTATGCGTAAAAACTGTCATAAAAAAAACTACCAATGTCAGAAGAAGAAGTTTTTAAACTTATAATGACTTTACCACGTCATGGGGTTTCCTTCTTATCTGGAGTCCACAATGTAATTAAAGTACAAATGTTTATCAGACGCGGCTGCTCCTGAGTCCTGGCTGTAATTTGGAGTTAGTTTTCTTGAAAACAGTCGGTGTGTCGCTCGGGAGCTATTTTTTGTAGATGGCTTACAACTAAGGTGTTTTTGAAAGACTGACCGCCACTGCAAGTCACAAGATGAAGCGAACTTTTAGACGACACAAGACCCTGTACTCTGTGGTGTACCTAGGGACAACAATACGGCTAGCTCATAAGACAGACTGTTCAGAAACCCTAACATCGTGTAGGTAATAAGTAGTTTATAGGACAAGCCAGACTTTTAGTCTTCTATGAACGCCACTACTTGTACTTCAATAGATGTAAGAATGAACGAGCAAAGAAGAGGGTTAGGTACCTGAGTAGTACATGAGGATTGTAGCAAGCTGGTGCAATCTCTAATATGATGTGAACGACACACACACTCATACGAGTTTGTGTACGATATCTAAATTAATATTCAGGTTAGGCAATATTGTTTGTTTGTTCTATAGAAGTGGAGCATGATCGACGACGTACGAACGCGCCATGCTCGCAAAGAATACTGTTACTTTTAGCGAATTCCTTGCTTTCTGTTGTTCATTCGAATACGCACTTTCAACTGCTACCTGGCCCCGCGCCCGCTCCCGCTCTTGCATTGCCCCGCCTCGGCCGGTGCGCGGCCATGAGCCCAGGTGCGAAAGTTGTCCGCTTGTTTGACACTTTGCTGAATTTATTCCGGCGAGTAGGCGAGCCGACGTTTAAATTGCCGGCGTGATATAGGGCGCGTCTCATTGCGGCGGCCGGCGCCCGGCAGCGGCCCGCACCGCTCCGCGCCGGTCTTCACATGCACAGTACCTTTATTAACTTCGATATTAGTGTCCTGCCTCGTTGGTCTAGTTGTCACAAGCGCCACTGAGCCTGAGGGAAATTCCCAAAAATCCAGTTTAAATAAACACAGAAAAAATAATACGAAATATGGAATGAAAGTTAATTACATATTCTACGAACTGGCTACGAGGAAGCTACGAATAATTAATAATTGAATAATGCTTTTAAAAAGTTAAAGAAAGATTTTTTACAAGTCATGAAATTAAAATGTTTTTATTGATCACCTAACTTAAATTATACTACGAATATTTTAAAATTTAGATTTTGTAATAAAAACAGGGATGGAAGAATATCAATATTATTAACAGACAGTTTTGTGAATCGAACCCAGGACCACTAAACCTTGCATTGGCAAACACTAGCCCAACGGTGCAGTTACACGCACGTAAAGCACACTAGACATAATAACTTTGCTTTTGTATATAAAATAGAAGTAGGTAATTAAGTATACAAATGATAAAACCCCTTTTCTCGACTGTTTTTCGAACGAAGCTATACATCGTGAATGGTGTCGATTCTGTTGTGCACACACTAAACTTAATTTAGGCTATTGCTATCCTTTTCTCTCCAATAAGACGAGAAAGAGACGGACGTAATTTAGAGCTGTCAAATTTAGGTGGAACTAATCATTCTATACAAATGAAGGGTGCACGTAAAAACATGTCGACTAAAAACACGGTGAAGCGCAAGGCATAAACTAGTTTGACATATGTAACTTAGTTCATAGCTATAGCTGTCCTTTTCTCGCACTGCCTTTTAGTAAAAGATAGCAATAGCCTAAATTAAGTTTAGTTTGTGCACAACAGAATCGACACCACTGTGTGCGTGCGCTTAGCAACGCCTGATCTGGTGACTGTACACTCCGAGGCAGGGCGAGTGCGAGAGTATAAGCCAAGCGAGGAACACCGAGGTTAGACGAACGGTGCTATCTATGTACCTATGTGCCTTGGAGTGTCTGGGCGAGAGTGTACAGCCACCGGTAGGAGTCGAGTCTCTCTCTGACTAATACGTTATCTGTGTTGCATACGAGCAGCGGGACGCGATCTCATGTCCCGGCGCGGCGCGCTAGCGGGGACACAAGGCAGCGAGGTGGCGAGGACGCGAGGCAGCGAGGCAGCGAGGCAGCGAGGCGGCGAGGCCGCGTCTAGACGCCTGCGTTATTAGATTTATGCCCTGTTGCACCACGTCACTCATCGTTACATGTCTTGTAACTATGAATTTTAGGAGAATATTTAAATTACGTTGATTTATGAAAACGTGGCTAGATATTGAAAAGTATGTTAAATAGGTCTATGTACTTATTACATTTTTAACACTGCCCATTACTTTGTAAGATGTATTAGGAACTGTAAAAGCACTCTGTCAAGATTGATTGATTGGTTTCCCAGTCCTTTCTGCTCTGATTTCATTTTTCCTACATTATTCGGTAAATGTTTCTATATCTGAAGAAATGCATTATTTAAGTATCTTTGCGTTTGTTAGCGTAGCAGAGGTGCACAGCCCCTTAATAGTTGTTTAACACTAGTTCCCGACTGCCGGCCAGGTGCGCTCAACCGTTGGCCGCAACAACGGCTTCACCCGCGGTCTGAGTCACGGGTGCAAGCGGGTAGCTCAAATGTGAGATTAATTCGTTTTAGATTGGAGAAAGCGATAAAACTGGAAGTAACTGAGTTATCGTTTTTTAATTTAAAGTTCGTTTAGTCAATCATAAGGTTGTCTGAAAGATATCGCTATCAGTGATAAGATGTACCCATGGAATTAGCAATATTGTAAAATAGCTGTGTATCAAAACTTATATTGTCACTTACGGGATATCTTCCGTGATTGTTACTTATTTTGAGTTCAACCCGCGATCATGGCACTTGCAACAGCGTCGAAATATCGAGAACTCAAAATAAATAACAATCACGGAAGATATCCCGTAAGTGATACCTAAGTTTAGTTTTAAACCGTGAAAGCTTAAAACAGTGGGAGATGTGTATCAATTTAGGTGGACGTAAAATTATATTAGGTAGATTTCGTCAGAAAAAATCTACTTATTGGTCTTGCACCTAAAGTCGAGTTTTCTGAAAATTTTACCATAGGTGAAATTTTCGGAAAACTCGACTTTAGTTATGACCCCTTGAGGGTACTCTTCTTCTCCTAAAATGTTTTGTCCTAAAATCATTATCCTTAACATGTTTGCTATAAACTTCAGTAACCATAATGTTCAAAATCTTGCTTGCTGCATGCTTGCTGAATGCTTGCTGTATGCTAGCTGCGTACCTGCTGCATGCTAGCTGAATGATAAATGATAAATGATAAATGATGTTTATTTTGCAAGTAGGTTTTTATAAACACTTTTACACGTCATTTTTTAAAACTAGATGGGGCCGGTGTTTCGTACTTGACTACTCTGAGAAGAAACAGCCGAAACAAACTCAGAGGTCATAGTCTCTTTTAAAGTCCAGACAATCTTGCTCAATTCACATGAGGAATATGCAGATTAGTGTCTGAGATGGTCTTTTGAAGAAAGAACCATACAGATTTGAGTGGACCTGTCCAGTCAGTGCAAGCATTTGTCAGTTAACGTGTAGCTCGACTTATAACTCAAGGAGCTCAACGAAACGACGAACAATACCAAAGAAAGGACATTTGGGAAGGTCGCTTATAGTACTCAAACTGCCAGACAGTTGTGGGAAAAAAACAAACAAAAAATAAAAATGTGACCCACATGGTCCCCACATTCACAATAATCAAATAAAATTAATAACAAATTCTTTTCAAATGAATGTAAGTAAAAAAAAAACACAAAAATCATTAAATGTCGCAATGATAATAAAATAAAAAAGTAAAATACTTAAAAAAATAAGTATTCATGTCAAATCAGTAAATGTCACATAAAACAATAAAAAATAAAAGTAAAATAATAAATTCAAATTCAAATTCAAATATTTTTATTTTGGGACAACTAGATCCAAGGGTTAGTAAAACAAAAACTTAGAAACTATTGTTAGTACTTAAATACAATTACAAAGGACAACACTCATCATAATAAAAACATATAAAACACATAAATAAAAAACATAAATAAAAAACCCCTGTGCTGAGACACCCCGCCCCGTCAAGATAAACAATAGGGAGATACCTCCCTAGAAATCACCAAACGAACGAAATGCCTCAACACAGGTGCACGAATATCTTCAGCTACAGTTTTCATATAAATACATGTCAAAAAAAAATGTCAGAGTGTATAAAAGAAAGGAATCAATAATAAATAAGCGAAGTCCGAAATTTCGACATTCACAGAGCAAATTTCATTGGAGCAGCTTAATCCCAAGCTTTTTTATCTTCAAGAGTGATTAACATGATAGTAGGCTTTCAGGCACAGCTTCCGTTTTATAAACGATTTGAATTTAAGCTTAGTGCTTGAATTTGGCTCGGAAGTTTATTGTAAAAGCGTATACATTGGCATCTGAACGTACCTCCTATTTTTTTGAGCCTCGTTGCAGGAACAACAAATTTGTGTTTGTTCCTCGTGTTTATGTTGTGGATATCACTGTATTTTTTAAATAAATTAATATTTTTGTGGGCGTACAAAAGGTTTTCATAAATAAACTGAGAGGGCACAGTAAGAATATTAGTCTCTTTAATTTTTTCTCTGAGGGAGTATCTGGGACTTAATTTATAAATTGAACGAATTGCCCTTTTTTGCAAAACAAATATTGTCTGAATATCGGCGGCATTGCCCCACAAGAGAATACCGTACGACATCACGCTATGGAAATAACTAAAGTAAACTAAACGGGCTGTCTCTAAGTCAGTTAAATCACGAATTCTTCTAACGGCGAATGCTGCAGAGCTAAGTTTCTTCGACAGTTTGTCTATATGCGGGCCCCACTGAAGCTTGGCATCCAAAGTTATGCCTAAGAAGACTGTGCTATCTTCCGCTTTTAGCTCTTCATCCTTAATTAGTACAGTAGTTTCCACTTGTCTTACATGGGGTATCGTAAACTTAATACACTTAGTTTTTTTCTCATTTAGGAGTAGATTATTAACATTAAACCAATTAACGACTTTCGCCAGGGCGCTATTAATATCATCCGTAACTAACTGCTGACGTTTGAGTTTAAATAAAAGAGAAGTGTCGTCTGCAAACAATACTATGTCATGATTATCGTTAATGAGGTAAGGCAAGTCATTTATATAAATAAGAAACAAAAATGGACCAAGAATTGAGCCCTGGGGTACCCCCATTCTTACTACGGATCCGGGAGATCTTTTCCCTTTAACATCAACTCTCTGAATCCTGTCACTCAAATATGAAATAAGAAGAGCCAGGGAGGCGTTACGGATTCCGTAGTGGTGTAGTTTCCTGATTAATGTTTCATGAAGAACACAATCGAAAGCTTTAGATAAATCGCAAAAAATGCCCAAAGCATCGCATTTGTCCTCCCAGGCATTATAAATGTGTCCTAAAAGTTAAACACCATCAGTAGTTGAACGACCCCTTGTAAAACCAAACTGTTTTTTATGTAATAACTTATATTTATTGAAAAAACTTTGCATTTGTGCCAAAATTAATTTTTCAAAAATTTTACTAAAGGTGGGTAGTACTGAAATGGGTCTATAATTAGTGGGGTCTGATGTACTACCCGATTTAAACAATGGTATTATTTTACTATATTTCATTAGATCAGGAAACTCACCACGGTCAATACAATCGTTAAATATTACAGCTAATGAAGGAGCTACAATGTTTATAATGGATTTAGCAACTTCCACAGTTCATTTTAAGTAAATTTCAACTTCCACAGTCATTCAACACTAGTTGAATGACCCCATAGATCGGCGGTCTTTTTAACATTTAAGGTGTGAAAAGTTTTAATTATATCTTTACAGGTGACATATTCAAAATTAAATTCGGAATCACAGACTGAAACGTTTTCCCTTAGTAAAGACTCGGCAGCAGCAGGTGACGAGTTTAGCGATTTAGTAGTCGATACGGGAATATCCGCAAAGAAATTTTCAAAGGCTGTGGCAACTTGAGTGTCTGAATTTAAAATTTTATCGCCAATAGCAAGGCTGTAGTCACTGTTTCGGTTGCAAGACTCTCCCGTTTAGCTATTAATAATATTCCATGTCATTCTAATTACATTACTACTATTTTTAATTTTTGAACTCAAGTAACGTGACTTTGCTATAAAACAAACTTTTTTAAATATTTTAGAATAATTTTTAACATACAACTTAAATTCTCCAGTGTTTATATGGGTCCGCTCTGCATACAGCTCATAAAGTCGTTTTCGACTCTTATGAATACCAATAGTGGCCCAGTCGTTGAAGGAAGCGTTACTATTAACCGAGATTGTCTTAGGAATAAATGTGGTATTAAATTGTGTGCAATACATACTGAAAAAATCGTTATAATGTTGATTGGGATCATCATTAGTTGACAGTAGTGGTAATTTAGACAAAAGTTAAGAGGAAGAGCAGCGGTGGCCCAGTGGTGGCGGCCCCGACTTACGAACAGTAAGTCGTGGGTTCGAACCCAGACAGGCGCATTACTTTGTGTAATTTATTTCATCACCACTGCTCTCAAAACGGTGAAGGAAAACATCGTGAGGAAACCGGCATGTCCTAGAACCAAAAATTCGAAGACATGTGACATCTACCAATCCGCACTGGGCCCGCGTGGTGGATTATAGCCCATTCCCTCTCATAGAGAGGAGGCCTGTGTCCCAGCAGTGGGAACATTAATAGGCTGATGATGATGATGATGATGAGACAAAAGTTTAGTTTTAAAGGTTTCCAGGCGAATCTTAGTTTTTGGATTAACAATGATATCCTTTTTAGTGACTTTCTTGCTTACATTAGGAATTGTGATCAATTGCCCACAATGATCAGAATCTAATAAGTTAATAATTTCTTTGTGGGTAGGTATAACATCTGTGTAAATATTATCTAGGCAAGTGGCACTAGTTGGTGTTATTCTAGTGGGCTCCAGAAATTTGTTTTCAAGATTGTATGAATGAAACAGGCTTAAAATTTTAGTACTTAACCCAGAACTTTCTAACAAATTAATATTAAAATCACCGCTAATAATTATAGACTTCTTAGAATTACAGATTTTATGCAACACTTCATCCATTACCTTTTCAAAACAATCATACAATCCTGAAGGAGGTCTATACACACTTAATATGAATGCTTCCTGCATGCATGGTGTATGTTTGTTTGCATGTTTGCATGCTTCTTACAGGGAAATAAAATCCACATTTTCATAATCATCATCATTCTCTTGCCCTTATCCCAATTCATTTGGGGTCGGCGCAGCATGTCTTCTTCTTCCATACTTCTCTATTTTTCGTCATCTCATCAGACACTTCTTTTCTTGCCATATCATTCTTTACACAGTCCATCCATCGTTTCTTTGGTCTTCCTCTACTCATATACCCATCCACATTCATACTCAAAACTTTCCTCACGACATTTTCCTCATCCCTCCGCATCACATGCCCATACCACGACAACCGATTACCACACAACTTTTCAGTCACCGGCGCCACTTTCAGACTTCCTCTTATATACTCATTTCTAACTTTATCCATTCGCGTAACACCACACATCCCCCTTAGCATCCTCATCTCCGCGACATGCAAATGCCTTTCATTCATCCCTTTTGTGGCCCAAAATTTTGATCCATACAAGACAGCAGGTCTAACCATTGTTTTATAAATCTTCCCCTTGAGTTTAAGGGGAATGCGGGAGTCGCAGATTGTTCCCGTGACCTGCCGCCATTTCATCCATCCCGTGTTAATTCTGTGCTTTACACTACGATCTATTTCACCATCGCTTTGCACGAGTGAACCGAGATACCGAAAGCCGGAGCAGACAGGGAGAGGCGCGCCATCTAACGCTATGGCTCCAGAACTAGAGAGACCGCCGAAATCGCAGAACAAAAGACGGATGTATGTGGCTGACTTTATTCTTTAATAAGTTGTTGTATGAAGGAGCGATCCCACAAGAATGGTGCAATAGTTCGCTAGTGCCCATCTTCAAAAATAAAGGTGATGTGCAGGACTGCAATAACTATCGGGGAATAAAGCTCATGTCACATAGTATGAAAGTATGGGAGAAAGTGATAGAGAAAAGAATAAGAGAAGAGAGTAAGATCACCCAAAATCAGTTTGGGTTTATGCCAGGTCGAGGAACAATGGACGCCACTTTTGCACTCCGCCAATTGTGCGAGAAGTACAGACGTGCACACAAAAACTTGCACATGGTGTTCATTGATCTGGAGAAAGCGTATGATAGGGTACCTCGTGATGTGTTGTGGTGGGCCTTGAAAGAGAAAGGTATACCTGGGAAGTATGTAGAGTTAATTCGTGCTATGTACAGTCAATCTTGTACCTACGTCCGGTCAGCTGCTGGCAACACCGATGAGTTCAGTGTGGCTGTAGGCTTGCATCAAGGGTCGGCTCTAAGTCCTTACCTCTTCTTGTTGATCATGGACGCTTTAACGTCGGACATCCAGGAAGAGGCACCCTGGTGCATGCTGTTTGCCGACGACATTGTTCTTGTCGGTGAAGATGGACCTGAGATCCAGAGCAGATTGGAGAAATGGCAACAGAAACTGGAGAATGTTGGCTTGAAAATCAGCAGAAGTAAAACATGTTCATAATCAACTGTTTTATAATGATTGACGCTTTGATTGATTGATTTTCTGCCTTTTATTAACTATAGATATGAAATATATGCCGAAAGAAGGGTACTCCCTTGCTTCTCCTAAGTTTGTTTGTCCGAAAATCACTATCCATAACATGTTTGCTAACTGCAGTAACCATGATGTTCAAAATCCCGGAATTGTGTTTTACATAATTATCTTTACTTAAATTTTATGAACCGTTTAACATTTTTATCATACGGAAAACTTTTAAATTTAAACTTTTTTGATGCAACCCCTAAAATCAAAAAAATCAAAATCAAAGCATTTATTTCAAGTAAGCCAGTTACAGGCACTTTTGAATTGTCGAAACAAAGATGAAAATTAAATGTAGCTACAGTCCCAGTCACAAGACATAAAAACTGTGAAAGTACTGTAGTTGCCCATTCCCTAGCGTAGATCTCTATGGAGAAGAATGGGCAAGAAACTCCATGGACACTCTTTTAAATCAGAATATTGTTACAAAATCTTGGTTACATCATTCACGTTGAGATGGTATATTATGTGAGAACAATGTAGCAAGATGTGCACGGTAAAAGTGTCCACACCAAAAAAAAAACAAAAAAAAAAAAAAAAAAAAACTAACCTAACTTGGGGAAGGGGTTGCACTTTCCAAAATTTTTAAAATAAAAAATTACGAGTCGCAAATATTTTTTCTGAAAGCAAGTTGATTAAAATGTATCTATTTATCTCTACAATTTTTAATTTAAAAGTTTAGCGACAAAACTAATAGTTTTAGAAATAAAATGTTATAACTGAAAAATTGCGGGCGTTTCCATGTTAAACTCTTATGGGAGGATTCTAAACACTAACATAGCATATAAGCACAATCTGTTACTAACCACTAACAAAGTATGGACTGTTAGAGGTCTGAAATAAAGTATATATGTTTAATATTTTTTTTTTAAATTTATGACAGCCATTTTTCAGCTGTAAAACCATAATTTGCCCGAAAATTTAAGATTTTAAACATGAACAAAAAAAAAATTATCCAAGGGGTTGAAAAAATATGGGTGGAACCTTCTTCGAAATCTACCTCCTCCAGCGGCTTGCCGAAGGGATTTTTTATTTTATGTATCTATTGTCTGATGCAAACTTTTGAAGAATTGCATCCAGCTGACTGAATTTGCTACCTGAGCAAGAGACTCCCGACTTATTCTCGTATTATTCAAGGTCTAAGGCTAAGCTAAGATACATCAGCTACAACTAATTAAACTTTGATAGAGTAGGAAAAAAATAAAAGTTGAAAATAGCTTCACTTGATGAATCCTTTATCAATCGCTACCGTTATTCACTTGTTCGTGTGCTTGTCGGCATGCTCCTCAGAGGTGCACTGAACTTAGTTAAGATTGTTTAGATTAATCCGCTCATACTGACGGGAGCCGCGGACTGGCGGACGCGACACACGATTATGCTGTGGCGCTGCAGCCCGCGCGTTCACAAGCCCAGGCGTTGTAATAACGTGATAGGTATGAGAGGGATTTGAGGAACTGTTCTCGTATAGCTTACAGCTCTGAGTTTGTATATCAAACTTGTGTTATGACAATTTCATGTAACTGGTTACTGTCAGACTGCATCACTTCCACCTGTTTTGGTCCAAAGGTGTGGCTATTAATTTTGTATCTTATCTTGTTTTACCGTCTTCTGATCCTGTGATATTTCTCTACGCCATCAGGCTGTTAGCTGTGTCATTTGGTTTGGTTGTGAGTTCATTATCGTAAATAGTACTGGGAGGTCAAGTATCACGTACCGAATTCATGGTCGTGTGTCCCTTACACGATATCCTGTATTACTGTAGTATATTGTTTGGTAGCATGGATATTACAACTATATAGCCTCCTGTTTTAAAAACTGCAATTTAGACGAAAGAAGAAACAACTTGAAAGCGTTAGATCTAAATATTTGCAATTATTCAGTACTGCGATTACAAATGACTTTTACTTTCTGTCATGTAAATAGATGTGTTATACAGACTATCTGATAGTTGGACGTTTTGCTACATGGACATTTAGCTAGTTAGACCTTTTGATCAGGAGGGATGTTATCGTACAGTATGACTTATCGGCGAGAGCACGCGCTCTGCCGCTCTGCGCACACTATAACAAGTGACACACATTACACTATCTCTCAATCGGGCGCTCTATGTTCTACTGATGACCTATAAATTACCAATATTATCTATTGGGAAACGGACAGTAAAAGTAACGGTCTTCACTACGTGTTTTGGAATAACCTGACGCGCCATTTGCAGAACACGAAATTAAAGTTTCTCTAATCGTTCATAAAATAATTGCTGTTTGAGGAAGAACCGGACGTGGGCACTGGATAAACTGACATTCTTTTTGCGACAATGATGATTGAAAAATCTATCATGAATTTAATATATATTTGTAGACAAAATTTACCGAAAAGTTAATGTCTCTGTAAGTCATTGTAGAATAAAATAATTACGAATATTGTCTAATAGTTTTGAACAAAGCCAAGTAAATATAAAGTAACTTGTGGTCATTATATTGGTCTCGAGTCAATCTGAACGCCTCCCGAGTAATCTGTTCGCGGTGATACATCCGACTCGCGGGTCGTCACTAGATGGCACTACTGAGTCAAAGAGATTGGCTTACCTTGCCGCAGGGTCGGGTAAATCTATCTCTATACGTAATAAACATATTAATGAGTAGTTCAGTAATTTCTGACTAGTAGTCGCATGAGTGAGTAGGTATTGAGTTGGATTCCCTGGTAATGCCGTCTGCTACTGAGTTTGTCTATTGGCAACATCTTAGTCTATGTGGTTGTCTTCAGACTTATGCCCGGTTGGGGCTTCCAACCCCTTGGGTGAGTGCAGCATGTTATGTTACATGTTATACTATAGTAATCATCTTTAAAACGACGTCGACACGAAGAAGAAGATCCTTAAGACAACTACCTTTAATTACGTTTACACAAAAGGCTTTTAAACAGAGCGTACATCACAAAATAACATAAAAGATGTCATTGTGTCAACAGTTGACATACAAACCAGATGCGGGTGGCATCACACGACACGACACGCGATATAAAGTGCACACAGCGACACGACAGATCGCCGCGACTGCTGATGACGTAGTTACGAGCTAATTCTTTGTTCTACATGTCTCTGTGTTTAACAGCATACGGAGACGAACATAAACCGACCGATCAGGCGTAGTGAGCTCAATGTTGTGACGTTGTTTATTTTGGAGGTGTCATTTATTGTTACAGATTAATTATTGTGTGTCTACAAGGGCATCCACTTGTCTCCATCTGCGGCTCTCTCCCGCCAAACTCCTCTAGGTTACTAAGACTTGACGTCCTTGACGATGATTGACGGAGAGTCAGGGGGAGACCTTTCGGGCCTGTGGACGGTGGGCTATGGGCTAGCTCGCCGTCCGTCCGTCTCATGACGACAGACCGTGTCGACGGTGCGTTCGTGTTCCACGCGCGCCTCAAAGAGAGTCAGCAATAGGAAGGGATCCGCAAGGGCCGATGCCTGCCGGGGTTGCGGGACTGTTCGAAAGAGATACCGTGGCCCCGGAACACAAAGGGCGATGAAGGAACATGAATGGGTTTTAGTCAGTAAAAGTCTGACACTCCCTCCTGCTCCGCCCAGAGCGGGAGGAGGCATTTGATGATTTCCCATCTGAAAAAAAAAAAGGGGAGACCTTTGCCCAGCAGTACGGCAATTTAGACAGATAATCCGTTTGGCAATCAGTAAAAAAAACTAAACCTACATCACAAAGAACAAAGTTCCATTAACTATAATTTATTGACGTTTAAAGTTATAAACGTGTAAAGTAAGAGATGTAGTTCAGTAACGGTGTTAAACCGTTTATTTCAGTGTGTCGGGGATTTCAGCACTTTATAAATTCAGGCGAAATGCGGCGAAATATTCAAGAAGTGCTGAAAGATAAATCGCGACCTTTGCTGAAGGTTTCATAGGGTTCATTCGTTCATATACTCCTACCTAGCGACCACACGCTTGTAAAATCTTTCGATATTTATTAAAAAGATAAATGTTCACTGAAATAAGCAGTAGGTACAGATCTAAATTTTGGGTTTAGTAAATGATCTCATGTCGAAGTAAATTTGTAGAATCACTCAATTCATCAATGTCATCTCGGTTGTTTTTCTCAACACAACGTGCAATAAACCATGATTGATATTATCAGTATCTTGATTGAGTCGATACACGTGCACTGCTGGACGTAGCAAAGCATCACCACAACAGCCCGTTTTATGCTTCAAACTGATTTCCACGCTGCCGCGCCGTTTAGATACTAGATCATCTTTGACCTTCACGTTACTAAAACGAAATCATTTCTAACAAAAACAGCTGGAGCAAGCTTTTAAATAATTACAATTTCTTCTTAAAAAAACACTTAAAGACCGAGAAAAACAAGGAAGAAGAAAAATTTTACCTGAACAATTAGTCAAATGATGTCGGAGGTGGCCAGCAAACAAATTAAGAAGTGGGAGGAGCCCTGGAGCCCTGGCGCTGCGCGGTGGCGTTTAAAACGGTTATATTTATCGTGGAGGCATGCCGCTCACGTACACACAACACAAGCTCGGAGTTGCGGTCAATGGGACGCACTGGGCCCCCAACACGCTGCGATCGTTAATATTTTCAAATAGTTTTGTTAACTACTTCAAGTATAAGTCTATAACGCATTCTTATAATGTGCAACAGTGGACTTGGAGTTGGTAAACGTGTTATTACCCTAATGTTGGTTGTCAACTCTAAGAACTACTAACTGCCACTACTACTTTTGTTCCTTTTTTGTCATTTTTGTTTAGCATATCCGTGTATGTTGGTTTATATATTCTTGTAGTTATCTTAGGATAAAATAAAATTGATTTTCTGATACACACTGTTTGTTTCTGCAATTACCCAAAGGTTGATTGATAGGAAATGCCTATGGCATTAAGTCCGAAGATTTAAATTGGAATAAGAAAAGTTTAGACACCCTAAGTGTGTCAAAAAGTGGACTCTTCCAATAATTTTATTATCTGAATTTAATCGTCTAAACGCCTTTATTCATTACACTCAATCATACAACATACATACACACAACATATAAGATGTATAACTATGATTTTACCATAACTACACGCCTGTTTCCCTAAAAATTATAGGTAGAGATGTCTTGACATTCACATGTCGCCAGTAACTGGAGGTGCTCAAAGCCAAATATAACTAGGACAGAACCGACGACGGAAGCTTTGGACCTCTCATTCTGGAGTCAAGCTTGCGACTAATATATACAGTGGTAGAGTAGTCAATGGTCATAAAAGCTTGATATTTAAAATGCTTATTACAAAAAAGAAAACGCGGCGTTTCCCCCGAGCAGTGCGCGGCGCGGCCCGGCGAAGGTTCCACAACAGTACAGATGGCCGTTACCTCTTGGACCGTGACAACATTATTCGGCCAGACCTGGTCCGCCTCTACAGTACCTCATAAAAGTATTTCTGGACTATTTTCTCTCAAACGACTAGTTTATTTTGATAGTCTTTTGTATTGTTAGATATTATCATATTTTTTGTATTATGCATCGACTACGATGGGCCAGCGAAACAGTGTGAGTACTTACGGCAATATTATGAAGATCATTGAGTGTACTGTGATCGTAATTATGTTTGTTAGGGTTTAGTTATGCTCTAGATTTATATAAAATTAGTGGACGTGATATTACATAATTAGGTACATGCTTTAGGTCCTCAGCTTCTTTGGGAAAATAATACCTACACGGTAAATTGATTCACCCGTCATCGTTCTTATAACTTGAACAATATGTATAAAACTTCTAAGAGAACTTAATTCTTGTATATTACGGAAACCTCTCCCTCAACGTCCGGAGGCATGAAGTCGAACTTTACCCAAAACTTCTCGAATATGTGTCCTATAACATAAACAGTTCATTTATTGTACAGAAAACAACGTTTAAATTATAATTAAACAAATATTGTCAGGTGCAACATTAGGGAATCCGGGAGCAAGGCATCCGGCATGCCGGTCACGGGTGCGGGAATACGGGCCGCATCCGCGCCGCGCCCGAGCCGCGCCGAGCGTCCCCGACTGTAGCCGAGCGCTGCCGAAGCGGTAAGCTCGTGACTTTACCAACTTCGCCTGCCCGGAGCAGTTTATTTTTATAGATCGCCGTGAAACTTCCATCCCTGACAGAAAGGTGAAAAATCAAAGTTTATATAAAAAGTCGACGAAAGTATGTAAGATAATGCAAACTGCAAAAGTTTGGTTGTTAGGTTCCCTTCAGACATGCAACGTATTCAAATTAGTTTCTAAAAGTACTTGTAAAGGATCCGTCGGTCGGTTCGTATAAAACTGAAGGTTTTATAGGAACTTGGATAGGCACCTTCAATATTTTTTGTGGTGAACCTAAGTGGTCAAAGAAAAGTGATCGTTATTTCCACTAATGATATTGTTATCCCATAAGGATTAAACAACTCTGTATCTTCAGATAGCATCATCGTCTGCCGAGCCTTTTCCCAACTAGGTTAGGGGTTGGCTTCCAGTACACCCGGATGCAGCGGTATACTAGTATTTTACATGGAACGACTGCCTATCTGACCTCCACAAGCCAGCTAGTACCCCAGTACTAACCACCAGTATAACCCATTATACGATACCCTTGGTAAGACTGGTTGTCAGACTTTCGGGCCAACTACCTGTAACGATGTCAAAGATCTACAAATAACAGCCGAGACCAACGGCTTAGCGTGCTTTTCAAGATACGGAGGATACTCGGTATATAATGGATGGTCACCCATCCACGGACCAATCTAGACAAGCGTGGCTTATCCTGAAGATTGACCCGAAAAGCTGCTATCGATTTAGCCACGAGCTCCTCGGATAGTATCATGAACATTTTATCGGAATTAAAGTCCTTCACCAATATTTTTCTAACTCAATAAATAATTAATTGTTTGTCAATTTCCTCGTGAACGTCTACAAATATACGTAATCTGTTTATACGCACACGCAAGCTACATACACATATCGACATAGGACAGGCTCTAGACACATATCGACGCAAATACGACGAGACTGCAAAACGAACCGGAAAAACTATTTTGCGACACCTCGATCACACGGGAGTATCCTCGACGCCCCCAATAACCGCTATATCGAATCATAACCCCACGACCAGATGAACAAGACCCTCCAGCCAAGAAACAAGCTTCTTACACAGTGCTACAAGAACAGGTCCAGCTGAACTGGTAACTCAAATCTCAACTTGACTCTAGGGAGTGCGCGACCAATGCGATCCCGGCGTCGGGAATCATATCCCGCGATTGGATCCCGCGCCTATAATGAGCTCGGGAATAAATACCGGCGGTAATATTCCCGAACAGATTGCTAAAGAAAATTACATTGTGAACGCCTTGAGGACTGGCCGTAAACATGTTTTGGATATTTATTCTCCCGGCGGGTGGCGGCGGCGGCGGCGGCGCTGATTGTGGCGGCGTGTGGGGAGATCCAAGATTGCTATTAATATCATCAACATCTGATCGTGTGTTACCTAAAAATACTTCAATAATCAAATAACTGCGGGAAATCCGTTTACGAATCATATGGAACTATTAACTAACAAAATAAATAGAGATTTGTTCCAAAAGAAATAAACACATCATTTGTTTGTTTATTTGACTCAATAAAACGACTTATTATTTGAATGCACTATGTCAGTACACTATTAATTGAAGTGTAGGCGTTAAGTATTATATTTTCCATCTAAGGTATATCTGAAGAATCTGTGGTATTTCGTATTCTTTAGAATATTAAGCCATTGCTGAGTTTTTAAGAGCACATTTGTTTCTTCAGGTAGTCTGATACTATCGTCCTACTGACTATACAACAAACAAAGGGGCACAGTTACAATAAGATCTAAGTAATAAACTAGCAGTTTCATTAAAATACCTCCTCTCATCCGGGTCCAGAACAACCGGATAATATCCGATTAGTTCGATCCGAGAGAATCAGCTTCGTTCGAAGTGTAAGAGCCAACGCGTTGAATTTCCAACATCGATAACTGGCTCATTTGCAAGATAATCCACCAATTTGAAGTAAAATAGAAACTGTATTAGAATCTTGACAGTCGGAGTATTTTTGAGAAAATTGAATAAGATGTGCAAAGGAGTTATTATTGTCGATATCAGCCTTTTAAAAGTTTATTCCAACGTCTCGTAGTTAGCTCTATTACTTCTATGTCGAAATAATAAAAAGGTAAATATTGTAAGTTCGCATGTAGGGGTAATCTTCGAAACTATAGATCTGATTACGATTTTTTGTTTTCATTAATGAAAAGGTATATAATCCTTGACTGTCATGAACTATATTCAAAACGTTCCCGTGGGACTATTTCCGACCATGACACGAGTGAAGCCGTGGCTAAAAGCTAGTTTAGCCTAATAAGTTTATGCTTCACTAGCCTTCCAAATAAATCAGCCTATAAATGTTAATAAATGAGAAGTGGAAGAGTAGAGGGATGCCTTCGCCCAGGAGTGGGACAGAGCAGGCCAGGACAAAAAAATGTTCCCACTGCTGGGACTCAGGCCTGCTCTCAGCGAGAGTGAGCGAGTAGCGATCCACCACGCGGGCCGCTTTTCGATTTTTGGTTCTAGGATATTACGGTATGCCGGTTTCCTGACGATATTTTTCTTCAACAATCTCCTACATTTCTTTATTTCCTCTACACTTCACGTTTACGTAGCGTCATGGCGCAGCTTCGAATCTTCTTTTTGCGCAGGTCGTGGATTCGATTCCCGCATCGGTACAAAAACTGTGTGCTGTACAAATATTTGTGCTGCGTCTGGATGTTTGTGCCAGTTATTTATGTGCGCAATGTCTACTGACACACACACACACACACACAAACACACACCCGGACACACAGTGGATGTGGACCTCAAAGGATGCAGTTTGGAGCGATCTGCAGTTGTTTACATTTTCATTGAGTTTCTGAAATCGTTGACATTTCAATTCGTCTCGTATAAATATTAAAAGTGCTATTATTGCAAGTGGCGTTTTATACTTCCTGCTTGCCTCAAGGGAAAAAGTCGTGTAATTAGGTTTATGAATGCACTTATTAAATTATGTTACACAAATAGTCGTCATAATGATAGCCCGTTTATTTAAATTACCTGGTATTGCGATTCTCATCGTAACATAAGAAGCTGTAAAAACCCTTCATCTAAACAGATTCAGAATCCCGACCATCTAAAGTTCGGCGCCGACTATAAGGATATACAGTATACATGCTCAAAGGTCAGGGTCGTTTGCGCCCATAAAATACATAAATATTTATGAAAATAATTCCCAATGATATTGTTTCCAAAGCGCGAGTTGCCAACTATTGAACAAGGGAAAAGGTAAATAATTCACGAGCGGAGGGAAAAATCGAGAAGACGTGCCCAAGTTTCTTCACAACTTTAGACCTACAACTATTTATTTATTGTGCTAGTGGGCTTTACGACTTACGAACAACAACTTTCAGCTATACACTTATCGACGATCTTATTACAAGTGGAGCAGGATAGCAATTAGCTTTGCCCGGGTGTATGCGAAAGATTGTAAGTGGTGTTAGTAAGTTCTCGAGGCGCGCACCTCCGACTTGTGTACAAACACAAATAAACATATTTTGTTAAGTAAAGGTACGGTTGTTAACGCGCCGTGATTTGTTGTAATATTCATTGTTTAATTCAAGTTTCTTTTTAGTTGCGAAGTTCGCGAGCCTCCCCCAGCACTCGCGGAAACAAATACAACAACTATATACAAATACCAATTACAATTTGAATGTCTACGAAATTGAATGTGTTTTGTTGAGAATTCTTTCCGAGGAATTCGTAGAAAGGCCGAGTTTAGTGTAATATTTTGGTGTGTATAATACGACGTGGTATTTGAAAGTTTCACAAAGAAATGTTCATAAATGTCAAAGTTCGCAATGAGTAAAATGTAGAGGTACTCTGACTCCGCGTCGTTAACATAAATGTCAAATGTATTCCAAAGCAAAATAAACAATTTTCATTCATTCGTTCTCATCTTTATGTCGCTTTTATTTCATTAACATTTGAGCTTGTCAAACTAGACGCTTTCGGCGATAATTTATAATATAGGATGTTCAACCTTTATTATTAAGTAAAGAATAAAGTTTGGAGATCCTTACTTACTTAGAAAGCGAGCTTTGAGCACAAGAACAATATTTAAGAAACTTGATATTTTGAGAAACATCAGTTAACAACACAAGTCTTCTTCAAGGCAATCTGAACTTTAGATAGACGCAATTCTCTATAATTATAAACACTCAATGTTTAATAACCAGCTAAAGGTTTTGAAATACTTTCTGAAATGATTCGTTCTCAGGGTCAAACAACATAAAACTTTAATTATTAAAAACCGGCCAAGTGCGAGTCGGACTCGCGCACGAAGGGTTCCGTACTATTATCAAAAAAATCACGTTTGTTGTATGGGAGCCCCCCTTAAATATTTTTTTTATTCTGTTTACCCATACAACAAACGTGATTATTTTGCTGTTTTTAGCTCAATATTAATAACGGCAACAGGTTGACGCTTGAAATATTCACAGAATATTTAGTTGTATATTTACTTTAAAAATAAATAATTAAATTAAAATAAAATAAATATTTAAAGGGGGCTCCCATACAACAAACGTGATTTTGTTGCCGTTTTGTCTAATGTTGTATAATGCGCCATTAGGCAAAAAGGCGTGTTATACGAATTTTTTTCAAATATTATCCAAAAATTTTCCCCTTAAATATTTATTTTATTCTGTTTTTAGTATTTGTTGTTATAGTGACAACCAAAATACATCATCTGTGAAAATTTCAACTGTCTAGTTATCACGGTTCATGAGATACAGCCTGGTGACCGACAGACGGACAGACGGACAGATGGGCAGACGGACGGACGGACACTGGAGTCTTAGTAATAGGGTCCCGTTTTTACCCTTTGGGTACGGAACCCTAAAAAGCTACAAAATTATACCTGATTAAGAATAGTATGCAGATTCTACAGAAGAATTAAAGACCACAGCTAATCAGTTCCTCTTTCTTTGTTACCGCTGCTATGCGATCCTGATTCAATACATTCAACGTACCTATCAGGTATCTATATATATAATCCAACACAAATGATAATACAATACCGAAATTACATGCTAAAATTAAATATGTTACTAAAAAATAAGGTGATAATATTGTAGAGCAGACTTCAAATCTCCTCTCCTCCTCAGAACCAAAAGGCCACCTCACGGTATATTCGACATAACACTACCGGTAGCTATCTCCCAGCTGTACAAGTGAACAGTATTGTTATTCCAATGTATCCTGCAGGCGAGGCAGTAACTTGCTGCGCGACGCCCGCCGCGCGGATTTGAATGCATATTATATGAAACGAATCTGTGCGAGGTCGCAGTCACTACGGAGTACAGACGTAGTGTCGCTACACCGGCGCGGCTCGCTTTACACACCTAATACGAAACATAGTACCTACTTCAAGTATTTAGGGTTGTTGTGACGTAATGAGTTAAACGTAGTAGGTGTAAGCCTACATATTAATAGCTAGGTAGATATATGTCATGTAGATTTACGTATGATTTGTAAAACGAGTAAACCAGTCGCTCAATATACTTGTAGTCGAACACACGCCTTTTCATTCAGAAATCCCATACAAACTAAAGTGAACCTTATCACATTCAACATATGGTCGTATTCGAGCCGGATGCAGCAACGACGGAGCGGTTAACATCTGGCCGCTTGAACAAAAGAACCGCATTCCACAGCGATAAGGATTCATAGAAAAAACAGCTCGTTCTAATGGATTGTTATGAATATGTTTGCAACTAAGTAATTAGCATTATTACGAAAGATTACCAAGTTTACGAACATTATTGATTGAATATTTGGAAGTTTAAAGTGAAGTGCAGTGAAACAACAAGAATGAATACTACAAACGAACAAAAGCAATATCTCGCTGTCTTGGAAGATGGTGCTAATTTACTACAAAAAACACAAACTAACTTAAAAAAGTGTCCAAAGGCAAGACTGACAAAGGGTTATATAGAAGCACGTGTGAAAATTATTGACGAGTATTGGATGTCATTCAAGAACGCTCATGACGGGTTGGTTAAGATAACACCCAAAGAACAAAAGGGAATTTTGCCATACTTTTTGAACGAAGAATTCTTTGTTTATGAAGAATTATACAGCTCATTACAAGGTGATTTGAAAGATATGCTTATATCGTTAACGGAATCATCACCGATGGATTCGAGAAACTCGAGTGTTAACGCAACATATGCATCGCATAATATAGTGCATTTACCAAAAATTGAGTTACCCAAGTTTAATGGAAATTATGAAGGATGGCCAACTTTCAAAGATTTGTTTACTTCTTTGGTGCACGAAAATAATAACCTTAGTGATGTTCAAAGATTACATTATCTAAAAACAAGTGTAAGTGGAGAAGCTGAAGCGTTATTAACCCATATAAAAGTGACATCCAATAATTACCCAACTGCATGGAATGTTTTGAATAAAAGGTATGGTAACAGACGCATAATATTAAACTGTATCATGAAAAGATTATTTTACCAGAGGAAGATGACTTCGCAATCAGCCACCCAATTAAAAGGCTTGTTGGATACAACTACAGAATGCCTAAATAACCTGGATAATTTAAAAATAACAACAGGCTCTTGGGATCATATGATAATATTTCTGCTCGTTCAGAAGTTTGACTCAGAGACTCATAAAGGCTGGGAAGAATATGCCTATAAGGAAGACAGCGAAGCATTACCTACTTGGAGTGAGTTAAAGAACTTCATGGAGTCCAAGTTCCGCACCTTGGAACTAGTCACCGGCATTACAGCTAATAATAATACAAGAGAAAAACAAGTCAAAGAACGTTCATATCATGTTGCCACACCAAGTTCAGAAAAGACATGCATCATGTGCAAAGAAAACCACACACTGTGTCACTGCAAGAAATTTATTGAAATGAAATTAGATGAGCGAACCGAATATGTGAAGAACAAACATTTATGTTTTAACTGTCTAGCACTTGGACACTCAGTGAAGAGATGTAAACTACGAGTGTCCTGTCAGAAATGTCACCGACGTCATCATTCTTTACTACATGAGACTAAGAACACAGAACCAGCGGCTACACCGAGCACCTCACAACCGTTGGCTTCACAGCATGTAGCTGAAGAGAAGGAAGCAGTTCAAGTGAACACAGTGATCGCGTCGCATCATACGTCTAGACATGGAATAGCACTGTTAGCGACTGCTGTAGTGCAAGCAACAAATGACCAGGGTCATATCATATCACTACGCGCGCTAATAGACCAGGGTTCTCAAGCTACATTTATAAGCGAGAAAGCGACTCAACTATTACAACTAAAGCGACAACCATTCAAGGGAAGTGTTGTAGGAGTGGGATCTTCGAGAACAGAGATCAAACACGTGGTACAGCTTAATATAAGATCACAGTGGGACCATAATTATAGTTTACCGATCCAAGTCTACGTGATGTCGAAACAACTGACCACTAAGATCCCCACCAAAACAATTATCAATCAATCGTGGCCTCACATTGTCGGGCTTAACTTGGCTGATCCAAGTTACTTAACACCTGGTTCTGTAGATCTGCTATTAGGAGTCAAGGAATACGCACAGATTATACAGCCAGATTTAATAAAAGGTCCACCAGGTACTCCAACTGCACAAAAAACAAACCTGGGTTGGATTATTTTCGGAGATATCCATGAAAAACCACAAAATGATACCTACCTTGTGATGCATCACCAAGTCGACGTAGACAAAATGTTGAAATCGATATGGGAAATAGAGACTGACAAGCACAGACATTTAACAACAGAAGATAAGATTTGTGAAGATATCTATAAGAAAACAACAACTAGAAATGAAGAAGGAAGGTACATCGTCAAATTACCTTTCAAAACTTACAGTCCACTATTAAATGAAATGAGCACGAATACAAGGTTACAAACACCTGAGGGAAACACAAAGGAGATAGCAAAACAAAGATTCTTGCAACTTGAGCGGAAGTTTAAGAAGACATCAAACCTGAAAAAAGAATATACAAAAGTCATAAATGATTACATAGAACAAGGACACATGGAGAAGATACCTGAAAAAGAAAAAGAAACAAGGTCAGTTTACTTACCTCACCATGCTGTTGTTCGTACTGACAAGGAGACCTCTCGAACTCGCGTTGTCTTCGATGCGTCGTGCAAGGGTACAAACAACATTTCACTTAATGGAGAATTATTCGTAGGACCGCAGCTGCAAGATGATTTGAGGAACCTTATAATGAAATGGAGAATGAAGCGTGTTTGCTTCATGGCCGATATCAAACAAATGTATCGCCAAATATTGGTGACTCCTGAAGACGCAGACTTGCAGCGAGTTATCTGGAGACCTGATGAGGATGATGATTTCCACGAATACCGTTTGATGAGGGTCACATTCGGTACAGCATCTGCACCGTATTTAGCTGTTAGAACACTTCACCAAACAGCTGATGATGAAGGAAGGGATCAACCGCATGCTGTACAATCCATCAAGGGTAATTTTTACATGGATGACTGGCTTGATGGCGCTGATGATGCCGAGACTGCTACTTATCTAGCCAAATCTGTCACAAATATACTACAAAAAGGCGGTTTTGAACTCACAAAATGGTCATCTAACGATATTAATTTCATGAAGTCCATAGATGAAGAAAAAAGATCAACCAACGCACATATAGACTTGAATCTTGATGGAACAATAAAGGCATTGGGGATTGTGTGGAACCTGAAAACAGATACATTCCAATACAACCTGAATTTACCAACATCTGAAAGTACCTATGTAACGAAACGAACTATTTTATCTGACGTACAGAAGCTTTTCGATCCACTTGGTTGGATTGCACCGAGCACAGTGATGGCAAAAATACTGTTACAGAAACTATGGCTCGAAAAGGTGAATTGGGATCAGAACGTAAGTGAAACATTACGTGAAGAATGGAATCAGATAAGATCGGATTTTGCTAGTGTGAACGATGTACAAGTAAACAGATGGCTTGGTACAACAGAAACAAACAGCACTAATATACAAATACACGGATTCAGTGACGCTTCGATACGAGCTTACGCTGCAGCAGTATATATAAGAACTGAAACAAATGACAAGGTTGAAATAAAACTCATTGCTGCTAAAACAAGAGTGGCACCCCTGAAAACAATATCCTTACCGAG
The DNA here is from genome assembly GCA_905147715.2 of Xestia xanthographa. Classification (NCBI taxonomy): domain Eukaryota; kingdom Metazoa; phylum Arthropoda; class Insecta; order Lepidoptera; family Noctuidae; genus Xestia; species Xestia xanthographa. The sequence goes on from LR990661.1 coordinate 29,092,238, forward strand.
ACTAGAGTTGTGTGGTGCATTACTTCTCTCCAAGCTTATGAAACAAATTGGGCTAGCAATGAAAATTCCAACTTCAGATATGTATGCATGGACAGATTCCTCCATAGTTATAGCGTGGCTATGTGGTGATCCCAATCGATGGAAAACGTTTGTTGCCAACCGCGTCGTCGAAATCGTAGAAAACCTAAATAATACGCGCTGGTACCATGTACAGTCGAGTGATAATCCCGCAGACATAGCCTCTCGAGGAATGTTGCTGTCCGAACTGAAGAAATGTGACTTGTGGTGGAGAGGCCCAGGTTGGTTATCTGAAAAAGAAATAAACATTAGTAAACAAGAAGTTATAACTACAGACATAGAAAGTAAAACAAAGAAAGTCATTACTCACCTCAGCACAGAAGAGCAAGAGAAATCTATAACAACACAATTTGAGGAATTTAACAACTTACCAGAATTACTCAAGGTTGTTTGTTACTGCAAAAAATTCTTGAACTATAAAGTCAACGTGAACATAAACAAACACATAACTACACAAGAATTAGAAGATGCACTGACAATTTGTATAAAAAGAGTTCAAGAAGAGGAATATACAGAAGAAATAGAAAGATTAAAGGAAAGTAAACAAGTGAAAAGAAGAAGTCCGTTGCGATCCCTCAACCCTTATCTTGATGATAAACATATCCTCAGGGTGGGCGGTCGCCTCAGACATTCAAACTTACCTGATGAGAGAAAACATCCAATTATTCTCGGAAATAAAAACACGTTGACGCCTCTGATTATAGCTGACGCACACACTAAGACACTTCACGGAGGAGTTCAATTGATATTATGTTATCTACGTTCGAAGTATTGGATTTTTAAGGCAAAATCAATAGCTAAGAAACATGTTCACAAATGCTTCGTTTGCGCTAGACTTAGTGCTACTACTAGAGCTCAAATTATGGGAGATTTACCCGATGAGAGAGTGACTCCATCTAGACCATTCTTGAATAGTGGTGTTGATTTTGCGGGGCCCTTTCAGATTTTATTATCTAAAGGTCGAGGAATCAAAACAACAAAGGCCTACATTTCTATATTCATCTGTATGTCCACGAAGGCAATTCATATTGAACTTGTGAGCGATCTTACTTCGGAAGCGTTTATCGGTGCTTTTAGACGTTTTGTTGCCAGGAGAGGCAAATGTAATCACTTGTGGAGTGATCAAGGGCGTAACTTCGTGGGAGCTGACAAAGAGCTCCGAGATGCCTGGAACGAAGCAAGCTTACAGTTTACTGGAGAAATTGCAGAAACTCTAGCCACAGAGGGCACTCAATGGCATTTCATTCCCGCGTACAGTCCCTCTTTCGGTGGATTATGGGAAGCAGGTGTCAAATCTATAAAATACCACCTGAAAAGAATTGTAACCACTCACCTGACATACGAAGAGATGACGACGATACTCTGTCAAGTTGAAGCCTGCTTGAATTCCCGTCCGTTATGTCCCATGAATGACACTGATCCAGACAACATGAACCCACTCACGCCAGGACATTTCTTAATTGGAGAGGTACCTATTGTTGTCCCATCACCCGATATGAAAGACATAAGGCTGTCAAGCTTGTCTCGTTGGCAACACACACAGAAACTTGTTCACGACTTCTGGCGGCGATGGCAGGACGAATATCTATCGAGATTGCAACAGCGTCCTAGGTGGCATAAGAAAGAAGAAGAATTTAAAATCGGAGATATCGTCTTGATAAAAACTGATAACTTACCACCTGGAAAATGGTCCCTGGGACGAATTGTCAATAAGCACCCTGGTCCGGACGGTCTTACGAGGGTGTATAGTGTCAAAAGTGGTAGTTCCATAACAAAAAGAACCGTTACAAAATTATGTCCTTTGCCTCTAAATGAAACTTGATTATATTTCAATATTTAAAAAAACCAATTACTTATTGTTTGTTGATTTACATTATTATGCTGCTTAAAATAATTATGTATGTATAACTCTTTGAGAATCCATGTTTTTATGCATGTTAAAGATTAATGTCAACCTGTAGATTTATATAACGTTGTTTTGTGGTAATATCACCAATGTAGCATTTCAAAATCATTGTTTCATAAAAGCCCTACAGGCCTTTTGGTGGGCGGTATGTTGTGACGTAATGAGTTAAACGTAGTAGGTGTAAGCCTACATATTAATAGCTAGGTAGATATATGTCATGTAGATTTACGTATGATTTGTAAAACGAGTAAACCAGTCGCTCAATATACTTGTAGTCGAACACACGCCTTTTCATTCAGAAATCCCATACAAACTAAAGTGAACCTTATCACATTCAACAAGGGTAATGGCTGACACCCCCACTGGCACGATCAACGAGGTACGAAAAGTGTGTTGCTTATCTATACTAATCTATACTAATATTATAACGAGGTAACATTTGTTTGTAAGTTTGTATGTTTGTAAGTTTGTATGTAGGGGGTAATCTCCGGAAGTAATGAACCGATTTCAAAAATTCTTTAACCATTAGAAAGCTACATTCACCCTGTGTAACATAGGCTATATTTTATCCCCGTACTCCCGCGGGAACGGGAACTACGCGGGTGAAACCGCGGAACGTCCGCTAGTAATAATTATTATATTTGTTAGAAATTAGTTTTGTATTTAAGGGTTATCTGATGGTAGTTAGTTGAAAGAACATACTCTAGGGTCTTCGAGATATGAGTCTACTAGTTACCAATGGGAACGATGGTGTTGAAATACTGCTGTATCAATGAATAAAATGACCATATTATGTAGCTCTTGGAATCTTTGCTTAGTATATTAACCATGTTATTTAATCAGTCGTTTATAAGTTGAAATTCCCTATACTTCTCTGATTCATTCAATGTTCAGTCTACTCTCCAGACTAAACATTTAAAATCACCAGTTTGTTTCTAAAGGATTATGATCACGCCATAATAGCCGGCTCCCACAAAACAGTCGTCACTTAGTATCGCTTCATAAAGTGGCGAGTGGCTGGATACCACAACGCTAACTGAACAGTAGTTCCATTCGAAATGACGCACGATAGCAGGATGCCAAAGTAGAACAACATGCCTGCTACTTTGGTCCTTTAATTCAAGACTCACACCTTCATCAAATGCTTACGGTAAGTCAAAATGTCGACCCAGGCGAAGAGAGTGAAGTTGCTTACAAAAAGTTGTGAAAAGATCAAATAAATTCATATTATTCTAAAACTATACCGTAAGTCTTACCTTTAAAACGACTCTTACCTTAAAGACTGGCCAAAACTAGCATTGGATAGCAAAGGCGTTAGGAGGGGTTTTGCGCTGCAGTGCAACTTCTGGCCGTCTCTTTTCGCTACCCCGCTGGCCGGCCGGGGCGGCGAACGTACACAACAAACGGCGCTGATAGATGATGATAGATACCGCGCTGTGCACACAACACTGTTTGAGAGACACAGCGCGCCGCGACTTGCCCGGTCACCCCATTGACGGAATTAAAATGCAACTATCTCACGGTATAGTTGTTTGAAGGAAACTTTAACACAATGACACAGACAAACACAAACTCACATCTTTTCCCATTTATGAAATACAAAGATGAGTCAGTCGGTGGTTGAGGTTGTTTTTCCATATACTGTGAACTGGACGTTCATAGTTGACGGCCGACTATGCGTTGATGTATAAAAACACGGCCCAAAAGCAACCGGCCAAAGTCAAAGGACAAAGCCGAGAGTCTCTTTAAAGGCATATTTAGGTAAACCGTGTACGTTAAGCCAAGAAATACAGACCTCGGAATTCATTTGAATTTTAGGCTATCATTACTGCTCTCGACAAAAACTTCAAAAAGCCATAAAAGCAGGAAGTCAAAGCAGTAAGTTAGAAGTCGACACGGAACTAAGGCTATTACATTGTTATTGCAGCAGGGAGGTGCCTCGGGAGTACGGGAGTGCGGGAGGTACCGAGAGAGATGTGTACCTCCGAGCGGTAACCGGCACATTTCCAAAGCCTTTATACATAGTGCTCGTGTAATATATTGTGCCTATGGAAAAAATATAGTGGCTTGTTTTGTGGGGTTCCGCTGGTAGCGGCGATCGCTGGTTTTCATTACGACCAGTGTGATTTTTTACTTACAAAGTTATTTTCCAACAAGACACTGCTACAGATATACATAACATAAAAAAATCGTTTATCGGTCTTGTGCCATATGAGTTTGAAATCTCTATAAATAGCGTCATAGAATCTTCAAATTATATGAGACATTTCCCAAAGGTGCAACAAATTATAAAACCTAAATTCTAAATGGTTATAAGCGTATTACCCAAAAATATAATTCAGCAGATCAGAAACTTCCAACATGGACATTGAATAGTTGACTATTTACTACAGCCCAGTAGCCCCTGGTCGGTGGCGCGTCACTCCCGCGCCCGCCACAAGTGGCGCCGCGCTCACGTATCGAACCGGTCGCTTTTTAACACTTTTAATGGCGTGAAAGGCCCACTATCGTCGGTCGTTAATCCACTATGAATACGCATTTCAGAGCGGTGGGTTTTCGCCGCTTTCCTCTTCCCCGCACCATCCTCCTCACACAGTGGCCTCACCCCCGCTGTGGTCCGGTACAGGTGATGTAGTGACATTACTATTAAGATATTCGAATGAGATATTTATTATAGTTAATGGATATTTTTGACATTAAAACTTATTTTAGCTTTATTTACCTGATAGGCAGGTCGAACTAGAATCAGCGCAGCCTAATAGATTGCTACAAACAATTATATTACTATTTAAAATAACAAAATCAAATCAATTATCATGAATGAGCCATAGCACTTCAGTGGCAGCGCGCCGGCAGGTACATAGGTGTCCGAGTGAGCGAGCAGCGTCACAATGTTGCCACAACACACCGCCTTCGCCCGCCGCTGCCGCCGCTAAACAGTCGCTCATCACCGGTGCAGTCACATGACAACACTCGTTTAATAGGGCTGGCTTCAGTCATTCAGCTATCAAGAGTGAATAGCACATTCATTCACTAATGACGAAACTAAGGTAGGAGAAAAGCAAAGACTGGACAGAGTATTGAAAGATGATGATAGCTAATGTCATTATAACAAGGGTGGTAACGAGATGACGGCTGGTACATGAGCTAGAGATAATGAGGTGAAATCTATACTATATTAATATTATAAAGCTGAAGAGTTTGTTTGTTTGTTTGAACGCGCTAATCTCAGGGACTACTGGTTGGAAATGTTGGAATTGGAAAATTCTTTTAGTATTGGATAGTCCATTTTTTGAGGAAAGTTATAGGCTATATAACATCACGCTACGACCAACAGATGCTGAGCAGCGAGGGTGAAACCGCGGGGAACAGCTATAAGCTATATTATGTGACGCAGACGAAGTTGCGCGGGTCAGCTAGTTAATAAATAAGGATGGCAGGATAACGACAATGATCTTGATATGTATTTGTGGTTATAAAATGTTGTGCCCCAAACTAAGAACAATCAATCTTGTCCATAGGGTGAAATCAAAATCAAAGTATTATGCTAGAACATAGGGCTGGCTAGTGATAACCCATTGTCTGATGAATCGGTCTACAATATGGTCTCGTCAACAAAATATAATGACCTCATTGCTATCTGAACAATACCCAATCTGTACTAGATTGGGTATTTACAGGAAACTATAAAAAAAGATATGTCTGACTACACAATACACTTACAATATGACTTGGCGGCTGAGAGAATGTCATGCTCACTCAAATGTCTCGCTGATGGTGGCGGGTGTGTCGGGTCATTTAGTTCCCTTCAATATGGTCGAGTTGAACGGCAACGTACAAGCGTCATGGTCGTGAATGGGCGTTGTCAGTTGGAACTGGTCATCTCTTAGCTGCCACGGTTAATTTTAATTACTTTATTATTTTTAAATTGCTGATTTAATCTTTTACTCGACGCTCTTAATGTGCACGTCTTTCTACATCGTTCTCACATTTATGTATAATCTCAACAAGAATGATGTAACCAAGATTTTGTAACAATATTTTGATTGAAAAGAGTGTCCATGGAGTTTCTTGCCCGTTCTTCTCCATAGAGATCTACGCTAGGGAATGGGCAACTATAGTACTTTCTCAAGTTATTATGCCTTGTGACTGTGACTGTAGCTTAGCTTTTTTTTTGACATTCAAAAGTGCCGTAATGGTCTATTTAAAATAAATGCTTTGAGTTTGAAGTTGAACTATTCCTGAAACAAAAGAACGGGCACTTACTCTGCAATAGATTGACAGCACTTGTCAGAAAAACTTTTTAATATAGAGGCACTAACACGGTGAGAGTGTTTGTGGTTGACAGTCGTGCGTGGCCGGGTTCATTCGACGGAAGGATCGTGACTGATCGCACAATTCATATCAATATTGATTCGTATTTGTTTGCAAGCTGGGCTGGACCAGACTGGGACCATCAAATGTACAGCTTTGTTTGTTGCACAGTTTTACAGAGGTACAAGAATTTTCAGGACATTAATACAAAAGCTTTTGAAACTCTAATACTAATCTTCAAAGCTATCTACAAAACTGAGACTGCAAAGTAAGTGTCCACAATAAATGATTATAAGTTCTGTATATCACTATCTCACCGTTACGTCTGCTCAACCTTACGAGCTTGTAAGCGAGAGGATTATGTAACTGCTGGCGTTAAAACTTCAGGAAGTTTACAACAGTAGTCACAAGTTTTTATGTGAAACTGTTACATTTTACTTCCGGCTGAAGATTCAACAAAATTGTTTGAGATCCGAGTTACATCTTAATGTCAAGTAACATTCCTACAGTACTACGACTTCCTGAAAATAACGCCGTCAATAACGATTCAATATGTTTTCATCATAAGCCTTCTTCACTTTAACTGCTAAGACACAGAGTTGAATCTAGCTTGTTGTGTTAATGGTAACTTTGTATGGGAAAAGGAAATTAAATCACTAAACTTATTAGTGGAGGCGCGCCGTGCCGGAGCATAACATCGTCCCTTTAGGAATAAGCGGGTGAGCAGCAATTAAAGTGCGTTGGCAACCCTCAAGACATCATCAAAGAGAAATTCGGAGGGACTTAATTCATTCGGAAAGAACAGTCGTACTAGCGGGTAATGCATTGAATCGTGGATTAACGTGGAGAGGCTGCGACAGTGGAACCTCGGGTGGTTGGGCTAACTAGAGGTGTCGAGTGTTGGTTATTCGAGGGGGGATTGTGTGCCTACTTGCGGCGGATTTTAATGATAATACCGCTTTGAAACGCGGATAAATTGTAATGTGTTAATGATTTGATCCGATTATTCGTATCATTGACTCACTACTTACAGCTAAAGCCTCTTGCTGATGAATTAACAATGTGTCGCGGTTAATTTGGTGGCTTCAACAAAATAATAGGTACCTAATCATAATTTACTAGCCAGTCAATTTAATTCCTGGCTCTATGTAAGTTTGTGTTTTACCTATAGGTAAGAGTAAAAAATTCAATGACTTTGATCTCTTGTTGGTAATGTAGGTATCTACATTCATAGGTATATTATTTTAACGTATCATTACGAACTAATAGTAAGAAAGGAATTCGTCGTTTGAGTGCTTACAAATAACAAATATTTTAATAGAAACGTTTTCCTTGGCGACTCTTTAAGACGGAAAATCATTAGAGAAATATTTACTTTTGGAATAGTACCTAACAATTAATAGTTAGTTCATGGTAACATTTTGTTAATTTGTGTTGTGCAGGTTGTGCTGAAACTCAACGAAATTTCCAAGATAAAATTATTTTAAGTGGTGACAACAAACCGTTCCTTCATTGTTTAAGTTCAACCAACATTGGTTTCTAAGCTTCTTATTGTTACAAATAAGCTTGATTAATAAACGAACCCTTACGTTTATTATCTACACGAAGCCACAACGATATTGCACAAGAATACCGCCTTCACTATTATGCCCTTTTTAATGCAAGTGGTCAATCAATGAGAACATCTCACCAACAGAGTTTGCATTAACTGTGGGAACAGCTCTCTTTAGACAAAACAATTAACTGTGAAAAATTAACTTCTATATATTTAAACTGGAAGATGTTTGCTACAGTCACAGTCCCGTCACCGCCCGCCGTCGTCGCCGCCGTAAGACTAATGTGATGAGACAGGCGACGACAAAAGTACTAATTTGCGACCAACGTGTCGCAAAATTCAGTTAAATCCTCTTTCTAATTAAACTCGGAGCAACTTCCGAAAATAGCCGAACCTCTGAACCTACTTACGAGGACAAAAATGAGAACACACGAGGAATCACTAATAAAGGCCCACCGGTTTTATTTTACACACAGAATACGGGGGCCTTTATTAGCCGCTCAAAAAGCTAAGGTTAGTATAATTATGGTCATGAGAAGGCAGATTGGCCTTTCGCCCGGTAATTGGATTAGTCATTTGGTTTTATGTGCAAGCCCGCACGTGATGTGACGGCACAACCGCTCTTATTGTGCGCCTGTGCGTCTGTCCGCCGTCCGGTTCACGCACGTTATGATTTTTTAACGCGTTTTGAGGAGATGCGTATATTATTTCAAAAGTATTTAATCTTTCTGCTACACCAAGGTATTATGGTTGCAACACATTGTACTTACTGAGTTTTATTTTCTCAAAATAGGTACCTACTTCAGCGACGAAAGCCGTCTAAACGAATAAATCCAAAACGAAAGCATTTCAATCAAAAGCTTTCAGAACGCTTTTAAAAAACCTTTAAAATAATCTTTACTTTTGTTTACTTTTACATAAATACCGTTAGGATCAGCAATCAGATTACCCAGTAATAAAATAGATTGAAGTTAGTGCATAGCTGAGTTGGAGAGGGGCGCGGGATGGCGGGGAGGATATTCAATCAGTAACGGCATTACTGGCGGCAATCTGTGCCGTAATGGCGTCATGTCTTGTAACTGTGAGCAACGATTAAATTTCCTCGACGGCACTTTAACACCCATCAAAGGGGAATTCAGAGGGACGGATCCACTTCGGTCGCGACGAAATAGTTACAGTAAGTGAGCGTCGTTATCACTTGTCTGCTTCCTAACTAGACGTATAATATTGAATAGAAACCACCATTTTCATAGACGATTATTTCTTGACAAAAACCTTGATGATTATTTTACTTAAAAGTCAGTTATTATCCAACGAAGACAACAACTTTAACAACAAAAACCGGGACAAGACCTAAACCTGAACTTAATCATTTATGATGGCACCTCAGACTTCCTCCATACATTCGCGAAATGCAATCGGAAGCCGGCGGCAAACTCGACAGTGTTCTCACAACACAAAGAGGAACGCTTCCAATTACGACAATTAAAACATACAAGTCGCGGAAGAAGTGTTTGCTCAACTTCGTGACTCAGCAGCAAGGACCACGGAGGAATAATGGAAACAGAAGGTCTAACCTAAACCAGCTGGGGCTGCGGGACTGTTCGAAAGAGATACCTGGCCCCGGAACACAAAGGGCAATGAAGGAACATGGATGGGTTTTAGTCAGTAACTTAGTATAAGTCTGACACCCTTCCGCTCCGCCCAGAGCGGAAGTGGGGGTCATTTGATGATTTCCCATCCGAAAAAAAGGTCTAACTTAAAGGCCCAGACCAATGGCAATCGCTTTCACAGCGTTTCGTATTTTGACTACGAGTTTCGGACGAGCTATTGCTGATAGAATTTCATTTTGTCTAGACCCTGTGTACGGCATGTTCAAGCAAGCGGGAAAAGAAATTAAGTTCTCCTTTACCATGTGGGAATAGTGGCTGTGCAGTTCAAAAGTAAAATAAACGTTTTAACTTGGAAATGGCTCGAAAACATTTCAGGTGGGTTTTCTGCAACAATGACATGTGGTGTGGTATAACTGTTGGATAGCGACGAGCGACGCTGCCGTGTGCGGTCAGTGCCGCATGAATAGTTACGTGACGTTTTTAGCGGCAGCAGATGCGGAAACCGAACTTACAAATTGAGAATTAGTTGATAATCAAATAAATTAAAAAGAAATCACAGATCTCGTGCTATACACGACCTTAGGGTACATTGAAAATGCACTTAGGCAGGCTTTTCATTTTGTACGATGCCTAATCTAATAGATTAGACGTAATAGATTTAGTATCGTCTTTGAAGTAATAGGGCTCAAATGCACGATGTAAAAAATCTGTAAGGTAAAACTAGTCCGAGTGGGCAATTTTATTCTTCATATTACAAACCGAACTGTTGCCACTAAAGAGTATCGGTAATTCGGTGCTATATTTCAACTGAACTTTATCATATAGGTTTATCGTATAGGTTTATCATATAAGTTTTTTGTGTTTTTTTTTTCTGGAGGTAATTTACCTACGTTTATTAATTAGGAGCCTGTAGTGTCTTTTTCCAGCACTTGTGGTCTTTTGCTTTTGTTGCCTTCTCCCACAAAAATAATTTTAAAGAATTAATTTAAATTAACATCATTATAAAATTAAATTAAAATACGTATTTACAAATAAATACATTTAAAGATCAAATCTTAAACACTTTCAGTCCCATAAGAAATCAGCGACGCGAAGCGCATCTAAGGAGCGCGCTCACCGAAATAACGTCACACAAAGGGCCTAGATTAGTGATACAGAGATCCGGTTTTTTTTTAAATTTAGCAAAACTCAATACCCCGAGGGTTTTTTAATTTTTTCGATATCACATTTAGTTTTTGAGATACAGTTGATTATATGCCAAAAGACTCCAAACAAATTATCGAATTTTTCACATTTTTGCGATTTTCAAAAAAAGTTTATGATATTGACGTTTTTTTTTTTTCACCATATTATATAGCCTTTGGCAAAACGCGTCTTTTGAGACCTCAAAAATTCATGTAGCCCTAAAACTCACGACACCAAAGCAATGTCACACTGAGCGAAAATGGGGGCTATACTGAAGCGATCGAAAAAACATTCTCAATGTTAAAATTACTTAACACTTGGGTAAGGTCTTCTCCAGTATGAGAACAATTAATATAAACTTCTTTGACAAGCAACATTTTCACTCTTAGGTGACCTTTAGGACGTTGAGTTGTATGATTAGTCAGACATTGAAAGTTTGAAACCTGCCGCATGGAGCTCATTGCCGCTCCCGCTTCCGCCTCGTCTGTGTCCGCAGCTTCACCGCGGCGGTGGTGGCACGGACAAGTTTCGCGGAACGTTCACAATACGCGCAGGTACCTACTCGCAAACTTTGTCACCGCACGACTCTCTCGACATTCGCCTTACGTATGTATGTGACCACTTTGCTGATAGTTTGCAACGTTTAGCGTTATTGTATTAACGACTACTTGCGTCAGTGTTATAACTTAGCTGTTTGAATTTAATTTCTAAGCTAAATTTTGACAGGTTTTCCTTACAAGATTCCTAAAATGAAGACAAAGATTGGAAAAAACTCTTTATTAGACAAAATATTAGACACTTCGATCATCAATTCATCACAGCACTGATCTCCCAACGTCAACGCTGTGGCATAGGGATGCACTAGTATGAACGCAATTTTTACAAAGAAGGTGACGGCGAGTCGGTCATTACTCTTCATAAGTCCGGGTTCGGTTACCAGCGCGCACCCGACGCCTGCTAATGACACGTGACGTCACGCACTTTGTCTACACGTCACCGCACTGATAACACTCATTTGTTTAGCGAGAATCGGTCCTCCGTCCTGCGTCCTGCGTCCCTCAGATACTGATCCATAATTCCATACTAATTAGAATTCGGATGAGGGCAAGTCGATCTCCATGGACACTTATCCCCGACTTACCGCAATCCCTAATATCAATAAATTCCCATCACACTTTAAATAAGAAGGAAGAAATTCGTTGAATTTTAATTAGGTGTGTTCCTTTTAAGTAATGAGTTCATCTGGTCCATCAGGCAGCCGGTTGTTATATCCGGCGGAGCGGGCCGGGTGCCGCGGTGCCGACTGCCGGTCGAGCTCCGGATTAAAATGTAAAAAGGCCGGCGCCGCGCTCCGCATAAAGAGATTACGGCGTAACGCCCAATAATACCGGTTATGTGAAATACCTGCCAAATAGTCGCCTCCTCGCTCGCGCCGGATATTCTGTGCATTCTCTCTCGATATTAACTTTTGTTTCATCGTTGATTTTTTCCTCCCATGGGGACGAAGTATTATATTATCTGTGCATGGGGCTATCCTCCACGTATTGTAAAATTTTCAAGTGTTTTTACTTAGAATTGAAGGTGTTGAGTTGACGAGTTCTATCGTTTTCATTTTCTTTCTACTTCACTGTTCATATTATATTGATAATGCTTTTTAATTTTAAACAATGTGGATAAAATATTTGCCACCTGTTTTCGTTTAATCCTGTCCTAACACTCCTAACCTTATATAGGTGATGTTGCTATAAACTTGATATAAATTAATAGTTACTTTCTTTCAGCAAATGAACTGACTGATTTACCTTTGTTTTTGTTTCACTTAATCCGCCCTATCCCTGATAAAATAAAATTGTGACCACTAACATCTATCACCTAAAATATCAATTGATCACCAAATTTAGTAAATTGAGCACCATATTTTAATGAGGTGGTTGATGGCAAACTACAGTGGCCTGCAAAACTAAGTCTCACACTTTTAAAATTGCAATAACTTTTTAAGTACACATGATATATTTTCGAAACAAAAAGGACTCGAAAAACAGTTTAATTGTATACATAAAAACTAATAAAGCTGCTAAAAATTGCTATAAAACGGTTTTTCTCTAACTACTACAGTTAAAAAAAAATGAAATTTTGATGGTGTAGTACGTACTTAGTTTTGCAGGCCAGTGTAATTTTGCCTAGGCCGACTTGGGGCACCCCGACACGGATAGATTAGGTTCTGTTAGAAGGTCGAATGAGCGAACGAAGCGAGCGAATAGACCGCCATAGGTACCCTTCGTGGTTATTTTTTTATAAATCATTCAGAAGTAGGAGCCCCGCCTACTTCTGAATGATTTATAAAAAAATAACCACGAAGCAGGGCTTCGTCGACCGGGTCTCCCTCGACTCGGATGCAAGAGTATGACAGTTCAATTTCTGGTGGTCATTAAATAAAATTAAAATAATTTGGTTCTAATTTCACGATTAAATGGGGATTAATTTTTGTGATGATTCACTAATATTGGCAATCAAAGGTGATTTTTTTGCCGTTACATTTTGCTAAATCTGGTAGTTCGTTAATTTTATGCCAATAAATATTAGCAATAATGTATTGAGCTTTGCATTAAAGACATAAATTTACTGCGATGCGTCCGTAATTAAATTATAGTAATATTTTATCGATTTAGAGGCGTTTGTTAGAGATTGGCCTGAGAAAGCCGCACGGAGAGAGGAGTGGAAGACTATGGGGGAGGCCTTTGTCCAGCAATGGGGCAATATAGGCTAACAAAAAAAATAATAAAAAAAATATCGAGCAATTAATTTTATTTGAAATTGTAATATAAGTCCGTTGGTACGTGGTTCTGTCGGTGTAACGGCCATAGTCGGTGTAAGACAGGTTTTGCGACAAAAACGCATTGCGTTGCGGAATGGCATCGTCAGTGTCAGACGTACCTAAATCAAGCCCGAGCGAACGCGCGCGCTCATTTATTTTTTGCCCACGCGTCCTGAACGAGGAGTCACGAAATAAAATAAAAAGGAACATACATAATATCGGTAAACATGAAAACTTGCACATTGAACTTTTAGCATTTCCAAACTAATGAAGAATGTCATGATATTTCAACTTTTCAGTGAAGGCTGGTTACAATTATAAACTTCCGCGTAGCGGCTGCCACACCTCGAATTCTTTTCACATATTTCGAAAAACACTTTCGCATTATACTCGAATATGATTATAAAATAATCAGGTATCTCCGTAATATTGGCCAAGTGAATATTCCAATAGGTACGCAAAATCTGCTTGTCATTAGCATCCCAGTAGCTTCGATGATCAGTATTCGTAGCTTCGTGGTAAAGACAACTCAAGAACGATTCCTTTGTGCTAGCGGCGCGGGCGGGCGGGCGCGGTGGTGGTCCGCGTTCGATTCCCGGCCATGATTAATGTTTTTGTTGTACACACACGAGCATTAAGTCGGAGTGTCGATTGTAGAGATGGGTTCATTGTGTGCCGGGGAACCGAACTTGTGTTCTTCTAATGGGGAAGTAATGAAGCAGATAACTGTTGAGCTATTAGTAAAATGAGCTGGAGTTATTAGCTGAGAGATTAATTCGATCGTTACGGTTTTGTTTTCGTAATTTTAGTTGCATGATGTTTGGAAGTTTGTAACCTAACAACACATTTGTGTGTGACATGGCTCTATTTTAAGTCGGTCCAGTTAATGATTTGTTTATCTTGTCCGTTTTTAGGGAGATAGTAGCCAAAAGTCATTCAACCTCGACAAAGAGTAATAACTCCATGATGAAGGCCTACTTGTTCTTTATAGATTAGACTCAGTATTCTTAAAGTCTCCTCTGGAAGTATCGCAAGCGCAACAACGTATTACTGAATTTCGATTTCCCAGTCATGCAAAATTTTACTTACAGGATATTGACATCGACTACAGTGGCTGTACGGAAGTTACTCCAAGTAGGTACAGGTTTGACAGACAATGCCTCGCCTTCATTTCAGATTTTAATCAACATACAGTTGTGGATGGTGATACTACACCTATCTGTCTCGATTCATTGCAATAGACACGTCACGCTACGCCATACTCCCTCGCTCCCCACCTGCACATTTCCCTGTATGAACCCATCCTGTACTCGTGCACATAACTCAACACGTCACCGCCATTGTCTCGTGAGCCTCTCCGCTATCGTAATAGGATCAACGGACTTGACCGAAAACTACGCTCGCTACATTTGCCCTGACATTACTCAAACTACCAACGCCCATTTTAAACTGTCACAAGCAATTATAAACTTTATCCAAACAGCCACAGAGCTTAGCCAAAGTGTGCAGATATTTTGGCTTCGTTCAAGTGTCGTTTTCGTCATTTTCATGTGACATTATCCGTATATAGTATGTCGCTGTCATCGGAATCCCCTCTGACGTGAAGGAAAATGATATTTCTTATATAAGAGCGGTTTTTTTTGGGGTGTAAAGCTTGCGGAGAATGAATAGATAAGTGGAAATTGTTATTGTTCAGCCATTTGGCAGCGGTCGGGTTGTTGTTTAGAAGGACGACGATTGGGAATAATCGCCTGTAATCGTATCAGCTTAACTGGCCTTCTGCATTCACGAAAACTTTTTAGACATTACGTTGTATTCAAATGTACTGCTTTTTCAAACAAGTGAGTCGAGTTTCATTGCTGCACTTGCTCATCAATGTTTTACGATAATTAAACGCACGTGTAACAGGTGAGCGTAGATTAATTATTTTACAGTTAAATAATGTGCCCGGATTTATTTGACTTAATATTCAAATAATGGCAGATACTAATGGGGATGCACTCCATTAGTAGCTAGCCAAGAGAGAAACAGATATATTGGGTTCGTTTGGTGCATTTTCGCTCCTTAATAGATTTACTAGAGACTCATCATAGTTTCATGGTGTATGGTACATACTTTAGCTTCAAACAATTAGGCTACAATATTCGAGGAGCTCATGGCTAAATAATAACAGCCGCTTGGGTCAATCGTTAGGTTAAGCCGTGCTTGCCTACGTTGGTCTGTGGATGGGTGACCACCCATTACATGCCGAGTTTCCTCGAACGTGCTTCGGAAAGCACGTTAAGCCGTTGGTCCAGGCTATCATTTGTAGATCTTTGACAGTCGTTAGATAGTCAGAGGGGTCGGGGGGCTTTCGGGACCAGGACCGTGGTCCTGGATTCCCCTTAAATATTTTTGAGTGGTATTTTGGGACCACAAGAAAACAAAAGTTAGAGTACAGTAAGCTAAAATAATATTGTGATCAACAATTACATGAATTTATTTTAAACAAGGCGCAAAAAGTCTGACAATCAGTTTTACCAAGGAATATCGTATTACCCGGTACTAACTGTGTTGTGGAGGTCAGATAGGCAGTCGCTCCATTAAATACTGGAATTCAGCTGCATCCGGTAAAACTAGAAGCCGACCCCAACATAGTTGCCAAAAAGCTAGGCAGAAGATGAATTAGACAATATTCTCATCGTTAACGATAGTTTGCCGTGTGGTATCCGGCAGAGTAGAATAGAACCAACCCATTACACTCACGGGTGTCGTATAAGGCGACTAATGTCTGAGGCAGAACACCTTGCGCCTCCGTAGACCAGAGAATGGGCAGCAGCGTTTTCTGTTAGTCTTTCATCAGTGCGATCTCCAATCCGCCTGCCAAGCGTGGAGATTACGGCAAATTACTCCCATCATGGGAAAGGCTTATGTCCAGCAGTGGACGTTATGGGCTGTTGTAACGATAGTTATAAAGCTACAGTCTATGTGTTTGTCAAGGACTTGATTATAGCGACATTCTCATATATCTACATCACTCACAGTAGATTACTTCTCTACAATCTTTTTACTGAGATTGAAAATATTTTCCTGTAACTAAGGCAATGTAAAAATGCATCTGAAATAAGATTTCAAATACTTAGTTTTAAAGTTTTCATTCAATACAGATTTGTTTCGAATAGAAAAACAAGCTACATCAGTTGGTTGTGAGTGATCGTGGTTTGATCCCTCTCCCCCGCTGTGTGTGTTTGATTTGAACGCATTATTCTATCGTGTAAAGGTCGGGCGAGGACGCCAAAACCGCGTGACGTCAGCAGTCTGCAACCAATCGTATATCGTTAGTTTCTTCTATTTGTGGTATTTTGCACTTCGTATTGATTAACAACTTCTAAGACATTAATGGACATTGGTTTCGTTACGAATACATGTGGACCGAACGAAGAATAAATCATTTTATTGCGTGGCTTTTTCTCAAGATTTAGAAAAAAGAGTTTTTTGAGATATTTCTTGAAACAGTTGTGAATCATGTTCATTTGTTTTCGATATCGAGAAGGAACAGTACCTAACTACGATTTAATTCCTTCGCGGCATAGATGTAACTATCACTTGAATATAATCTTATGAACACTAAGATTATATTCAAGTACAAGGACGCCAAAACCGCGTGACGTCAGCAGTCTGCAACCAATCGTATATCGTTAGTTTCTTCTATTTGTGGTATTTTGCACTTCGTATTGATTAACAACTTCTAAGACATTAATGGACATTGGTTTCGTTACGAATACATGTGGACCGAACGAAGAATAAATCATTTTATTGCGTGGCTTTTTCTCAAGATTTAGAAAAAAGAGTTTTTTGAGATATTTCTTGAAACAGTTGTGAATCGTGTTCATTTGTTTTCGATATCGAGAAGGAACAGTACCTAACTACGATTTAATTCCTTCGCGGCATAGATGTAACTATCACTTGAATATAATCTTATGAACACTAAGATTATATTCAAGTGGTAGTTACATCTGATAACGTCTGGTACTCAATGTAACTATTTGGTGAATTCGATTGTTTACCAAATAGTTACATCATCATCTGTCTATGTATGAATGCCAACTATGTTGGGGTTGGCTTCCAGTCTAACCGGAAGCAGCTGAATACCAGTATGTCACATGGAGCGACTGCCTATCTGACCTCCACAGCCCAGTTATTACTGCGTAATATGTATGGGAAGACTCGTTGTCAGACTTTCGAACCACTGACTTAAAACGACTGTCAAAGATCTACAAATGACAGCCGGGACCAACGGTTTAAAGAGCTTCCTCTCCAGTTTATCAGATAGTTACATAATTATGTCAAAAGATCCATTATTTGGTACACTGCCACATTCAAATTACCTGCAGGAGCAAACGCGGAGTTTGATTCAAACCGTACCTACTATCTACAAATATGTCCAGGATACAAACTATTATCTAGATGCGCCACAAACCCGGCGATAAATACCGAACCACTGTTATGACAAAACTGGAATATCGCAAACATTGTAAAGCAATTAGCAAGCGCGCTCATTCGGGCCGTTTCCATAAATCCACCTATCTGGTAATGAGATCTACGGCAAATTAGCTCTGTATAATTTGGTTTTCGATTTTAGTAATAAAATAATTATTGTGACACGGGAACGCTGTAGTGAGTCGGCAGTCGGCACATCGAGCAGTGTCACAGGGAGTTGTCGAACAGAACATAATAGAGCACTTACATGTAACACAAGAGAACGTGATGCTATTAGTTCGACGCACTGTTCATTGAGCGCACCTCACCTATTTAATTAATTAATGGATTGTGCCTGTACCTACTCTTTTACAAGTTCTACTCATGTCATATTTTGCACCTAATAAGAGGTGTTATGTACCTACACAAACACAATCTGTAATGTTGTAACGAACTGGTTAAATTGTTGTGAACCCATGGAAGTAGTTCTCGTGCTCAAGGAACCTTCAGGCACCTGCACGAAACAATTCGTGGAGTGTTTTCCGCAATTACTGTTATAAGGAGCAGACATCGGAGAAACAGGTCTTGTGGTGTACTTACGTTATGTTTGAGTTCGCGGAGAACCTACTTGTTTTATTTTAAAAGTAATACGAACTAGTTCTGGTACTTTATGATGAATTTGACTGTTAGCCACTGTCTTGGCCAAAAGCAAGTACACGGCTCAAACGGTTGCAAAAAATCTCGGTTCGCCAGTCAACAGCTAAGTATCACATATCTATCACTGTAATAATGATTCCGCTTTTCTGATGGCTGCTGACCTCAGCTCGACTGTAGCGCAAGTAATTACTGAATCATTAGTGTTAGTATTAGGTACTACTGACTATGATTAATACCCAATTTCGTCGTACCATGTGAGTACATGAATCTTAGGCTGCGTTCCGAATTAGGCTGTAATCGATTTGAGCGTCCATAAAGCTGTTCCGAATTACCGTGAGCGCGATATCGATGTCCCTTGAATCGTCATAGATGACGTCATGACATGCGCCATTTTGCGATTACACCGACCATGCCCCAAACAAATATCACTGTGAGCGCTGTCAAAGGCTGCGTTCCGAATTAGGTTATAATCGCTCACAGCGCTCACATCGATATTTTGCGTTCCGATTTAGATATCACGATTATGACAGCTAAGAGCCGTCATCAATTCGGAACGCTCGTGAACGCGTTGACAGTAAACATAACCCCAAACCAAAACATTTCACAAGACTTATTTTGAAAATGGAAGTTATGTTGGTTGACTCTATCTACTCTGATAACTCACATTTTTAGATAGAGAACGACTATTCGTCCAGTGATGAAAAGGATGACGAAAGCGTTTATATTAGGGTATTTTGCTCCCGGCAAAGATTTACCCCTTAAAAAAATCCTACGAATTACAAATTACATAGATGCAACGGTAATTAAAAATAATGTTCATGAGTTTGAAACTCATTTCAATTTTTTTCAATCAAATTATACAACACAACCTGTGAAAAAAGCTGTCATTTTTGACAGCGCTCACAGTGATATTTATTTGGGGCATGGTCAGTGTAATCGCAAAATGGCGCATGTCATGACGTCATCTATGACGATTCAAGGGATATCGATATCGCGCTCACGGTAATTCGGAACAGCTTTATGGTCGCTCAAATCGATTACAGCCTAATTCGGAACGCGGCCAAAAATGACAGTTTTTTTCACAGGTTGTGTTGTATAATTTGATTGAAAAAAATTGAAATGAGTTTCAAACTCATGAACATTATTTTCAATTACCGTTGCATCTATGTAATTTGTAATTCGTAGGATTTTTTTAAGGGGTAAATCTTTGCCGGGAGCAAAATACCCTAATATAAACGCTTTCGTCATCCTTTTCATCACTGGACGAATCGTCGTTCTCTATCTAAAAATGTGAGTTATCAGAGTAGATAGAGTCAACCAACATAACTTCCATTTTCAAAATAAGTCTTATGAAATGTTTTGGTTTGGGGTTATGTTTACTGTCAACGCGTTCACGAGCGTTCCGAATTGATGACGGCTCTTAGCTGTCATAATCGTGATATCTAAATCGGAACGCAAAATATCGATGTGAGCGCTGTGAGCGATTATAGCCTAATTCGGAACGCAGCCTTAATAGCTAATCTGGATAGCCTGGATAGTGTGCAGTATTCTATGATTAATATTTCGGCGCAGGATGATGGCCTCTACTAGATTGAAGTGCAGTTCAACATAAAAAGGTTACTTCAATATCACCAGGGATGGGGCAGAATATAACAGTTCCTCGTGGGACGTGGTAACGACATCGACAGCGGCTTCCGATCATAATCTGTCATCCGATGGCAGCTGCCACGTCAGTCATTCAATGATCTGCTCGAGTGTGACAGTCGTCAGCTAATAGTGTAATAAGTGGAAATTACGGTTTTTTCTGATTTCTTACTCCTCCGCTATACTTTTTTCTGATTGATTTCGTTGCGGGATCCAAGACAGTTAAATATTTTTCTCTGGGACTTCGTCGGACTTCACTGTCTCGGCGCTTTTCTGGTGGTCGCCACTGTTTGAGAATATAGTGTGGTGCGTTTGTAAAAAAAAAAGTCTTCATCTAATGTTCATCTTACCCGACCTTCTTCGGTTGTTCCTGTTAAACGAATACAGGTTGTGGTTTCTCTGATCTGAGCACTTGCACAATGTACCATTAGGAACGAAATAAGAAGGGCGCCGCCTCCCGCCGTCCCTAGCAAGTCATATGGGTCTGTCTGTAGTGCAGTGTGCGGACTCATCTACTGAATGTTTCACATAGTGTGCTACGTCAAGCACGAAGTCTGTAACAGGTTTATCTTATTACTAGCTGACCCGCCGAACTTCGTACGGCGGTACAGTCGATTCTTTAATTTCTCTTTTTTTCAGGCATTTTTTTAAATGTTTCTCTCCGTAAGAACCATCCTCGTACTTCCAGGAAAATTATAAAAAATGAATTAGCGAAATCGGTTCAGCTGCTCTCAAAATTTGCGCTTAGCAACACATTCAGCGATTCATTTTTATTTTATGGATATCAGATTATTTAAATACTAATTTTACATCAATAATTCCTCAACACAATTGTATCATCACACAAATAGACTCTCCGGATTCGTAAAGTAACTCAAAATGATTGTAAAAAAATGTAGGTAAGTTTAATGACACATACATCTAAAGAACCACTTGTTCGTGCCATAAGAAGGTGGGTCACATTTAGACTACAGCCTGTTACGACGCCATGTAATTGCTGTAAAACATTTACGACGAGTGCGACAGACGCCGGAACAGGTGTACTGTGGGTGTAACCGTGCTAGTGCGAGTGTGCTGGTGTGCGAGTGTGCGGGTGTGCGATCAGCCCCGTAATTATGATAGCGGGTATAATAGGCCCCGGCCGGGGATGTAAATCCTGATAGCGCCGCAAGCAAAAAGCCTTAACGCGACGTAGGAATATCTAAAAGGCTCATTTGAAACAACACTAAATCCAGCTTATTTAGCGGATACTAGTTCTAAACAAAAATGTGTTTTGTTACCATACAGTCAAATGCATACGTCTATGATATCAATTTGATATTGGCAGGTCAGGCTGTATGTTGATCAAAATATTATTCGCGAGGGTAGGAACTGTTTTCCATAATAAGTCGGTGATTTAAAAGATGACTGATCGGTTGGGTCTCCTAACATAGCAGTCAGAATGTGTTGATCTTGTCAATGAGCCTTCGATCGTGTCTACTTCATGGTGCAACCCTACACGGAAAAAAATCAAAAAATCCAAATCAAAGCATTTATTTCAAGGAATCATTCCCCCTGCTTCGAATCCCTTTACGTCGCCTCGTGAAACAAATGACATCTGTTTTAAAAAGTTTACGCTTGACCACGTGATTGGAAAAGTACACATTTAACAAAAAGTGAAACGCTTTTATTTGCAAATAAAATTATATTTATTTTACACAAATTAGACATTTAAAATTTTAGGAGACAACAAGGCTATTCTAAATTAATTTATCTAATTAGTAACTAATATGTATTGACTGAAATCTTCTTTTTGGCGACCAAAGTACTAGGCTTGCATACATTCAAGGGAGTCTACCTCATGTTCTGTGGTCTGCCTACATATTGTACATAATTGAAATTCAATTGTCGAAACAAAGATGAAAATTAAATGTAGCTACAGTCCCAGTCACAAGACATAACAACTGTAAAAGTATTGTAATTGCCCATTACCTAGCGTAAATCTCTATGGAGAAGAACGGGCAAGAAACTCCATGGACACTCTTATAAATCAGAATATTGTTACAAAATCTTGGTTACATCATTCATGTTGTATATTATGTGAGAACAATGTAGCAAGATGTGCATGTTAAAAGTGTCCACAGTAAAAACACACACAAAAAAAAAAAACAATCTATACTAATATTATAAAGAGGTACTTAACATTTGTTTGTAAGTTTGTATGTAGGGGGTAATCTCCGGAAGTAATGAACCAATTTTAAAAATTGTTTCACTGGTAGAAAGCTACATTATTCGTGAGTGCTATACTTAGGCTATATTTTATTCCCGTACTCCCACGGGAACGGGAACTACGCGGGTGAAACCGCAGGACGTCAGCTAGCTCAAAATAATTCATTCAAATATGCCATGGCCACTAAGAAATGACCAGTCACAACTGACAGCGCCCGTTTACGGACATGACGCATGGATCAGCACCATTCAACTCAACCATTTTGAAGGGAACTAAATGATCCGATACATGCGCCACCATCAGCGAGACATTTGAGTGAGCATGACATACTCTCAACCGCCAGGGCACATTCAAGTCAAGAAAAGACGTAGGTTTCCAGTGAATGATAGCTTTCTAGTACATAGTACTCACACAATATGGGTTATGCAATTATATAATACTAGCGGACGTCCCGCGGTTTCACCCGCGTAGTTCCCGTTCCCGTGGGAGTACGGGGATAATATATAGCCTATGTTACTCAGGGTGAATTGGCTTTCTAATGGTGAAAGAATTTTTGAATTCGGTTCATTACTTCCGGAGATTACCCCTACATACAAACTTACAAACAAATGTTACCTCTTTATAATATTGACTAAAGAGATTGAATCTATACAATGCAAAGATAGTTGTACAATCTTCAGCAGCTCCAACAATACAATTTAATGCTATCAATTTATGCGCCCCTGTCCTTGTGGAGCGGGACCAGCATTAAGCCAAGCATTTTTATCAGCGATATAATCGCTCAACTTATAATATGCTTGTTTACATAGTGTGCGTTTAATGCATCTTTAAATTTCGTCTCATTCAGTTCAAGAATACTTTGTGGAATTTTATTATAGCATCTCAAACAGTACCCCATGAAAGATGAGTCTACTTTAGCGAGTCTGAAGCCTGGCTGAACTAGTTGGTCCCTATTTCTAGTACTGTAATTATGTCTGTATGTACTGTGATTATGTTTTACATGAGTGCATTTATAATGTACTTTATATTAACCCTTGTTATTTGTGATATCCCACACAAATTATTATCATACATAAATTTTACATTTTAACTAGAATTTATTATGAGATCATCGTTATCAATCAACATAGCCAAAGGAGCTAACTCATAAACTGCTCAAGCAAAGTTGATATGCATAACCTCTTCCTTATTAAAGAGTGGGTTAAAAAAAATGGTGCCGTTGTGGCTTTGAGTACCCTTGATGATAAAATTGAAAAAAAAGTAAAAATACGGAAACCTATCTCAAATCTCGCCCTTGACTAAGTGAGGCCTAAAACATCCTCGCCGACCCAATAGTACGTGAGCCTGTGAGATGTAACATTTGTGATCCTACACATAACATAAGTGAGTCAGCGATCAATCTAGTAAGCGAAATGATTTCTCTAGGCGATGTGTGATTGGAAACGAATTCAATTTGCGTCTGGACAAATGTCTCCCGCAAATACGTTTGAGCTGCATTGACGTATCGGTTTACTTGACAGGAACAAGTACGCTCTCGTGTTTACATGTATACTTGAAAAAACCTTGTGAATTAAAAGTGTATTGAACTTTTGTAACTTTCAGTTATACAGGCTGTACACAACCTGATCACGAAGCCATCACCAAGCATTCTGTACATCGAATTATGTAACGTTACGCAAAAATTATTGCTGGGAAGAGACTTTTTTTGGGATGAAAAATCATGTTTTGCGGTAGAACTCAATATGACGCACTCAACACATTGTGCTGATGGATAGATTGAATAGTACGGGGGTCGTGGAGGTGTCCACGACCCCCGTACTATTTAAAGTATGAATATTACAATAAAAACTTGTATAAAAAAACTTGTCAAAAAGTCGGAACATTCACCCCCAATATCTTCGTAACTAGAAGGTTCATAGGTATAGTGTGGAACAAAAAAATGATTACAATAACTGGGAGAACAAGTATCTTTCGGCTTCGTTAAGAGGTTTTTTACATCCTTTATATTATTGTTATCTATAAGTAAACTCAAACTCAAAGCATTTATTTCAATTAGACCATTACGGCACTTTTGAATGTCAAAAATACAAAAAAAAACAAAGCTACAGTCCCAGTCACAAGACATAATAACTTGAGAAAGTACTGTAGTTGCCCATTCCCTAGCGTAGATCTCGATGGAGAAGAACGGGCAAGAAACTCCATGGACACTCTTTTAAATCAAAATATTGTTACAAAATCTTGGTTACATCATTCATGTTGAGATTATACATATATGTGAGAACGATGTAGAAAGACGTGCACATTAAGAGCGTCCAGAGCAAAATATTAAATAAAAAATGTATAAATAAATTAGGTAATTCAAATGAACCATGGTAGAGATGACCAGTCCCAACTGACAGCGCCATAATGATACCAACAGTACAGCTTGTTACTAGTAGTAGACCGCTAATAGTTTTGATCTATAGGAGCGTACATCTATTTCTAATATTTCTATAGAACCTACTGATGTTGCATAGAATCACATTATATGTCTGCCATCACAATCAGCCCACAAAGCTTTAGTGGGTCCAATTTATATAATCAAGTGTATAAAAGCGCAGCATCTATTTATAACTTAGCAAAGCAACATAACGGATTAAACCCTCACTTGAACTCAGAAGACAGCTCACATAACATATTACGGATGGCAGCGGTGAGCATTACGTCTGATACCCCGCCCACTGGCACCCCGCATGCCGCGTCCCGCAGCCCGCAGCCCGCGGGTCAGGTGGGCTGTAAATCAGCGTGAGCGCCGATGAAACCAATCCCGTTCGATTAGCGCCCCCTCCGCAACATATCTTAGACGGATTCAGAAGTTCCGCTTTGTACCGACTACATGACGATCAAAAACTTTGAAACAAGCATTTTCTTGGAAATAATCACATGACACTGTTTTATCCTGATGTAGCTCATAGCCCTTTTCTTTTTTTTTTCGGATGGGAAATCATCAAATGACTCCTCCCGCTCTGGGCGGAGCAGGAGGGAGTGTCAGACTTTTACTGACTAAACCCATCCATGTTCTTTCATCGCCCTTTGTGTTCCGGGGCCACGGTATCGCTTTCGAACAGTCCCACAACCCCGGCAGGCATCGGTCCTTACGGACGCCTTCCTTTTTACTGACTCTCTTAGAGGCGCACGTGGAACACGAACGCGCCGTCGACACGGCCTGCCGTCATGGGACGGACGGACGGCGAGCTAGCCCATAGCCCACCGTCCACTGGCCCGCGCCTACGGTGGCCGGGGGCCACGTGGTGGCCTCCGACGCCCGGGGCGTCTCCCGCGGCAGCCGGGATGCTGAGAGGTTCTCCCCCTCTTCCGTTCTACCACCTCCTTCTCTAGCATTACTGCTTCGCAGAAGGAGGTGACGGCGTCCCATTCCGTCTTGCTCCGGACCATGGCTTGCACCAGGGCCGGACGCGAGAGGTCGCCGCCGCCCTGAGGTGAAGACTTTGCAAGTCATGTCACAAATTTATATAGTAATCCATGTGAGTGAACATGTCCAAATTATTTCTAGCTTGGCGATCTGAATTGCCGTGATCCGACATAGATCTGCTTATGACAAACTTTTGTTTCATTTTCCCGACAATTTCTCGCTGAACTGACCGCAGCCCCCAGTGATCTTTCTGTGCCGTCCTGTGCGCTGTCAGGGCTCGCGCCACCGGAGCCGAGTGTTGACTCGCCACTGAATTAATGTTTTGTTCCCTACCACGTGCCCGTAACACGTTCCTAGAGCGCGCCTTTAAGATGTTTGCTCCGCGCCTCTATTGGATTTGTATCCACTATATAGGTACACTTGTTCACAATTCCGAGCCGAGAGCATTTGTTTAGTGTACTCTGAGTTTTGTGAGCACCTTATTGTGCCGCAGTTCATATCAAAGTTTGATGTTTATTATAGTTAGACAGGCAGCTATTATTTTGTCAGTGTTTGTTCAAATCATTATTTTAGCCTGATTTCGGCCAGTGCTGGGTTTTGTGGCAATTTCTACAAGTAACATGATCACGCTGATCCAACGCAGCTGTTCTCCTGAACAGTAAACGATCAGACGCACGTATCGCTCAGACGCGGACAGACCGACCATTAAGCTCCGCTATCAGAATGGCACCAAATGACGCGATGGATGGCCATTACAGCCCCACAACAAAGCACAAACACAAATGGGTCTACAACGAAACGGATCCCAAAAGACGAAGGTTTTATAGTTTTGTTAAAATACTGTAACGAGTGTTTCTGACTAGATAAGCTTGATGTTTTTTGACAACACTGACTTTCTTATCCTCGATAAAGGTAATAAGGTAAACTGTCATTCAACAAAACCTGCATGGTATTCATAATAAACAAGAGAATTAATTGTTTTTGTTATATCTTTTTTTCAGGTACTCGTAATTATTTTACGAATCGTGAACATTATTTTGTACTTGATTTTCAAAAGAAAGGAAAATAATAATAATCCGTTTAGAAACTGCAATAAATTTTCTAGCACTCAATCATATAAGTGGGTTTATCAAATCATGCCATACTGTATGCATGTGTGTGATATTTAGAAAATAATGTAAAACATTTAATTAGAATTCTATCATTTCAAACTAATACAAATTATTTTGATGTAAGATTAAATTAAATTGTGTGATCTTAATTGAAAACAGAATGCTTGCTTATATACAAGATCAATCAACTTAATTATGTTTTCAAATTCGTTTGTAATTAAACTGTTTTTCTTAAACAGTATGAAGTTTTACGATGATAGATTGCTTAGTTATTTTAGGTATAAAGGTGAAGGTGACTATCGAGGACAAAACATAAGTTAATTGCAATAGGGTTGATTTATGAGAATTCTTGATAAATTACCCAGTAACTTCTTAGCATATACAGGCATTATAAAACTATTTATTTTTTTCGAGTATTTTCATAAAACTACTTCAGATAACATCTTATTACTACAAAAAAATAAGAAGTGTATTTCAGAATATTTTAGTTTGTAGACATTTTTAACATAAGAACATGAGTGCCTACTTATTTGATAAGAATTATTTTATTTAGTTTACCATCTCTGTCCGACTTACACGCTCGGCAAAAAGACTGTTGTCTTACAAAACAAAGGTGGGTCATTAATTTACCGTCTTTGTGTTTTGGCTGAGAATAAGACAGCAAGTCTTTTCCCATTTAAACCATTATAATTTATTGCACCGGTCGGGCTGGTTGCTATTTTGTTCTCAATTCATGACCCTAGTGATTCATGCTTACTTCTGAC
This sequence comes from Xestia xanthographa, assembly GCA_905147715.2. Classification (NCBI taxonomy): domain Eukaryota; kingdom Metazoa; phylum Arthropoda; class Insecta; order Lepidoptera; family Noctuidae; genus Xestia; species Xestia xanthographa. Next base: position 29,119,960 of record LR990661.1, read on the forward strand.
GTCATCATCCATTTAAACGGGACCACAATAAATGTTATCCGGTGTCGGACAGGCTACTCAGAACCAGATAAGTGACGTGAGTAGAGTAGCGCTAACAAACGGCAACGGCGGCGGGTAGCTTACGGTCTTTTTGAGAAGTAGCTACACAACCGGGTTCTTCTGCGTACATCTTGAAATATTTTAAAAGTGTCGATACCTTCGCAAGTTATTGTTTGAACAATTTCCCTTCTGAATGCGATGCTGTGAACACCATTGGTGTGGAATTACGTTTAGGTTCAGTAATGTAATTCGCCCTAAGCTTTAACGGGAATTTTTTTTAGTGAAAATGTTTATAGTACATCACAAAAATACCCACCATAAGTGATAAAGAATCGCTACGTCAGAAATGAAGACAATTGCACACACAGATCTACGGATACCTCCTATCTTTCATATCTTATCGTAGGTAATCCCAAAATAAACAAGCGATGACACTGCTCATAAAGGGGATTTACGCAATTATCATCGTCTGTGTAATCTGCACAGTAAGTCTAAAAGAATGTGTAAATCACCTGATAATTTAAAAAAACCCTTTTGGCTGTCAATTGCTATTTAACACATCATTAGCAGTTGTCGCGGCGAGAGTGTGTCGTATAATATAGATGCATTGGAGCACGCCGTTCGGCGGGCGCGGTCCGCGCGGCTCAATGGGCGCAAATTGTCGCCGTAATGATCGAACCGCGCCGGACCGACCCGGACGCACGCGGACAATTAATGTGTTAGCAATCACGCACCGATGCTGCTGATTGTTTGCACACAGAGTTTATTTTTCTCTTCAAAAATATTTAGTTGATGGCGCTTTGATTGAATACCGACTGTATCGACTGACCTACATAAAATCGAACGAGCTACTCTAGAATGTTAAGTACATTCTAGAGTAGCAACCTCTACGATTAATATCACAATATCAGAACAGGCTTCCGCGACCCGGAGTAGTGTCGACAATATCCTGTCCATGACACCGGTAAACTTCAGTTAATTGATGGAGCTCACCTCAGAGTGTCCGATGTTAACGGACAGCACAATATCGCGCGTCATGTTCCCGTCATGTGTAGCAGAGCGCGTGACCGCAGCTGACCGCGCGTCGTCGCACGGTACCACACTGGGTCGCACCTCAACGTTTGCGGACGGACGTGACGTGCCATATTGTTACTACAACAACAACAGGGATTAATGAAAATAACGATATTTTTTAATTGATCTCACCTCATGGTGCCAGATATGGACAGCATGGTGACAGGCGTGCTATGTCGGAGTCATCCGCAGCAGAGCGTGCCGCCGCAGATGACAGCGCGCTGTAGCGTTCCACCGCACCGGGACGTATCTCATCACAGCCTATCAATGGGAAACTAGTAGTTACTCGCTTTATTTAATCAGAGTTTTTTGTGCTGTCTAATTATTTAACTCACGCTTAAGTGCATGAGGAAGCATTTTGATGCAACTTTAGAGTGGATAGCCGCAGCGGTGAACCTCCTATTCCGTCATTCACTCGAATAAATAAACACAAGTTCTGCTCCTAGCGGCACAAGTTGTCCAACATGTGAACTTGCGACACTGAGCACCTCGCAGTTCGCACTCGAGCATTTTTATACTGTTTGACTTCAACTCCCGCTAGACACAACTTTGAATGTTCCCAGCGATTCTACATTTTGTTCCAGGGACATCCCTAGCTGGAATAGTGTCTCATAGGAAGTGTAAAATGAGTTCTAAGCCTTTGCTGACGATGAACCTCTTGTTCAGACACGACTAGTCTAATCTTGTTGTCACAAATTACCGGTATAATTATTCAAAGTGGTTTTAATACAGAACTCTACAAGAGAATAACCATTTCAAATGTTGCCGCTGCCAGTATCCCTACACTGAACGATTTATATTGCCATCTCCTGTCGCCATCAGAAGCTCGTGGCTACATAACAGTCGCACAGGTCGATCTTCAAGGGAAGACAGGGCTTTGCAGGGACGGTCCGTGGATGGATGGATTACCATTCTTTACATACCGAGCTTGCTCCGTGTCTCGGAAAGTACGATAGCCGTTAGCCCCGGCAGTCATTCAGTCGTTACAGGTAGTCAGTGGCTCGCAAGGCTGACAACCAGTCTTACCAAGGGTATGGTATTACCCAGTAGTAACAGGGTTGTGGGGATCAGATAGCGAATCATTCCATGTAAAATGCTAGTAGATAGATAGATGCTAGTAGGTAGTTGCATTCGGTTAGGTTAGAAAAAGCTGGCTTGACAGAATGATGAGTGGTCATCAGGACTTACATATATATTAATTTGTTTTAAGGACTTGAGAAGTTTGAATGTACTTACCTGTTATTGTGATGGGTAAAAGACCTTTTTAGCCGAGGGAGTGGAATTCGTTTTTAATATCGCATAATATAATTTACAATAATTAGTTGTTGAGTTTTCGTTTCGTGGCAATGTGGGGGAGCGCTGCGCTCGTAATGAGTTCTTGTTGGAACCGCAGGCGGCCGACAAAGGGGGCCTACAAATTAAACTCAGTTGCACTTCCAATTATAGGTACGAAAAATAGCAGGTTTTACTTCGTATAATATAAAGCTCTATTGAAAATGTAATCATCATGATGAAGATAATGTATCATACTGTATAATATAACTTTGTTTCAGCTTTAAACGACTAATCGGGTGTTCAAGGAGACCAAAATATGGGTCGAAAATATCCTTACGTATTACATGATTAACCTTGTTTTATGCTTTGTACATAATATTTATAGAACATAATACCTTAAAAGACATTGACCATTTTAATCGACCTCGAAAAAGGAGGAAATTTGTAGCCAGCTGTACTGTGTATTTTTTTATTTTATAAATTTTGTTACCCCATAACTCCATGATTGCAGGTCCGATTTACCGACGTGATTCATTTTTCATTTGGTAGAAGAAGCTTGCAAAGTGGTCCCATATAACAAATACTATTCAATTTTTTTGGGTAGTTTATGAGCAGTATTTCCTGTGTCTTTAGGGATGATCTGCTAATAATTTTTAGAAACATTTTTTAAACGTTTTTCATAAACTTAATTTTACCAAGCACAAAGACTATTTTAGAGTGTCTTTCACCGATAAAACTAAACGCGATTAGCACATCCAAACCGCGTGCGAGAGACGTCTGTTTCAGTTGATCGGTTATTCACCCTTAATGATTATACACTGCATCTCGATCCCAACAAGATTAACATTTCTTGAAATAGTTGTCCACTTAGTAACATTAACAACTTGGTTGTTCTCGTATCGCAGTGGAGTGCGGGGTCCAGGGGAGAGGGGGCGGGGTGAATACTTGCCCACTATATACACAATATATCGCTGAATAGCTCGTAACTGTTCCTCATAACAAACGATAACAAACTCGCCAAGTAGCGCAGCTCGCACGTTGTGGGGGCTCGCGGCTACTTGCCTCATAGCTCTACACGAAAGGATCGGAAACTATAGGTTTATCCATGGATCTTATGCAATGCAGGCCCACCGCCGAATCGTCCATATCTCGGGTTACGTGCGGGGTGCGGGGCAGGCGGGGTGGGACGCGGTGTCCCGTGACGATTAAGTTAGAGCTCCGACCGAAAGCCAACACCGCGCTTTCTCGCCGCACTTTTTCACACAAACTTCAGCCCATGTCTTCGATTGGTGTCGAACTAAACTGACTGCAGTCAAACGAGATGGTATTATCAACACATTCGAAGATTTCCATCTATTAGGAGTCAAAAATTATCGAAACGTTTCCAAAATAAACGTGTTGCGCCAAACTCGATGAATAAGATTAATGATACGAAGTTATTTGTATCACCATTAGGCACTCGGTAATTAAATAGTTTTCATGTAAATTGATTTTAATCTAGCCACTTTTGGAATGTTCGGACTATGATCCAGTTGCGTATAAATTTAATGAATTAGAAATTGTTTGGTTTCATTACAACTTCATTGTTTCTATTAAAATAAATAAAGGGTATGCAAAGGTTTTATTTGCTTGATTTTATTACAAAATGAAATCAATTTAATTGCTCTTTTGTAAATAGATTACTTGTACCTAATGGTAGATATATTTACATTGATGTCTAGCGATATTAACCCGTATGCTCCCGGCCGTGCCTCCAGAGGCACGGTGCATTAATTATTTTAATTGTGTCTGTAATTGCGGGTATTGAAGTGTTAAAATATTATGTTTTCATTGGAGACCTTATTGCTCTTGTACTAAAAAAATGTGAGAAATCTGATACCATTTTTTATTTCATTAAGTATAATAAAAAGTAAAAATAAACTTCTATACGTGCACTATGTTAAAAAAGCACGCACTATGTTAAAGTCGGTTTATGGACGATAATTTTGTTATTTTGTTATTGTTCCGTTTGAAATTTTGTTTTTGAAGTTAAAATCACATCATGACACATTTTTCATAAAATTTCATCCATCTTTTCGCCCCCTTAAGGATTGAAACTCTAACAACACTGTTGCGTTAGCTTCCAACCATACGCCTAGATAACAAATTTTATAATTTTAACTTCGAAAATTAAGGAATTTCCACACAATTTTATCCCTTTTTTAAGTCTTTGGGGTTAGAATTATCAAAAATGCTGAGACAAATTCAATCGTCAGTCTTAACACAACATTTTAAGATCCTAACTTTAAAACTGACGGACTTTCATGAAAAAAAAAAATGGGGTTATAAAGAACAGGGTGTAAAGCGATTCAGAAGTGAAATCTAAATCAAGTTCAATGGTCAGTCCTCAAATCTATTTATAACAACATAAAATATCATTTTTTCTTATAACTTAGGAGAATATATTGTAGCCTAAAGTTCGACTTGGCTAGTTCTCATATACGAATTATTATGTTCGACAGTTAGTTTCTATCAGCAAGCCAAATTTTCGGAAAAATAAAATAAGAACCGACAAGTAACAGGTTGAACTTGCGAAGGCTATAATATAATTTGTATATGAAAACCAGCCAAGTCAAACCTATATGAGCCAAATTTGACAAGTTTTAGTGAAATAGTTTTTGAGTTATGAGGGGCTCAAAAGTGGCTCCAAATGGTTCGTGTAATATTACACATTGTGAGCTGCGCGCCAGAACTTGGCTTGACACGCTCCCGCGTGTCTAGATATATTTTTATTACAAGCCCGGGCTATCATCCAGCATTTACCTCACAACAGATGGGACCTAAAGATATCAGCAGCAAACTAAATGCGCAGCTAAACGCCTACAATATCACGACTTAACGAAAACTAAAATCATAGACGAAGGAGCACCAGTCCCCCCCCTCGTCCTGCACACCCCCATCCCGCCCGCGGCCGTGTCACTCCGTAATACGTAATAGAATTTATTAATAAAGGCGCTGCGACCCGGCGACGGCGACGGCGATTGTTATTCAATGCCAACGATTATTGTATACGGAATCGAGTGATTTTTCCATCGGCTATGATAGTGCGGGGCGGGGGCTATGATAATGCGAAGCACCGCATTACCGATGCGCGACTCTGCCGATGGTGTGGAGCTGCCTTTAGCTACGAGGGGCGGGTTCATGGACAACAATGTGCCGGTTTTTGGAATAACTATTTGTTTTTGGATCCACTTCTACTTCTATATCTTGGCGCCTTACATAGACTAAATTCACGGATATCCTTCACAACCTATAAGACAATCATGGATCATCTGTTTATTTATTTAAAATTACCGGAATATCATAATTACTTATTTATTTATTTATATAACGGTTTATGTACACACTAAATACAGTAAAGAAGAAAGGAATAGATAAATAGGTACAAAGGTGATGCTTATTTCTAAAGAAATCTCTTCCAGCATACCTGCGAAAGGAGAGAAGACACAAAGAGATGTACATAGTGTGTAAAAGATGAGAAAATAGAATACATAAAAACTTAAAGCAAATATAGAATTTAAATACGTGTTTTATTACGTGTTATGAATAACTTTTAAATTCAAGTAGTTTCTTTTCCGACATTCTTTTTTAAAACTAAGTACTGAGAGTATATTGGGCCCTCAGTAGATCTTTTGAAACATGGGAAATAATGAGTCGTTAACTTTAACAAACTCTTACTGACTACTTCCTTACTTGTACTGGACCCCCTCATGAAAAAGCTATAAAGCGAGCAGTTAATAGAGTTGTATTGAAAGAATAGATAAAAACAACGAGTTGTAAAGAACAGGAAAAACAAAACGATTAATTAATTGACTTACAACGTTTAGGGTTAATTTCACCCAGTAAGACTTAGTAGGATATTATTGGGCATTATATCCCCCCTTCCGTTCCATCGGCTCACTCCGTTCGCCTCGTCACTCTCGGTGGAGTAGCATGCCCAATAATATTTCTGATATCGATGGCTGACGTTCGCCTCGTCACTCTCGGTGGAGTAGAATGTCTAACAACATAAATGAAAATACTGGTTCAGCGCCTATTAGACCATTTAGTAGAACAGAAATATTATTGGGCATACTACTCCACCAAGAGTGACTGAGCCGATGGAACGGAAGGTGGGGTAGAATGCCTAATAATACCCTACTGACTGAACAAGAACACGATCATGGAAACGTCGTCTATGAGTTGTCAGTGTCTATAGCGATGATGACAGTGACCGCTCTTAGTGCTCATTTCTGGACACGCGGCGCGTCGGGCGGCGCGTTGAGCGGCGCGTCAGGCGGTGCGTCGGGCGGCGCGTTGTGCGGCGTGTCACGCGGCGCGTTGCGCGTTTTTCCGTTTACGGAGAGGCGGCGTGTGCAGCGGTGGTGTCATCTGTCATATGTTTGCATTTGTGCGCGCACTACCGCGTTGACCGCGGCGGTGCACGCGGCGGGCAACGCTGCATTTCAGCAAACGCGCGTAAAATCGCTTCTCCGTAAACGCTCTATTGCCATATGTTTGAATTTTAAGCGGGCCGCGCCGCATGACGCACCGCGCAACGCGCCGCGTCTCCGTAAATGAGCCCTTAAACTGTTTTAGGTGCGTAGATCGCGCTAAATCGTGTTTACACACAGTGAGGTTGACATAAAGCTAGACGCGTGCCTCACGCCGTGACAAATATGGACTTGACTTTCAATGTCTGTAGGCAGTAGGAGAGCGCTCGCCGCCATCTTAATGGCCGCGTCCCCGGAGCGTCTCCGGAGCGTACCCGGTGGACGTTTGTCCGTTCTACTTGTTCCCGATTCTTTCCTCCCAGACAACCCTTCCCTCATTCCGATGCAAATTGCCCTTTTTCTAAATTGCTTTATTAAATCGAAACGTGTTCTCCAATAATTGGGGCGCGCCGGTGCGCTGCCGAAAAAACGATACACAGCAAATTTACTGTTTTTATTAAACGACTTTTAATTAATTTGGGAGTGGAAGCCGTGAGTTAGGAGCTCCGCTAGCTCCGTGCGCTCTGTTCGCTGCCGGCCCCGACAGATACGAACTTGTCTCAATATTGAGGACAAATTTATTGCGCACTTTGACGCTGAATACAGTTTTGGAAGCTATTTTAGGTAGATTTTTCGTGAATTTCTCTGTAGTGTTTTAGTGATTAAATTATCCAGGTTTGACTCTGGGTTCATAATAGACAACTTCATAACTCACTTACGATTTTGATTAGTTGCCAAATTATTTCATATATTTTATTATTCCATAAAACCCCGTTTCGTTTACAAGCCGCGCAGGTGGTCCATGACGCTGATCGCACGAAATGTCGCATAACTCGCCTCTAATTTATATCGCGCCGCGGCGCACCGCACCGATCCGCAGCGGTTCGCAACGATCGCGGCCGAGTCCTCGCGTACTGGAAAATTGATGATTGGAGGCCTGGCGTCCTCTGGGGGCCTTTCCCGCGCCATGACAAATGGTACAATGATCCTCGGCGGAGTTACTCACCCTTTTGAACGGTTTTTTCGTTATCTAGAAAAGGAACGCATTTTAAAAGACGCGATCGAAAGTCGCTAGTGTTTGAAAAAGCCAACAGCCTTTATTGATGAGTTAGAAGATTTGGTATTGTCGAATATTCTCCAAATCTGTGAATTCTCCTAGTAGTTATTTATACGTTTTAAAAATTAATTTTGTTAGTGATCAAAATTAAAATGAGTAAATCGGCTTAAACGATTGAGTTCATCTCATATTTAGCTATTATAGCAAGATATAAGGATCCCGTAATCACTATATATCATCACGAACGGCATGTGACTGTAAGCGAGTTGTTCCGATTAGAATACCAATCAAACATCAGTGTCCTACTTATAGAGTATTTGTAGTATTAATAGACCCGCTTGAAGCAGATTGTCGCATTACAGGCGGCTCGGATTGCTTTCCATCGGCTTCTTACAGTCAGCCAATTAATTAATTATACAACCCCTTCACCCCGCCATCACCCCTTGTGACGCCAGCCTATAGGGAGGAGGGGGGGGCGGTAGTGCATAGCAACCGCGAGGGATCAATCTCTTCACTTGGTATCGAAAATATAATTCAGCACTTGTATGTATTGTGTTACCCTCCGGCAGTAATTAGCGTAATGATACTCGATGTCTAAGTAAATTATGACCGCACGAAAATAGGTATTTAATTAGTTTCGTAGAAAGATTTACTCGTATGTCGTAAACATTCGTCAATGACGTCACCGTAGCCAGTGAACACTCACTGTTGACTCGGTCTCTACTATGGTTTCACCATACACCGCGAGCCACGCGCCGTAGACCCCCAGAGCCGCGTATAAAACATCGGCACATTTGATTAATCCGCGCGTCGGTTGTTGCCGACGACACCGTCGTATGACGAGCAGGAACAGAAGCTCTAGTCTGTACACACCATAAGGCACCACCACATGTTGGGTTAATAAAGGAGCAAACTGAAATGTCTCCCTATAGCCTGATAGATTGTGACTGGTTGTGAGTGGGCAGAGGGGAAGCCATAATAGTTGCATAAATCTACGTGGTAATTATTCTTCGTTGAGTGGACCTTCTGTCCATGCAGTTAGGTCCCGCAGATCGGTCGGGAGGCCGTTATGACATGTAACCAATAACCGGCGTGACACAGGTCGCGGCTGACAGCGGCCGAGTCGACAGACGACAGGCCCCAGGCCCCGTCCCAGAGGCCCACGGAATTCGACACCTGAGACCTGGGGCCCATCGCCGAGTGGTTCTATATCGACGTCTTACTAAGGCTGAGTTCTATAGAGAAGTTAAATAAGTGCATTTGTATCGATGTGACGTGCTACGGACTGTAAGAGCCCTAAAGAATATGAACATTTAGAATTTTAATTCATAACTCATAACTCTTCTTAAAAATTTAAACAGAAAAAGAAGAATAATTTGAAGAAGAAAAAGAAAATTAATTTTGCGGTTTAGTACTGCCTACTTTCAATTGTGTACCTGCTGCGTAATAACAACATAGCAGCATTTTTTTGCCTTGCAAAACTAGCTCAATTCAAAGTCCACATATAGAACACCCGAGCTAAGGTGACGTGGTCACAGAGTAACAAACACGAGCGAGTCAATCCGATAGCGATCCTTTCTCGTGTCGGCTCAACCGCGCTGTGTTACGGACGTACTCGTGCTACTCGATGTTACTACAAGTATTTTAAAGGAGGCTTATGTAGCGTATAAAACTAAACTTCTTACGGGTTTTTAGTAATGCATATTTTATACTTACTGGTGTTTTCAGACCAAGAAGACTGGATTCCGGACCGGTCAGTGAATCCCATACATTGAACGATAATGTACTGATGCAATCTCTGTTCAACGTCCGGTGAATACGAAATATGTTTGGTTGACCGTACTTTCCCAAGACATAAATTTGTTTTGTTTTCTTGTGGTCCCAAAATACCACTAAAAAATATTTAGGGGGAATCCGGGACCGTGGTCCTGGTCCCGAAAGCCCCCCGACCCTCCACAGCCAGCTTGCAGTCCAGTCCACTTAGTTTGCTAGCATAATAACGAAATGGAACAACGAATAACAAATTAAACAAAAATAATTTATTGAAAACGCTGTTTAACTGAATCAATTCACCTACAACACATAAAAGACATGCGACATGTATGCGCATACAGTTGCACAGCGCTTGTGTCTGGTCCGCACAGACCGGACGCTCCGGACACGGACCGGACGCCGGTGACCAAACGACTCGCCGAAAGTTCCCAGTCCCGCGGGTTAATTTCGTCATAGATAAAGTTTGGCCGCGCTGTGTGACTCGCTACCATATAAAATACAACATAAACAGTTTGATTTATGAACAGTAGCGGACCTTTATACAGGGTGTAAAAGACCTCATCACGAAGCCGTCAACCAAGCATTCTGTACTTCAAAATAGGTAACTTTACGCAAAAATTATTGGTGATGTCAAAAAAATTAGTGGTGACAAAAATCATGTTTTGTGGTAGAACTCAATTGAAACGCCCTCAAAACATTGTGCTAGTGGATGTATTGAATAGTACGGGGGTCGTAGAGGTGTTTAAAGTAAGAGTCTTACATCAAAAACTTGTATAATTAAAAAAAAAACTTGTCAAAAAGTTGGAACTTTGACCCCCAATATCTCTGTAACTAGAAGGTTCCCAGGTATGGTGTAGAACAAAAAAATGATCGTAATGACGAGGAAAACAAGTGCCTTTTGGCTTCGTTAAGAGGTGTTTTACACCCTTTATATTATAGTAATTCTTGCACAGTTCAGGTAATCAATTCATGTTGTTCAAATGAACAAGGAATTTGGTACCGTACTCACATTATCCTGTCTATGTCCTGGGTTTGATTCCCAGGTCGGGAAAGTGTTATTACTAATTTTATATATTAAAAAAGTGTTATTGTGACCCATAGATGCCAATAGGCTCGCCCCCTGTTCCACGGGACTTAAACATAACTGGCAAAATATGGGTACTATCAGGTACCTACACCTCTGCCTAACCTTTCGGGGATAACAAGGCGTGGTATGTTTAATTTTAAAAAAAACGGTTTAATTTATCTTAAATGTTTCATCCAGTTATAATAACGTGGAAATGATTATTGGCACTACGCAGCGCTGCTTACTCACTTGCTACGAGCTACGAACCTTGCTACGAGCTACGAACCTTGCTACGAGCTACGAATCTTGCTACGAGCTACGATTGTTGCTTATACAATACATAAAAGACATTTATGACAGACATTTTATTTCTTATATTTTGTTGTTTAGACACTGTGAGTTAATAGCATTAAACTGAAATAAAATTTTACTTTCAAAATTCGCTTTAATATCTTCGCCCTACTATTATTATAAAATGAATTTTCTTTATTTCTTAGTCAGTTTTCATATAATTATTTTATAACGTTTTTATATCTAAATTTTGTAGTCTCATAGTGTTGGAATTGTCATCAATTAATTCTATAATTTTGATAACGAAATTTTGTCTATGGAAGTGTACTGATTTCCAAGATACAGGTTCTTTACGTAGTTTGGAAATCAGGCGTCCTTTTAGTTTTTTTTTTGCAGCCTTCTTTGTACACCCCCTAATGAATTGGTTGATGGATTGTATTAGGCGCCTTGTATTAAGCACCAAATACGCGAATAATTTTAATTGTGTAAAATACATTAATTATAATAGTGCAGTAGTATAAGAAACATAATTGTATATCTGTTGTCCGAATAAAAAGGCTTTATTATTATTATTATATATTTTTACTGAGTCCAATAAACGATTATTATTATCTCCTTTATTCATTATATCTACTTACTTTACATATTATTTTTAAATGTATCTTAAAAAAATATATATTAAAAAATACATTCAAAAATATAAAAAATAGTGGTCCGCCGGTGTTGGGAGCAGGGTCCAAGCCACCGGTGGTTAGGGCTGCAGAGACAGGAACCTCCTCACAATGCGAGCCGTATCGAGGAGTACTGCCTTCTGAATCAGGCCCTTGATCCAACCGCCTAAAGAGATGGTCATCGAAGCTCTTGGCTATAAGGCCATTGGCCGTCACGACAATCGGCACAATGATAACCGAGTTCATATTCCACATGTCGCGAACCTCGTGTGCCAAGTCGAGATATTTTTAGTATTATTATATTTATTCATCTAAACACATATTTTTAACATTTTTAAATATTTCTTAACAAAACTGCATAAAAAACATTTAAAAATATAAAAAATAGTAGCCCACTAGCGCTGGGAAAAGGGTCCGAGCTGCCGGTGGTCAGGGCTCTTGAGAGAGGAATCTCCTAACGATACGTGCCGTGTCCAGAAGTACTGCTTTCTGAATCAAGCCCTTGATCCAGCTGCCAAGCGAGAGCCTACTAAGATGTTGGTCGAGGCTCTTGGCTATTAAGCCATTGGCCGACACGACTATCGGCACAATGACTGCTGTACCCACGTTATTATTATTATAATGTGTTGTTAAATAAATGCGTCTGAAAATTAGAACAAACTAAACTGAGTGTTCAAATGAAGTGGTATCAGTCACAAATATCGAGTGCAGTCTATAAACGGTAAACTTCCCCGAAATAACACGTATCGCCGACACGAAACATTCTGCCAACAAGTGCCATAAACAAAACTCATAAAAAGTTGTTCTGTGCGACAGCACGCGGTCATTGACCTACATGTGTTTCAAAGACTGATGTCACTTATTTACGCCACATTCCGAAGCACGGACAAAGCGATCGTCCGGCCTGCGCACAATACATCGCTAGTGAAGCGCGAGTCAAAACAAAAGCGCGCGGAACAAAGCGCGCGATATAGCACGTACGGCAGGTTGTCGCGCGTCGGGAAGGTAATTAAGTGCGGCGATAAATTGCGCCGTGTGTCATAACTTTTTGTTTTTTTTTTTCAATGTAATTGTATAAATACCTATTTAACTATGTTACAAAATAATACTATACCTAATAAATATGATAAAAATGACTGTTGCCTGTTAATTAATAACTTATTAAAAATCTGTCAAACATAGAATCTGGCGATTGTAGAATCGGTCAAACATAGAATCTGTCGGTTGTAGAATCTGTCAAACATAGAATCTGTCGATTGTAGAATCTGTCAAACATAGAATCTGTCGATTGTAGAATCTGTCAAATATAGAATCTGTCAAATGTAGAATATGATGTCATAAGTAGAATCTGTCAAATGTAGACTAAACCGACGCGCGACAATCCGCCCGGTGCGGATGGTGCGACCGGTGTGACCGGTGCGGGCGACGCGATGGATCGCGCTAACTCGCACGTTAGATTTACTATTATTGTATTCAAACAGAGTTATATCCGTTACGGTTACGGCGTCCTTTTAACAAGTGTGTTGCAGTTGCGGATAAAAATGTTCGCTTTTATAGTTTTTCAGGTTTTTGTGCAGTTTTTGTTTGTTTTCAGAAATGCCATGGTGCTCTTTTTATCCTTTAATTTGTTCATTACGTGAGTTCATTGTTTGTTATAATGTTTTGCAAGTTTTCGAGACGTTTCCATTTAGCGAGGATAACGATGCAAAATATGCACATCAGTTTGCAGTATAACTCTCAGCCGCTGTCTTCTGGATACCGTAATACGATCATACAAGCAACATGAATCAACGCATCGATACCGACCCGGTCGGGGCGGACGGCTAGACGGTCATAACTTGGGATTAGCGGCGCGACACGCGCGTGACATACACGCACGGATGTCGAGGTGACGTGTATTACACCGTGGCTCATGCCTGACACAGACCACACAGGGAGCACCAACACGACCACTCACTATACACCGCCTCCTGCAGTCCGCGTGTAACTAAGTCGTGTATGTGTAACTAAGTCGCATGATTATTTTGCTTTCTTTAAAAAAAACAATTCTGGAATGTAGGTGTAATCTGGGAAACGGATCGTGAAGCAAAATGATCTAATCAAATATTGTCCGTTTATTAAAAAATGGTTGTCTGTAAAGTACAATGCAAACACACTCACAAATTCACGAACACTCACGTACACTTATGGCACTGACACTTATGGCACACATATTAATATGTTTCGGTACCTAGTAGATAACCCTTTTATATTTATTATTTTTACATCTTTGTTGCAATATTTTATTTTTGTTTACCTTACTACTCAACATTGTAACGGCTGACAAGACCCCAAGAAGGGATCACTGGCTCTGAAGATACAGGTTATGCCTAGTTTAGGAGTCAGAATATAAGCCCTAGCTACAGTACCCAATTAAATTGTAATCCAATGTCCATTCTCCTATTTTAAGTCACTATGATGATGATGTACACCTTAGAATAAGAACAATTGTAAGAAGGGTTGCGAATAAAACATTTATTATTATTTAAAGTCGGTTTACGGACCATATTTAATTTACGTGATAACGTCATAAGAAAGCATTAATGAAAAATTGCATACTTTTATGAATTGAATTGAATTATATTATTATTATTATTCCAAGCCAAGCGTGGAGATTACGGCAAATTCCTCCCATCATGGGAGAGGCTTATGTCCAGCAGTGGACGTTATGGGCTGTTGTAGTATATTATCATTATTATATTATTATCTCCTTTATTCATTTTAACTGCTTTACATATTTATAAATGAATCTAAAAAAAAAAATATTAAAAATACATTCAAAAATATAAAAAAATAGTGGTCCGCCGGTGTCGGGAGCAGGGTCCAAGCCACCGGTGGTTAGGGCTGCAGAGACAAGAACCTCACAATGCGAGCCGTATTGAGGAGTACTGCCTTCTGAATTAGGCCCTTGATCCAACCGCCTAAAGAGAGCTTCGATAGATGACAGATATTGATATATATATATATATATATATATTTACAGATAAATATTGATATATGTAACCTTTGTGTTGTCTGTCATTGACATTTGAGCACGTAAAATAAACGTGTTGTTTTTAACCAATTGAAAACTAACATGGAGATTACAAATGTTGTTTAATAATCCCTATAAACCCAGTTATATTTGTGAATTTGCTTTAATTAAAAGTGCAAGGGACAATTCAAGTTCATTTAGTAAAAATAGTAAAGCATGAACATTTAATTGTCGATTCTCTGTTTTAGGTTAGTAATTATTTCATTAGTTGATATTTGTTATGTAAAACTTATCTGTATTTAATAAATAAACCTCTGTTTTAGATGAATCACATTGTGTTATGCTTCAAGAAGAAAGTACTTAACCCCTGATCTTATAAATCGACAATTCTTTTACATGTGAAATAATAAATACCGAATTGTTAACCCATACAATGGAGAAATTAAGATTTGAATTTATTATAAAAGCCAAACCAGATGATAATAAGACAAATATTTATGCCATAACCTCCATTACGGATACACAAAACCAAACTTTTGTTGTGCCTAGAGAGTATCAATCAGTGCATTTACACAAAGAAATAGTAAACCATGAAATATTTGGCAAAATAAAAAAATCACTCCAGAAAAGGCATGATAAGAGGCAGGTTTGGATAACATTAACCAAGGAAATGAAATCAACATATTTAGATGATGACAACTTACAATTTGATGGGTTTTTACTAGAAAAATTAGAACAAAATCATGAGTTGTCATCAACAGAACCAACATTGTTAAAAAAAACAGAAAATAAGACGAGATTAGCAGCAGAATTTTCAATAGAGAAGTTTACAAGAAATACAACAAATGTGAAACAATGGTTAAATACTTTTGAAAGTGAATGCACACGTTTACAAATAGATACAGATTTACAAAAAGCAGAAATTCTAAGATTACTATTGGAAGATAATTGTGTAGATTGGTACACCTCAATGATTATCAAACATACTATAGATTCAGATTGGTCTGTATGGAAGAAAAGTTTATGTGAAACATTTGCTGATAAAGGCTGGTCACCGATTGGTGACCAGCCTACGACGGTAGATTGGTACCTGATTAGGTACGCTATGAATTTTAAATACATACAAGGATCAATGCTAGAATATGCTGTTAAAAAAGAGAGACTGTTACTAGAAATAAACAAATCAATAGATACACAAAGCCTGATTTATTTGATTGCCACCGGTCTACCAAACTTCATAATGGATAGAATAGACAGAGAAAACCTTAAAGAAGTAAATGACTTATTTAACTGCATTAGAGGACTAGAAAGTTTAACAAGAAAAAACGACACAAAGAAAAACTTAAGCACGGGAAATAAATATAACAAACAAGAAACAAAACAAACTGAAAAAAAAATGTGCAGGATTTGTGAGAATAAAGGAAAATTAAATAGATTTCACCCAGAGAATGTTTGCTGGTATAACTATGACAAACAAACAACCGATGACAAAAACCTTAATTCCAATTCAATATTAAAAGTTGAACTGAGTAATGAAGATCCAAAAAACTAAAATTCCCTCCACTGATTGAGATCACAGTGATGTTAAATAATACATTAGAAGCCAAAGGGCTGTATGACCCTGGTTCACGAATAACATTAATAAATTCAAAATTAGTTCAGGTGACGAATATGAAGCAAAATTATTGTTATAACGTAATAAAAACAATAAGTGGAGGGGGTAAAACAAAAGGGTTAATTACACTGGATGCGGAGTTATTGCATAAGAAGATCAAAATAAATGCATTTATCTTTGAAAATAAAAATTTTGAGTATGATCTAATACTAGGATTAGATTCAATACAAAAATTCGGGTTGACTCATGATGAGAATTTAAATATCCAAATACAAAAAAAAAACAATTTCGAAATAAATAGTAAAAAAATGCTAGAAGAAAAACAGATTGAAAATATGGAAATAAATACAGAAGAAAAAGAATATGCAGTAAACTTTAATGAAGGTATAGATACAAACAAATTTAATATAGATACAGAATACTTAAATACTGATCAAAGAAAACAGATAAACATATTATTGGATAGTTACACGGAAATTTTTGCTAAAAATAAATATGACACTGGAAAAGTGAAGAAGCACGAAGCTTGTATAGATTTGCAAGTTGAAAAATATTGTTATAAAAGACCATATAGATGTTCAGTCCAAGACAAGATAGAAATAGAAAATCAAATCTCACAACTTTTAAAACATGAATTAATCGAGGAATCCTATAGTCCATTTGCGGCACCTGTTACCTTAGCTTTTAAAAGGGATGAAGGAAAAAAAAGTAGATTATGCATAGACTTTAGAGATTTAAACAAAATAATTATACCACAATCACAACCATTTCCTCTCATAGAAGACTTAATAACAAAAACAATAAATTGTAATTATTTTACTACTCTGGATATAAATTCAGCTTTTTGGTCCATCCCTTTAAAAATTACGGACCGACACAAAACTGGTTTTGTAACTCAAGAAGGTCATTACCAATGGACTTGCTTATCCTTCGGTCTTAAGACATCACCAGCCATATTTCAACGTATTTTGATAAACATCATAAGGAAAAATGATCTGACAGGATTTGCAGTGAATTTTATTGATGATATACTGATCTTCTCTAAGACATTTGATGAACATATCACACACATAAAAAAATTGCTGGAAGCTATTCGAGAAGAAGGTTTCAGGCTAAAAATAACAAAATGTAAGTTTGCATGTGATTCTGTTAAGTTTTTAGGTCATATATTACAAAAGAATACGATTACACCTCTAAAAGACAATTTGAAATCAATAAAATATTTTCCTGCTCCTCAAAATAGAAAACAAATACGACAATTTTTAGGAAAAATAATTTTTTATGGAAAATACATTCCGAGTGTCTCAATAGTTCTTGATCCTTTACATAAATTGCTAAGAAAAGATCAGAGATTTAATTGGACAGAACAGTGTGAGGAGGCATTCCGGAAAGTTAAAAATTATCTATGTACCAAACCAATACTAGCCATATATGACCCACAAGCACCAATATTTATTTATACAGATGCCAGTGCCATAGGAATAGGAGCAGTTTTGAAACAAATTCAGCACAATGGCGAAGAAAAGCCGGTAGCATATTTTTCTAAAAAAATAAATGAATCACAAAAAAATAAAAAGCGATATTTTTAGAATGCTTAGCCATAAAATAAATAAATAAATAAATATTGCTGGACATTACACACAGCGCCATCTAGTGCCACACTAAGCAACGAGGCTTGTGTCGTGGACACCAGATAGTTGATATACTACATAGATAATTTTTGTTTGTAAATATATACTTATTATACATATAAACATCCATGACTCGGAAACAAATGTCCATGCTCATCACACAAACATTTGCTCTGACCGGGATTCGAACCCGGGACCCTAAGAACGTAAGGCAGTCTCACTACCGCTGCGCCATTCGGGTCGTCAAAAGAGAGCACAAAGTTTTGGCAACATTGGTTGATTGGAAAATATTTTACTGTCTATACAGATCACAAACCTCTAGAGAAGTTAAATATAAGAAACAGACCTGACGAAGAATTAGGCGATATGTCACATTATCTGTCACAATATAATTGTAAAATAAAATATTTTCCAGGAAAAAATAATACAGAAGCAGATTGTCTCAGCAGAAACCCAGTATTGGACATAGATGCAAATAATGAAGATAACTTAAGAACGGTAAATAATATTAATATCTATGACATAAAATATGATCAGGCACAAAATTTGAAAATAAAAGAATTTGAAAAGAACATTATTTTAGAAGATGGAATTTATTATAAAAAAACAGGGAAAACAAGGAAAAAAATAGTTCTGAGTGAAGATTACAGTAAAACTATAATAAAAAAGACCCATGAAAAATATTGTCATACTGGAATAAATCAAACAGAATCTAAAATAAACCCCTTTTATACTGCACCGAATCTATCAGAAAATATTAAATATATATGCAAAAATTGCGAGATATGCATAAAGAATAAAACAAGGTTAAACAGAAAATATGGCATAATGTCGCAATTAGGCCCAGCAAATAAACCATTTCAAATAATGTCGTTGGACACAATAGGAGGATTTGGGGGTCAAAGATCAACAAAAAGATATTTACATCTACTAGTAGATCACTTCACTAGGTACGCATATATCCTATGTTCTAAGAATCAAAATGCTCGTGACTTCATCAAACTTATAGGAAAAATTCCTAAAGATGAAACAATAGACATCTTACTCTCTGATCAATATCCAGCTTTCAATTCGATTGAATTCAAAAATTACCATAAGAGCCGAAATATACAATTAATACTCACAGCGGTAGACGCACCGTTCTCAAATGGTTTAAACGAAAGGCTAAACCAGACTATTGTGAACAAAATAAGATGCAAAATGAATGAATCTAAAGAAAAAACAAATTGGTCAAAAATAGCAGAAGAATGTAGAAATAGATACAATGAAACAAACCATTCTGTAACAGGATTTTCTCCTAAATATTTGCTATCTGGTGAGTCTACAGACTTGTTACCACATGAATTAAAAGAAAAACAGTTATTAACAAAAAGTTTGGAAGAAGACAGGAAAATAGCACTCCAAAGGTCAATAAAATCGCACGAATATAATAAAACTTTATTTGACAAGAAAAGATTACAACATGAATTTAAAAAAGGAGATAAGGTATATGTTGACTATGGAAACAAACTAAACAAAAAGAAGACGGATGAAATTAGAATTGGTCCTTTTGAAATTGAAGAAAAAATATCGGATTCGGTATTTAAAATAAATACTGGTCGTGGTACAAGATCTATTGGACTATATCATGTCACAAAGCTCATTCCTATGCTTATTGATTTTTAGATTTTGCAGCTAAATTTTACTCAACATGTAAAAAAAAAAAAAAACAAAAAAAACAAAAAAAAAAAATATATTTTCCAAATTCGAGGGGGGGAGATGTAACCTTTGTGTTGTCTGTCATTGACACTGACATTGACATTTGAGCACGTAAAATAAACGTGTTGTTTTTAACCAATTGAAAACTAACATGGAGATTACAAATGTTGTTTAATAATCCCTATAAACCCAGTTATATTTGTGAATTTGCTTTAATTAAAAGTGCAAGGGACAATTCAAGTACATTTAGTAAAAATAGTAAAGCATGAACATTTAATTGTCGATTCTCTGTTTTAGGTTAGTAATTATTTCATTAGTTGATATTTGTTATGTAAAACTTATCTGTATTTAATAAATAAACCTCTGTTTTAGATTAATCACATTGTGTTATGCTTCAAGAAGAAAGTACTTAACCCCTGATCTTATATATATATTATTAGATATTATTATTATCACTGAATTATCATTATTTCTCTTCTAAGATCATTTTTCAAAAACGCTGATACATGTAATTATTAATTACCAACCAAAAGGCTAAATACACATTTTCATGATTATTAGTGATTTTAAATTAAAAAACAAAATTTCACCCCCTTCAGGATTGAAATTCTAACAACACCGTTGCATTAGCTTCCAGCCATACGCCTAGATAATAAATTTTGTGATATATACTTCGAAAATTAAGGACTTTCTGTAAACAACTTCATCCCTTTTTTTAACCCTTTGGGGGTGGAATTATCAAAAACGGTGAGACAAGTATAAATTAATTTTAAGATCCTATCTTTAAAACTGACGGACTTTCATACAAACTTTCATCCCCTTTTTAACTCTTTTAGGGGTTAAATTTCGAAAAATCCTTCCTTATTCCTTGTCTACATTATAAAGGGAACCGCTGTGCAAAATTTCAGTTATCTAGGTCCAAGGGTTTGGGCTGGGCGTTGATGAGTTAGGCGCAACGTGACTGGTGCACGGAACGGTGTGACACTTTTTCGTGCGTGCAGCCGGTGTTCATCGATTTTAAGACGTTATCACGTCAAAAACACAACTATGTCATTATTGGTCTATACTCTATAGGATGAAATGGTCGCAGTGCGATCAGCCAATCGAAACGAATACATAACCCTACCTAATTACCCGAGTGTCTATTAGATGTAACTAAAGATAATTATGTAAATAATTAAAAAATAATTATGTCAAAAAGGGGCAACCAAAAGGACCAGACCAAAGGGACCAGTCAATTTGCTTCGTACTTTTTGTTTAAAGGCTAGCTTATATTTCGGAAACTTGACGCTTTAGAAGATAACTATTTTATCCTATACAATACTTGTTTGTGTATTGAAACCAACTATTGATTGATACAGATTTTCGTGACTATGAAAAAAATGCCTTTTATAAAAATAAAATAAAATGGTGGAAGTAAGGTAGGCTAAAACTAAATGATTCATGTATAAAATAGCGAGTATACTAAGGTTTAAAATTAATATAGGTACCTTTATTCTGTAAATTACAAGACTCTCCCGACTTTGTTGAATAATTTTGAAATATTATCCCTAATAATAGTTGTCAAAACATTTGTTTTCGAAATATGTACTGGAATTATAAATTCAAATATAATTGTTTTGTTTTGCAAGTCTGTCGCCAAAATATTCAAATAAAATGTACACAACGTAAATACGTAATGCATTACTCAATGTTAACTTAAAGTTTAACTAAATAGTTTATTGTTTTAGAGAACAAGTCAAATCCAAGTTCAGGTGAACAATCAATCACCAATAAATAAATGCAATATTCTGTACCACGCATTCAAGTAGATACTTAATTTAGATTTTCGAAACAATTAGAAACATCAGCATCGTTGTATGTGAATTAACAAATAAAATAAAATAAATAATAATAAATATCGCTGGACATTAACACACAGCGCCACCTAGTGCCACACTAAGCAACGAGGCTTGTGTCGTGGACACCAGATAGTTGATATACTACATAGATACTTTTTTGTTTGTAAATACATACCTACATACTTTCTATGTATACATAGAAAACATCCATGACTCGGAAACAAATGTCCATGCTCATCACACAAACATTTGCTCCGACCGGGATTTGAACCCGAGACCCTAAGAACGTAAGGCAGCTTCACCACCGCTGCGCCATTCAGGTCGTCAACAACAAATATCTAAATATTTCACAAAACCTCGCAAGCACCCTCTTCGTTTTCTCAAATCTTGAACTATCGAAGTGTTAACAAATGTGTGCTGTTTCACGCAGCGCACAGCTGCTCACATGCCTAAATCTTGGAATCTGCAATAACATAATAGTTTACAGTTCACAAACAGAGCTCGCCTAAATCGCATACACCAACATGCGGCCTACGCACACGCGTAACTCACTGGATGGACAAACACACGCAGTCATCTCGCACACGCCACGTACACGCCACGCTAACACGCGACGTGTGAGACTGCTCCGCACACTGCCTGTATGCTAATCTGTCGAACAGTCGCTAAGTCGCGCCGAGCTCGCACCTGGCTATTGATTCATGCACAGAGTGTCGACAGTTCGAGAAGCAGCCTTGACCTTATCTGTATGAGACAATGAGCCGGCTAAAGCCATGCTAGTAATCAACTACGTTATAATTAGACTATGAAATTAAAACACTGATTGTAGAGTTAATCATAGTTTCAATTTCAATACAACGGAAAAATACGAGAGGGAAGAAATCGCAATATTTCCTGCACAAATATTGTTAATAATGTTTTCTTCATAAAACAAGAAAGAAATAAAACATTTTTTTACTCAACAAAGAAGAACTTAGAGAGTAGCAGATTAATTTATATTTAAGGTTATAAGAAAGTTTACAGATGAATAATGTGATAGATGTGCATAAGTAAATAAAACGTAGGTATATCGTAAGCTGCATATTTCTCTAGGAAAAAACAGGTTAAGTGCTTAGATCAATTTAATTGTAATTATAGAGTTGTCCTTTTGTGTTGACGTACAGTATGTGTCCGCGTTCCTCCGGCCCTTAAAACCGAAAGGAGTCCGCGTGAAAGACGCAGGTATTGCGGATATTGGAGCTAGCGGCGCTGTCCGAACACACGGTAGCTCGGACAGTCTCCCAACATCGAGTCTCGAGTGTGTAGTGAATGGAGCTGTACAGACCGGTCAATTAGACGTAATGACTGGACATTACCTCGTGTTTGTAATCCTACACGGATTATGAGCATGATGAATGTCCCTATTCACTAAAAATATACTAATGCTAAAAACCGACGCTGTGAATATAGTGCTAAGTAGCGCCATCTATCACAATAAGCACGCACCAACGCGCAGCGCGTCGCTCTGTCCCCATTCTTATATCATAAATTGTGTGACGCCAACTAAAGAAAACTATTAAAACGAGTAAGAAAATAATATCAAATCGAAGAGCAGCGTAAAGTTTCCGATGGTATGCAGTTGGACGGTAGCCAGGCAACGCGGGTGTTGGGTAAAACCTCGCATTTACCTACATGATTTATGGAGCTTCATCCACTTCGGTCCTGACTTAACTAGCTAAGGAAATGCAGATCGCAGCGCATTCAACGTAACGCCGCGGCCGTTCGAATGGAAATCGGCGCCGCGCGGCCGTTACACTCCGTCCTACTGACACTGCAGCCTGCGAGCTGCGGCGACCAACACTCAAATGTTACATGATCGTGTGTCTGTCTAGTGAACGTTTTTTAGTCTATGCAATTATTATTCTTTAAAATATACCGTTATCTTTTAATGATATATAAATTAAGTAAAACAATATCTGTACAGGTCGTGGCATGTAAAACTAGCGCTGAAAGAAACGTGGAGGGGATATCTGCGCATGTTATACGACTGGAGAGCCAATCGGCGCAACGCACGCCCCAAGACATTCTTATTTTTTACTTCTGCGCAATAACGGTCACCGCTAGACTTTCGTGCCGTGACCTGTACGTCTGTTCGTCTGTTCATACCTTAAAAACACCTAAACTATAGGTACGGAAACGGTTTTTTTATTTTTATTTTGCGCAGTAGTGCTCCATTATCCCAGGGAAGGTTATTGAAAAGAAAAAGACATTGCAACGGATGCCGAACACAATTAGTCATTTATAAAAATCAATTCAGTTTTTTCAACCGACTTCCAAAAAGAGGAGGTTCTCAATTCGACTGTATTTTTTTTTTTTTTGTGTGTGTTTTTTTTTTTGTGTTTGTTACCTCAGAACTTTCGACTGGGTGAACCGATTTTGATGATTTTTTTTTATTTGAAAGCTGGCGCTTCCCGTGTGGTCCCATTTAAATGTTGTGAACATCTGATGCTGATCTTCGGAGATATACAATGGAACTCTTCAAAAATAGACGGCAAATGTGCCTTGAATGTTGCAATCGCTTGGATATTTATTGTTTATACAAAATCATGACGTAACATCACGCTTGTATACTCTGAGGGGGTACGCAGATGTGTACAATACACCCAGATTTCGAAAGTTAGGTATATTAAGTTGGCGCGGTCGTGTTCCGCGTGCGCCTCAAATGACGTAACATCACGCCTGTATGCTCTGAGGGGGTACGCAGATATGTACACACCCAGATTTCAACAGCTAGTTCGTGTTCCGCGCGCGCCTCAAAGAGATGTCAGCAAAAGGGACGGTTCTAAAGAGATACTGCGACTCTGGAATACAAAGGGCTAAGAAGGAACATGGATGGGTTTCAGTCAGTAAAAGTCTGACACTCCCTCCCGCTCCGCGTTCCATATATTAGGGATACGCCTATTCATCATCAGCCTATTAATGTTCCTACTGCTGGGACATAGGCCTCCTCTCTATGAGAGGGAATGGGCTATAATCCATCACGCGTGCCCAGTGCGGGTTTGTAGATGTCACATGTCTTCGAATGTTTTGGTACTAGGACATGCTGGGTTCCTCACGATGTTTTCCTTCACCGTTTTGAGAGCAGTGGTGATGAAATAAATTACACAAAGTAATACGCCTGCCAGGGTTCGAACCCACCAGTTACTGTTCGTAAGGCCGCCACCACTGGGCCACCGCTGTTCACGCCTATTACCATGACATGTATTGGTAACAATGTCAAATAAATTCATGGCAAATATTTGTTTGGGAACAACTAAAAATGGATAAATAAAAAACTTTTTTACAAAAAATAAAACCGACTTCAAAAAACACGAAAAAGTGGAAAATACTTTAGCTTCAGAAGTCGGTGACAAAAAAAAAATCAATCAAACAAAAGTCACCGACTTCTGAAGCTAAAGTATTTTCCACTTTTTCGTGTTTTTTGAAGTCGGTTTTATTTTTTGTAAAAAAGTTTTTCCAATATTTACTCAACGCAGTCAAATATAAAACATTTTATATTTCAACCGAAACGCAAAATAACACACGGTGCGAAGTAGTGGTCCGATAACTTAGTTTATTTATCGTGACGTATGTACATCTACGTGTTAATCAGTAGCCGGCGACTTGTACCGTCGGGCGCGCGGAGAGTAATAGCGCCCAGATAAAGCCGGCATTAAGAGAATATTCTAAGGAATTTATAATGCTTTAGCCCCAAAATAAAAACAAAACCCCGGGGACCGCGGCCGCATAATTAAGCAGTTAGTCCGTGCTCGCGGATTAACAGTTTACAACTTTGTATATGCTTTCACTACTACCCTTATCGGAAGTACACAAGGTTAAAATTATTTCGATGGAGTTGCTAAGTAAAGTGGCGTGATAGTGTGACTGGATCCCTGTGTATTATGTTGAACGGGCAGCACTCGGCGCAGCGCTCGGCGTCGTGCCGTGCCGTGCCGTGCTATCGATAAACTACCTCGTCGTTAGCACAGCAATAAAGTTGTCAGTACATACGACTGTACTGCATTCGCGTGCGTGAGGCTATGTCGACGAGATGCTACTAGATTTTTTCAACCCTCTTGTTCGAGCGAATAGCTCGCAGCTTCCACTAGCAGCACTATAGCATCATAATGTAAATATTATTTTCAAACAATTGTAACGTTGTTAATTAATAATTTGATAAATGGTAAACAAATAAAAAAAGAAGTCATTTTAATATCGTTTCTAGCCGACCAAATCACCTGATCGCGCCTGCAGTACTTTTCACTCACATCATGTCAGCGGCGACCGCGCTGCAGAGGTAAGTCGACGACCACGCTCGGGCAATCGTCACATGTACTAGACGACCTACGCGCGGCCTCGCCAATTAGAATTTTGCACTATATAATTTCCAAAACTTTTTTAAATAATTTTATTTTATTGAAAAGTTCAATAAAGGAACATTAACTATCGGGTAAGTGGCTAAGTGTTGACAAATTCACGCAATGCTTATTTCTAAATGTCATGTCAAAGTCAATGATGTGCAAAATTATTTCATCGTCTTTTTCTTACACATCATTTTAGCTATTCTTTTAACCATTACTCAAACCTTGCTACATCAATGTTTTATGTATGTAAATATTAATTTAAAAGTGCTTCACACCTTTGTTTTTCTCTTTTCTTTTTATCACTGTAAACTCCGCTTCTGAAGGTGACCTCTACACACATTCACCCTAAGCACAATAGTACCTATTCCTACGCTTGCTTACGCTGCTGTGGTCACCGTCAGGAGCTCTGGGACCAAAGTTCAGGTTTGTTTGACCGGGCTTAAATCCATGTGGACCGTTGCCGCGTCACCTGGTGACGACACTCGCCACCAACGAGTCACCTTCTCCGGCATCGGGCATCCGACGACGCCTCTACGGGCATTCGGCACCGCTACCGCCTACCCTGCGGGTCCTGCGTCCTGCTCCTCGGCTCCAGCGTCCCTACAGTTACGCGCAAGCTAGGGCAGTACTTGACGCGCCTACCTCCATATGACGGAAAAACTTATGACGGGCTTTTGTAATTCCACGACCTAAATTAAATTTTATTGAAAGTGTTGGTGAGTTTTGTTTAACCTATTGTATTGTATTGTATTGTATAGCGGGCTGGTGTCCGCAACTCCACGTCAAAGCGCGTATTTTGCGTGCGGGTGGGAATTTTATTCGATCCACCCTAACTCCCCGAGAAAGGCCAGCAGCGCCTTGGTGTTGCTGACAATCTCGCGGAGAGTACCTGGGTTACCGAAGTACTTTGCCCTGTATGTTGCAACCCCTGGGCAGTGCAGAAGCACGTGGGCTGCTGTCTCGTCTTCCTCCATGCAGGCACGGCACAGGGGGCTGTCCGTGACTCCTATGACAAAGAGGTGTTTATTAAAAGAGCCGTGTCCAGTAATGGCAGCTGTAACTGTGCGCAGCTGCGGTTTGGTCAACCGAAGCGCGCGTTTAGTGAGGCGGCCGTCGATAGTAGGAAGTGCTTCCTTGGCCTGCCTGCACTCGCCGTGGTCTAGCCATAGCTTGTGGTGTTGTTCACTAGTTCGGTTCCTTACCAGTGTGCGTAGGTATCCGAAAGGGAGTGGCACGATAGGTTCGGGTCCCACCGCTGCCATGCTCGATCCCCTTCTAGCGAGTTCGTCCGCGGCATCATTGCCTCGGGAATCGCTGTGTCCCTTAATCCATTGGATGGTTATATTATTGAGATTACCAACCTGGTTCAGGCGTTGGTGACACTCGTGTATTAACCCAGAGTTGACTGTGTGGTTGTTTAGTGCCAGCAGTACAGCCATGCTGTCTGAGAGTATACGGATTGAGTGGTCCACAACCTTCCTGGCTAAGATGGCAGATGCCGCCAGGGAAATGCCCATGCATTCTGCCTGAAATACCGTGTTGTGGGCCCCCAGAGGTTTGGCTATCTGGATGTTGAGATCCTCGGAGAAGACTCCAGCACCTGTGCCAGTACCTGTTTTAGATCCATCCGTGAAGATCCGTAGTTCCGCGGGGTTTAATCCCTCGCAGCGGTGATCCTCGTGGAGCTGGATTTTGTACTTCTTATCGAATACGAATTGTTTTGGTATCCGATCGTTTATTGCTTTCGTCAGGGGGAACTCGTTGTGGAATCCCTCCAGTACCGCGGTGTGCTGTGTTTTTTTCTTACCCCATAGTTGAAGTGTATTAAGGCGTACAGCCGTCATCGTCGCTTCCTGCTGTATGAACAGATGAAGCGGTGGGAGCCCCAGCATGGCTTCGAGAGCTGCGGTCGGGGTAGTCCTCATGCAGCCTGTGATCGCCATGCAGGCAAGCCTTTGCATGCGTTGCAGTTTGATGGAGGCTGTAGTTAGTTTGGTACGGGGCCACCAGACCACTGCCCCATAAGTGATCATAGGTCGGATAACCGCGCAGTATAACCAAAGTATAATTTTAGGGGATAGGCCCCACTTCTTACCTA
Source organism: Xestia xanthographa (assembly GCA_905147715.2). Lineage (NCBI taxonomy): Eukaryota > Metazoa > Arthropoda > Insecta > Lepidoptera > Noctuidae > Xestia > Xestia xanthographa. The sequence continues at coordinate 29,147,995 of LR990661.1, forward strand.
TCATCCTCCTGCATTGCCAAAAGGTGATGCAGGCCCTGTTTATTTTATTATCTAAGTGACTACTCCAATTTAACTTACTGTCCAGGATGACTCCCAGATATTTGACCTCGTCGGCTAACTGGAGTTCCGTATCGAAAAGTTTGGGTAGGCGATAAGGGCCTAGTGTTCGTTTTTGGGTAAACATGACTAGTTCAGTTTTCGTGGGGTTCACTGAGAGATCGAACTCTCTGCACCACCGCTCAACGATGCGTAGTGCTTGTTGAGTGAGGTTGCAGATTGTCCCTGTCACTTTACCTGAAATGAGGATAGCGAGGTCGTCAGCATACCCTATTGTGTAGAAATGGTTCGCGTTGAGTTTTGTGATGAGGTCATTTATCACCAGATTCCAGAGGAGCGGGGATAGTACTCCACCTTGGGGGCAGCCTCTGGCTATCAAGGCCATCTGCTGTTCCCCTTCAAGTCGAACCACTCGTTTGCTTAACATATTGGTGATCCAGTCTGTCAGTACCTGTTCTACTCCGTGACGGGAGAGCGCGGTGTTGATGCTGGCGAAGTTTGTTTTATCGAAGGCTCCTTCGATGTCTATGAAGGTGCCCAGGCAGATGCCCTTCTGGTGAATCTCCTCTTCTATCCGGCCGACCACTAGATGGAGGGCGGATTCAGTGGACTTGCCCGAGCTGTATGCGTGTTGGTTAGTGTGGAGTGGGATAGTTTTCAAAACGCCGTCCCTCAGCTCTCTCTCGCAAATTCTCTCCAAAGTTTTAAGGAGAAAGGAGGTCAGGCTGATTGGTCGGTGGTGTTTGGCGTTGGTATAGTCACTCTTACCTGGCTTAGGAATGAATATGACTTTCACTTCCCTCCATCCTTTTGGAACGTATCTGAAGGCCAGGCACGCTCTCATTATGGGTACCAGTATGTTGGCGACAGAGGTCCCACCCCACTGCAGTAAGGCAGGAAAGACCCCGTCTGGACCGGCCGCCTTGAAAGGATGGAAGCACCGAATCGCCCACTGGAGTTTTTCCAGCGTGACGACTTTGTGTGCATAGCGCCAGTCGTTTTCTGACGGTGTTTGATTTACCTCTGTCCAGTCGATAGCCTGTGTAAAAGCGCAGCCTGGGAAGTGAGTTTCAATAAGGACGCGCGTCGCCTCTTCTGGTGAGGTGGTAAGTGTGTTGTCAGGTTTACGGAGGACAGCAGGCCCAGTCGGGTTCTGCTGTGCCAATATTTTCCTTACCCTGTTTGCTTGTTGGCAGGATTCGATGTTGCCACAGTATTTGCGCCATCCAGTGGAGCTCCTGAATCTGATGCATTTTTTATATGATTTTTTGGCCGCGTAGTACGCGTCCCAATCCTCATCAGCACAGGTGTTCATGGCTCTGTTTAGGGCTGACCTTACCTTCCCGCGCTTACGTTCCAGATCCGCACCCCACCATGGTTGCTTCCCTGGTGTTGTGGGCGGAGTGGTCTCCGGGCAGGATGAATGGTAGCTGTCTAGCATTGATTTTGTGAGATGACTTACACGCTCGTCGATCTGCTGCGTGTCCTCGTAGGTCATTCCGTAGTTTACTGACGCAAGTTTGGTTTCGAGGATGCGTGTATAAGCAGCACGGTCAGTGTTTCGCGGGTTTCGCCGTGGCAGTGTTGGTGTCACACAGACCTCAATATCGAAGCGGATCCACCTGTGGTCCGAGCAGGAGGCCTCCTTGGAGACCTGCCAGCCGGTGGTGATGGCCGCAGCACCCTCCGATGCCAGAGTGAGGTCTATGATTGTTTGGCTACGTCTGTTTACGAAGGTTGGTTCGGAACCTGTATTTAGTAGGGTTAGGTTAGTTGTAAATAAGTAATCTACTAGCGCCTTACCCCTTGCGTTTTGTGTGTCCATGCCCCACAGAGGGTGATGAGCGTTCGCATCGGCGCCTATGACAAGCTCCAGCCCAGTGCTCTCGCAGTAAGTCACGAGGCGGGCGAGGTCATGCGGCGGCGGCTCTTCTGCCTCGGGCATGTAAGCGGAGGCGAAGACCACAGTTGCTACTGTGTCCCCCCGCTGTATCAGTAGCCTAGCTGCAGAGACATCCCTGCAACAGAAATCTGTTAGTGGCTGTGTTTTTATGTTACGTGTCACATAGATGCATGATCTTGGTTTATCATGATCTGTACTTACTAAGAGCTTACCACCAAGATTGGAGAGTCCTTGTATTTGGCCCGCCCTAATCCACGGCTCTTGGATCAAGGCAATGGCCGTATGTTGTACCTCCAGCCACTTCCGCAGCTGAGCCGTTGCGGTCTGACTGTGGTGGAGGTTGGCCTGCAGGACCTTACAGGTCGACGAAGGGGACGCCATCACTGGACGTTCCTTCCTCGTCTCCTGCCAGCCGCAGCCCAGCAAACAGGTCGCCCGCGTCGAAGCCGTCCCCCTCCAGGTCAGAGGCCGAGGACAGGATGATGTCCTCGAGCTCCTCCCCCGAGAGGACGGCGCCCACGCTAGCGGCGGTAGGGGCGGCTGGCGCTGCTACTGCAGGCTCAACCGCGGGTGTTTCCGCGGTGTTTGTTGGGGGGGGAGTTGCCTCCTCCACCTGTGTCCCAGCGCTGGCGGCGCCCGGATATCCCTGAGGGACGTCGACAAATCTGCCGTTCGGACCCTGGAACTTAACGTACACCGTCCCTGCACCAAATGAGAGACGGCGTTCGGCTTCCATCAGGGTCGGAATTTGGTCCTCAGGGACCCCGACCATCACGTACCACGCTTCGGCCTGTTTGTTGGCGCCCAGCAACACCCACTCCTTGATGCCAACCCAAGAGTTCTGGTAGCACAGAGCACGCCCGATGTCGGACGGCTCCGCGAAGATCCCCTGCTCATCAGGAATGAGGATGCCGCATCTTACCCGGCGCTTGATGTCCGCCTGCCTCCTGACCACTAGCGGGGTGCTAGGGGGGGGAGGCAACTCGGAGATCAGTTTCCTTAGCCATGCTAAGGTGTGGTCGTTCCCGCACCACAGTCTGAGGACCCCGCTGCTGAACACCGGCCTCGCATTGAAGGTCGGTGCAGGTGAGTCTTGTGTAGGAGAAGAGGCCTCGACGAGTATCTTCTTCTGGATAGCCGCGAGAACCAGGGTTGACACCTCCTTGCTAATGTGCCCCGTACGGCCGCAGGTGACTGCGACATCAAGGTCGGAGCTCACAGCTTGGGCGTAGCTACGCTTAGCATCCCGTTTGGATTTATCAAGACGCGGCCGCTTGCGCTCTCCTCGAGGTGTTAAAGTCTCGTTGAGGGCTCGCTTGGCCGCGGCCTGATCCATCCGAACGGGTTGCGGTGGCGTTTGCGTGGCTGGTCCACTCGCGCCGCTGGCTGCTGGTTGGCTGGGTCCCGGTCGGCTGCTGCCGGCCGCGGCCTGCGACCGCTTGCCTGCGGAGAAATTGACATTGCCATGGGTCGGTTTAACCCGGCCCGTGGCGTTAGCCTGTATAGATTGAGGGGACTTACCCGTCCTCAGTGTCTGCCGCTGCCTCAGGGACGGCCTGTTCTTCCTTCTCGGTTTACCCGTCGAAGGGACCGGGGCAGCCTGCACTGAGGGTTCAGCGCAGTGGCGTTGTTTGCCGGAATCCTCCTTCCTGCCTTTGCGCCTGCTCCTCTGCACCTGCCAAGTGAGCGCGAACGCGTCACCTGTGGTGCTGGTCTCCGCCGGTTGACCAGTGACGGCCACCGGGGGGGGAGCAGTAGGCGGAGGAAGATGTATGAGGGGAGCCCGGCCAGAGGAATTAACCGTCGTGGCGGGCTCCGCGCCTGAAAAAGAGGGAGGTGCGGTACTGGTCCCGAGCAGCGCCGCGGTCCTCCGTTTATTACGGGACCTGGTTTTGGTCCTGGCAGCGGTTCTCGCCACTGCCGGACCTGTACCCGCACTGGAGCTCGCTACGTTAGCAGCGGAGCATCCGGGGGCTAGAGAGGTGCTGCAAGCACCCCTCTTGGGAGAATCCTTGGCTTTTGCCTCCTCTCCGGTGTGTGTTTGTGCAGTATGTGCGTGCGAATGTGTGTGAGGTTTGTGAGTTTGTGTGGTTGTTGTGTGTGTGTGTGTGTGTGTGGTGTCGTATGGTCTTTGAGTATCCATAGTATAGTATAAAAAATTCATCTCTCCGGCTTCCCACCCTCCATGGAGCCCGCACCTGGGAACGTCTCGCTACAAACTAGCTCAACCGTTAGGACTACCTTCGAGATATAGGGGCGTGAGGCTGGTTTACAGTGCGACATCGGGCGCTTGATCGGGTTGACGACTAATCAAACCTTCACTTACACCTTCAGCATGACCTTCACCAACCGCTTCGGCCATCCGAGGACGACCTCCGCGGACCTCCCACCCCTCGCCGTGGCCCTCTGACGGGACACTGTGGCCATTTCCCTACCCTTGGCTATTGGGTAGGGCCACCGTTTCGCTTGAAATCCAGACCAAAGAGGGCGTGTTGCCTCACGGACGCATAACCACCAGCGCCGATCGGCTCAACCCTCCAGGACTCCTTCATCCCCGCTTACGGCGCTCAACTGCGCAGGTCCTAGCGCAGGTGACCAGATTACCTACTCGACGCCAGCTGGGTTTAGTGGCGGCCGAGCCCACGCCCACTCGGTCACGGAGGGTCGTGGTTAGGTTAAAATGCGCCTGGTGATTTTCGTTGCGTCTATTTCTTAGGGAAATAGACCAAAAGCAGGGCGGCAACCACGTGAAGGAGAACACACCAGACTTGCCTTGAGGATCTACACGACTGTAGCGCTCCCCCTCAAGACCCCGCCACCTTACCACCTCTGAGGGAGGCAGTAAGGTAGGCCTGCATCTATACTACCAAGCAAAGCTCAAGCAAAGCATGTCGTTGTGCAACCGCGAAAGCATAAATACAAGCCCGCCCCTTGTTTAACCTATTAGGGTTCCATATTCCCACGCTTCACAATGTACGTATATACAGTGCAAAGTGATATGTTTTTGGGAAATAAATACTTTTATTATTATACTTTATTATTATTATTCCGTCTGACTACTTCTTGAGACCGACCAGAGGCGTGTCTAACACTACTCATAAAACTAGCTGTGCTATTCTACCTAGGATGCCTATCTCATTTTCCAGTAATGCAAAGCTAACCATACAAACAAGTCTCATATCATTGTCAGTAGTTACTATTATTATAAACATGTGTAAACAGCATGCTTTTGATACTTTCATAACGAGTGTGTCCTCAGCCAGAAAGTGCCTGTGCCTTAGCTTTTTTAATTAAGATTTTTTTTGTTCAAACTTTTATTATTGTATTGAATGTAAAATGTGAATTTAGTTTAGTTTAAGCTTGAATGTTATCCTGTATTTTTTTGTAGCTGTATTGTGTTGTTCACACTACATCTTTAAAACCTATTTTTAGAAGTGAAGACTTTTAATTGGCTGTCAGTCCTTACTATTTTTTAGTCTGTTTATCTTAGCTGTAAGACTTCCATAGTTAATAAATAAATAAACGCAGTGATTCTTATTTATATTGTTAGATTTTCGAAACAGAAACCAAGTAAATCAGTGATTCTTTATCTTTATAAACTGACTGGGCACTAACTAACCGCCGTGTGTCACTATGAGCACTACTTGGCACTACCTGGCACTACTGCACGCTCCTCGCATCCCCGCTGCGACCGATAAAGTCTGTCAGCCACAGCACTGCGGGTGCCCAAACCATACTTATTGTAATAATACTATCGCTAAATACTTTTGGTTCAGCTTCACTGGTTTGCTGCCCGCATGGGACACCTCCAAACGGATAACACTTTCGGATCTCGTAGTTGGCTACAGCCAAAAGACGTCTCAACATGGTGTTCCATGCAAGTAGGTGAAAGTTGAAGGTTTTCTGTGTATACATATTATTTTGATTTTTCTCGAACGATGGAACATACCCATATTATGATATGACTCTGAGCTATAACTAAGAACACAACAGTACAGTAATACAGTAAACGCACATAACTCATGAGTTCTAGACTGTGCCTGTATCGCAGCGCCGCACAACTGCACAGTACTCTCGGCGATACGGCGCGGATATCCTCACTATTTAATAAGCTTTTTGTGAGCTTCATTCTCATTCGAGTTTGAAACCTGCATCCAAGACGAATAGCTCCCTAGTGGCAACTACGAAATGATGTGTGTAAAATTTGTAAGTGTAACGTGTGTCAAATGACGTCACAAATGTTTCGCAAAAAGAAAGCGTGCAAGTTAGCGAGTGAGCCGTTTTTGTGTAACACTTTGAGTAACTAATCGGCGAGGTAAAAAGTTGAGTTGGCAGCAGTCGGCTGGCGCCGTGCCAGCCTCGGCATTCGGCTGTCGGCCTCGGCGGCGTTCGGCACATCGCAGTACGTCGACGTCGTTACGAGCGTGTAATGTCGGACAGTTCGTTTCGGATCGACGCAGTTAGTGCGTTAACGGCCGACTGTTTAGGAAGCCCTCATTACTTTGTATGGACACTTGTAAACTGTCCCGCTCAGGACTCTGTCGTCCTGTCATCCTGTGCGTTGTCACTGTAATTGCTTTTGATCTAGTAGTAAGCCAAAGCCCAGCTGCATGCTATGATATTGCACATAGGAACTATGTCACACGGAATCCCGAATTGTTAGAATTCTTGTATTGTCCTGTATATTATTGTCTTATTGGCCTTAATGACTTTTGGCAGTGCTTCAGTTAATTCAATCCTAACTTCCTAAGCTCTACCCAGATGAGTTTTGAACAGTAGGTAAGTACATAATTACATATTAATTGGAGTAAGTTAGGCAAAATTATCTGGGCAACAACATAATAATATGAAATAACAATTCTTAGGTTACAATTCACGGCGCGAGATATCAAGCGCGCGTAAAGTTCGCGGTAGAAGTGTAAAAGAGGCAATCGCGCAGCTCGTATCCGCAGCTCCCCAGCATCTCGCAGCATTAGGTTGTGCCACGTTACTAATTGTGCGACCCGATTGGCGCAGTGGTAGTCAGGCTGCCTTTCGTTCTTAGGTGTGTGTAATGTCCAGCAATATTTATTTATTTATGCTTTGTGGTGAAATTAATGTGGCGACGAAAATGCCTTTTAACCTGAAGCTGTATTATTCGACTTGGTTTTTTGGCAGTAGTGTCATTTAACCTAATCAACTTTTCTATTTTATTCATTCTGGTGACAGAATTATGTATAAGAAAATAAAAGAACTTGGTGAGGCTCCAGAGTGAGTGCTTTCCAATATATCTGTGTACAATGACACCACTTGTTAACTAAACTTGTAATAATCTATACTAATATTATAAAGAGTTTGTTTGTTTGTTTGAACGCGCTAATCTCAGGGACTACTGGTTGGAATTGGAAAATTCTTTTAGTGTTGGATAGTCCATTTCTTGAGGAAGGCTATAGGCTATATAACATCACGCTACGACCAACAGGTGCTGAACAGCGAGAGTGAAACCGCGGGGAACAGCTATAAGCTATATTATGTGACGCAGACGAAGTTGCGCGGGTCAGCTAGTCTCTAATAAGCCGTTACTGCTGGAATGTGCAGAAAAGTTGGGAGACAACAGTGTTGCAAGTTAGCACTCATGTTTAAGCTGAATGTGTAGTTTTGTAACTGGCAAAACACTGTAGTGGGCAAGTTTTTCAAGAGTTGGCAACACAAGTACTTATGTACAATTTGTTCGCAATTCATTATAAATGGTCTGTGTTGCATATTTATTTTTTGTATATGGTGAAGTGTTTAGCGGTGTGTTTTGTGGTTTATGTGTGTGTGTATGTGTAGGAGCTCGTGGCTAAATAAAAACAGCCGCTCGAGTCAATCTTTAGGTTAAGCCGTGCTTGCCTAGGTTGGTCTGTGGATGGGTAACCACCCATTACATACCGAGTTTCCTCTGTGCCTCGGCAAGCACGTTAAGTAGTTGGTCCCGGCTGTCATTTGTAGATCTTTGACAGTCGTTACAAATAGTCACATTGGCCCAAAAAGTCTGGCAACCAGTCTTTCCAAGGGATGTCGTATTCTACGCGGGAGTCGTGCGGTCTATGGCCCTTTAAGGGGCCCCGGTGTGGGCGCGTTTATTGAGGCGACGAGCCGCCCACTATCTGAAGGCGCCCCAAAAGGTGGTAGCCGTAAGGCTGGCCCGGGGCTACCGCACGATCTCCCGCGAGGCGGCGAGCCTCCTTGCCGGATTGCCGCCATGGGATCTGGAGGCGATAGTCCTCGCGCGCCTACATGAATGGCGCGCGGAGGCGCTAAACCGGGGGGAAACTCCGCTGCCGCGGCAAATTGTCGCTCAGCGGACAGACTTCCGGCGGGATCTCATGGCGACATGGAGAGAGCGACTGTCGCAACCCCGTGCAGGGCACGCCACAATTGTGGCGATAAGTCCCCTCTTTGAGGAGTGGCTTGAGAGACGCCACGGCGTCCTCACCTTCCGCTTGACGCAGGTCCTCACCGGACACGGTGTTTTCGGGAGGTTCCTGCACCGAATCGGGCGGGAGGAAACGCCCGGGTGTTTCCATTGCGAGGATCGACCGGAGGACACGGTGGAGCACACGGTGGAGGTGTGCCCCACGTGGGCGGAGCTCCGCCGTGTCCTTGAAGCGGCGATTGGCGGCGGCGACCTCTCGCGTCCGGCCCTGGTGCATGCTATGGTCCGGAGCGAGACGGAATGGGACGCCGTCACCTCCTTCTGCGAAGCAGTAATGCCAGAGAAGGAGGTGGCGGAACGGGAGAGGGAGAGAACCTCTCAGCGTCCCGGCCGCCGCGGGAGACGCCCCGGGCGTCGGGGGCACCACGTGGCCCCCGGCCACCGTAGGTGCGGGCCTGTGGACGGTGGGCTATGGGCTAGCTCGCCGGCCGTCCGTCTCATGACGACAGGCCGTGTCGACGGCGCGTTCGTGTTCCACGCGCGCCTCAAAGAGAGTCAGCAAAAAGGAAGGGGTCCGTAAGGATCGATGCCTGCCGGGGTTGCGGGACACTTCGAAAGAGATACCGCGGCCCCGGAACACAAAGGGCGATGAAGGAACATGGATGGGTTTTAGTCAGTAAAAGTCTGACACTCCCTCCTGCTCCGCCCAGAGCGGGAGGAGTTATTTGATGACTTCCCATCCAAAAAAAAAAAAAAAAAATATGGGTTGTCGTATTACCCAGTACTAACTGGATTGTGAAGGTCAGATAGGCAGTCGCTCCATGTCAAATACTGGTATTCAGCTGCATCCAGTTCTACTGGAAGCCGACCCCAACATATTTGGGAAAAGGCTAGGCAGATGATGTATTATTTGTCGTGATTGCATATTCGCTGAAGCAAACCGAGCTGAAAATAGCGGGTACTTGAAGTTGAGCGAAGTCTCTGACACACCGCTAACAGGTTCACCAACCGGACTTTGTGTGTTGAGGAGCTAGCTATCGATATGTCTATCTAGTACACCAGCTCTCAATAGTGTTGCATTTGATCCCCTAAGCAGCATCACGTCGGATCACATAACTACACAAGTTTGAGCGATAACTCCGGTCTGCAGGGGTGTGAGGGGCGCGGCGGGGGGTAATAGGGGTAAGGTAAGTAATCTAAGTTGTTCGACTTAGAGCGAGTTTGATGCGCGGCTCTTTGACGCCTCGCACCGACTCACACCGACCGACTCGCACGTCGCTCCACAGGCGAGCCTGTTGAATGCTACCCGCTACAATTTAGGAAGTTTCTAAAATAAGACTCTTAGACCTAAATTTTATTAGAAATTTACAGCTGAAGTAGATTCTATGGGATCACTGATAACAGACATAAAAGAAATGCAAAAAATGAAACCGACTTCGACACCAAAAAGTGAAAAATAACTCTAGCTTTAAAAGTCGACTTTTGTTTGTTTGATTCAGTTTTTATTTAATTTAAACGGGACCCCCGTGAAATAATATTCCTCCAATCAGAAAAATAACCATCTGAAACCGTTTACAATTAACTTATATATCGCAGAACATACAAACAAAAAATCTGACGAATTCATAACCTCCTCCTTTTGGAAGTTAGTTAATAAATCTGCACGCTACCTATATAACTGATAATTATACAGAGAATGGGCAAGCTTTAATTAAATTGATGGTTGTTCTAAATAAAACTGTCTCAGCATAATGCATTTGAAAGAGTGTCCATGGAGTTTCTTGCCCGTTCTTCTCCATAGTGATCTACGCTAGGGAATGGGCAACTACAGACTACTTTCACAGTTTATAAGTCTTGTGACTGGGATTGTAGCTACATTTAATTTTTATCTTTGTTTCGACAATTCAAAAGTGCCTGTAGCTGGCATACTTGAAGTAAACGCTTTGATTTTTGATTTTGATTTTGCTCAAAGTAGCTCAGATACGGCAACACAAACTGCGCCAGCGTCGCCTTGTCTATCAATTTCTTGCGAGACTGTATAGTGTATGTCGGTGCATTATTTTTCGGTAGATTATAATCTGTCGAAGTGAAACCGTCAAATTGTGAAATTGTAAGCAGTATGTTCAGTTGACAATATTTCGACAGTTTACAATCTCGCTACACAGATTACAATCTAACGATTTTTACAATGTGACGCTGACATAATATTATATAAGGTGTAGGTATCTATTCATACACGAAATCTCTTATGGGGTCATTTTGTACTCATCATTATTCATGAACAACTTTTACAATGGGACCAAATCCTGAATCGCGAAAAAAAAGTCAGCTGTTCCATACATTTTGACAAGTTATGCGAACATAATTATAGGGATTGGCAGATTTTTTTTTCAGCTGCATCCGGTTAGACTGAAAGCCTACCCCAACATAGTTGGGAAAAAGCTAGGCAGATGGAGAAGTTTTTTTTTAATAGAGGAAGCTTTGCAGGTACTGACTTTTATTGTGCTGGTAACCTTATGCAAAGAGTAGAATACTTATCCCAAAAGGAACCTTATGTCAAAGTCAATGTCAATATGACTGACATAAAATGTGTTGATAAAATATTAATGTGGTTTATTTTGAATCAGACATTTCAGAACTTAAAAATATCTTTGTATAAGAAAAGAGATTATATACCTACTGTTTAGGCGGTGATCATGCCGCGACTCACGACACTGAGAGGTTTTCTTTTTGAGGTATTAAAATAAAAATGGTTTCCAAGAACTCTGTAGATGGATGGTGTTGAACTGACTACGTTACTTGGTGCCAAAGCCAAAACGCTTGGAAAAAAAACATTGCGTCACGTCACCTAAGCTCGTTGACTGACACTTTCGTTTGCTTATGCTTCCGAATCTATCCTAGTTTTCTCGCGCTTTGTTAAAATATTTTTTTTTTTACGTTCAGTTCCTTGCAGTAACTTACCAAGTTCAGCGCCATCTATCCAGCGACTAGGGAAGAGTGTAAAAAGAAAATCCCTCATTATTGTCAATAATTAGAAGAACAGCCAAACTCCCATACAAAATTGGGCATTCTCCTTTTCCCCAAAAACGATTATTTTGGAAAAAATCCCCAGGCGTACCGTTAGACACGCTTATGATACGGATATTAAACCCGTTATGCACGGGAATGTTGCTCTATTGATACGTTGTAATGGGTACAGTAGGTAGTCCGTGTCATGTTTCATTCTGAGTCCGATACGTCCTGATGATTTATTGGGCGGATGATTGAAAGAAACAATGTTTTCTTGATTAATTTTCTTAGTTTATTAAATCGTTGCACTTTAAAAGGCAGAACACAAAGTTGACAGATAATCTATACTCTATAGCTAAAGGGGCGCATAGACCATTTATTATTAGTGTGGCCAGAGTTAAATTTTCTTATATCAACACTCCCACTAAAATTTAACACCGTTAAAAAAAATCAATTACACAAAATCTGATCCCTTAAATAGGTAAAAGTTTGAGGGGGCAATGCTTTAGTCAAAATGTCTGCTAATTGGCATTTACTTGGAACATAATTAATTTTAATTAAACCCGACTCAACTTTTTCCCTTATGAAATTGTACTTAACATCTATGTGCTTAGTTCTCTTATGATAAACAGGGTTATTAATTAATTTGATTGCACTCTGATTATCTACTTATAGTGTAATACACTTTGAACTTTCACCTAACTCTGACATTAGTTGCTGCAACCATAGAATTTCTTTTGCAGCCTCACAGGCAGCCACAAATTCGACTTCAGTGGTGGAAAGAGCAACGGTCTTTTGTTTTTGACTAGACCATGTAATTGGGCCATCATTCATTTTGAAAATATAGCCTGTTGTAGACTTACGCGTATCAATGTCGCTTGCAAAATCAGAATCTGAATAACCAATTAGGTCATTGCTTTCTCCATACTTTATACATAAATGTTTTGAATTACTTAAGTATCTAATTATACGTTTCACAGCATTTACATGTTGCTGACTTGGATTGTTTACATATCTGCTTAATACATTTACAGCAAATGAGATGTCAGGCCTAGAGACAGAAGACAAAAACAGTAAGGAGCATATAGCTTCTCTGTAGGGAAAATTAACAACGTTTTCATCTAAATTCTTAGAAATAACAACATTGACATCTGCTGGGGTACTAGCAGGATTGGCATTATTCATACAAAATTTCACAATAATCTGTTCAATATAATCCTTTTGATGAATACAGATACAATTATTTATTCTTTCTATTTCCATGCCCACAAAATATGTTAAATTTAATTCTTTGATTTTAAATTCTTGTTTTAAATATTGTATTATTTCTTTAATAAGTTGTTTACTTGAGGATACTACAAGGGCATCGTCAACATAAATTATCAAAAATACTTTAATCTCATCAAACATACCTATATATAAACAATTATCAGCTTGACATTGTACAAAACCATGTTTTAATAAAAAGTTGGTGAACCTTTTGTTCCAGCAACGAGAAGCCTGTTTCAAGCCATATAGAGATTTGTTTAATTTTAATACATAATTTTTGTCTAATAATACACCTTCAGGTACTTCTATAAATATATTTTCTTCAAGGTACCCATAAAAAAGCAGTTTTTACATCAAACTGCTGAATTTGTAACTTATACTTTGCTGCAATAGAAAGAATAATTCTTATAGAGTCATACCTTGTTGTTGGAGAGAAAATTTCTTGATAGTCAATATCCTTAATTTGACTGAACCCGCGTGCACACAAACGAGCCTTATAACGTACTTGATTCTCCTCATTCTTCTTGATCGCAAAAACCCACTTCGTAGTAAGAGTTCTCTGACCAGTTCTTTCAACTGCACTCCAAGTATTGTTTTCTTTATGTGCTGATAATTCTTCTTTAATGGCTTCAGCCCACTCATTCTTCTGTGGACTTTTTAAAGCTTCAGTGTATGTTTGAGGCAATGAAAGCTCGACAAGGTTTGTTATTTCGAGGTCTCAAAGTTATGTTTCTATGTGAAATGTCTTCTATTTCCTGAGACGGCTCATATGATGGGTCATCACTGTTACAACTTAGCAAGCTGTCTTCTGACTCTGATGTTGAATTTTCAATTAGTGTGTTATCTAATCCTCTTATTTCAATTTCATTTTCCTGTCTCATTACCTCATCCCCATCATGAATACTTATTTGTGCAATATTCTTTCTCAGTTCCGGAACTTGATGTTCATCAAAGATGACATTTCTTGACACTTTTATTGTTTTCTTATTCATATTGTACATTCTGTAATTGTTATTGTCATAACCAACTAGTATCATTTTCTCACTTTTCTTATCCAGTTTTGTTCGCAATTGATCAGGAATATGAACATACCCAACACTGCCAAACACTTTCATGTGGCTTAGCTGAGGTTTGGTACCATTCCATAATTCATATGGTGTTTTATTTGGAGTCTGACTAGAGGATGTTCTGTTCAATATGTAAACTGCACAATTCACAGCTTCTGCCCACAATTCTAGTGGTACATCTCTTGCATGCAACATTGAGCTAGCACTCTCTACTATGGTTCTATTCTCTCTCTCTGCACGTCCATTTTGCTCTGGTGTGTATGGAGCAGTAAGCTCATGAACTATCCCCTCTTTGTCCAAATATTCTTTGAAAACTTTGTTAACATATTCTTTTCCATTGTCTGTATGCAATATTCTGACACTGTGCATATACTTATTTTTAACTAGACTATTATATTTCTTAAACACCTCCATCACATCACTTTTGTTTTTAATCTTAAAATATATATGTCTGTAGCTGGTAGCTGCATCTTTAAATAATGCAAAGTATTTCATACCTTGAATTGATGTGTAACTCATTGGACCACAGACGTCACTATACACCAAGTCACCTGGCTGTAGTTTTCCCCGTTCAGATTTATGAAATGGGAACCTGCATTGCTTCCCATATGCACATGCCTCACAGACAAAGTTATTTTGATCATTATCATCAATTTTCAAGCCTTCCACAACACTATTGGCACACATGTTCTTAATTTGTTGTAGGTTAATATGTCCCAGGCGTTCATGCCATATTTTTATATTGTTTTTTTTTTTCATTTTGTACTAAGTTACAATTCTCTGGGACCACTGCTTTTATCTTTAATTCATACAAATTGTTTTCTGTAATTTTCGCACTCATTACTACTTTATTGTCTTTGTAGATCAAGGCACTTGTATTTTTTTTTTACAATGGTGTAACATTTTCTGATTATAACACCTTCTGAGAATAAATTTCTTCGCAAACTTGGGACATACAATACACCAAGCAGTTCACTAGTCTCCCACTGTCCATCGACATATCTCTTTATCAACACTTCTCCAATACCAGATACCTCCACAGATTGCTTATTTCCTAGTGTTAATGATTTCTGATTGCAATCGGTTAGTTCATAAAAGAAATCCTTTCTGAATGTCATGTGTGCGGAGGCACCACTGTCCATGATCCAGCTGTCTTCTTCAGCATTACATAACATGTCTTCTACATTAAACGCCAACATGTCTGTATTTTCTTGTTGAGAATTTCTTGTCTTGGATTTCTTCGGAAAGCGGCATTCTTTAGAAAAATGTCCTCGCTTGCCACAATTATAACATTCAAATCTATGTTTAGTAGTTTTGTTTTGATTTGTACGATTTCCACTTGCCTTTGGCTCATTTTGTTTTGACTGATTCTTCCATCCCTTATTAGAAACAAGAAGAGCTGTTTCTTGTTCTTCCATGGAAGCTAAACTTGCTTCCTCATCTAATAGACGAGCACTCAAATTATTCAGCGTTTGCTTCGCAGGATCTAAAGACATCCATGCTTGACGGAGTGATCTATATTTTAGGGGCAACGTTCCAAGTATTTTCGTGATGATGGCCATTTCGCTAACACTCTCTCCACTCTCTTTCAATTGTTTAGTCAATGTTTCCACTTTTGATATATGTTGTGCTACACTGTCACTCGCCGACATTTTATATTGGTAAAATTTTTCGTGAATCAGCATTTTACACAGTTCACTCTTTTGTTCATATATTGATTCGAGTTTTGTCATTATTTCTTTGGCGGTTTCACAGTTTTCTATCAATGTAATTTGTTTGAAGTCCATCGAAGAGGTTATTACGTACATGGCCATGCCGTCATTTTTCGACCATTCATTTAAGTTTGTTTCGGGTTTCGGTAACGAAATATCGATTCCTTTTGCCTTCAAGGCACATTTGATCTGGAATTTCTACTGTATGAAGTTATTTCCATCAAATTTTTCCAAATTCATAGAGCGCGTGGGATCCATTTTGAGGTTATTCAGTCACTGGTTCTCGACAACTTTTTCTTTGCCGTTTTCTTTCGTACTTCTGTTTGCAGAGTATCCTGGGCCCATAACCAGATGATTTATTGGGCGGATGATTGAAAGAAACAATGTTTTCTTGATTAATTTTCTTAGTTTATTAAATCGTTGCACATTAAAAGGCAGAACACAAAGTTGACAGATAATCTATACTCTATAGCTAAAAGGGCGCATAGACCATTTATTAATAGTGTGGCCAGAGTTAAATTTTCTTATATCAACACGTCCATAGCACGACCTTTAAGACGTGTCGGGCAATTATGGAGAGACCCGTGCCTGACGCTGCTCAACACCGCCTCGCAGTGCACGGAGGTGAGTAACAGCGACAGTGCCAACTTTTAGTCAAGAACTAATATTAGTCAGCAACTAAACCTTCGCATGTGTTAGCATTTGAGTATATAACTATGTAGATATGTAACTAGATGTATTTAAATATTTAATGTTCGTAACTTATTATGTATAAAATATAAACAATGGGATTCACTTCATAATAACATTATATTTACCTCGTAGTATATAACAATTAACCGTAGTAGTGTAACACAACGTTACATAGCAATATATCGACCATAACTAATAAACAACACACATAATAATAACATAATAATCACATCATAATAACCACAATCATCTTCATTATCTTGTAATAATGAAGATGATTGTGATTCACCTTTATTATCACAATCATCATTTTATCACAATCGTCGTTTTATCACATCATCATCATTTTATCACAATCGTTATCATTTTATCACAATCATTATCATTTTATCACAATCATTATCATTTTATCACATCATTATCATTTTATCACAATCGTTATCATTTTATCACAATCATTATCATTTTATCACAATCATTATCATTTTATCACAATCATTATCATTTTATCACAATCATTATCATTTTATCACAATCATTATCATTTTATCACAATCATCATCATTTTATCACAATCATCATCATTTTATCACAATCATCATCACTTTAACACAATCATCATCATCGTTATCACAATCACCATCATCGCCGTCACAATCACTATCATCGTTATCACGACAAATCAACAATATAATCAGCATAGTATTATCAACTATACTTAACTATCAATTGAGGACAGCGACATCTATTATCCAGTAGTAACAATTTCAATTCTCATACAGTGTTACCAAACCCATTTCAGTGTTGACAGTTCAAAAAAAAAAATTAAAAAGTAGTAGTTTTTATTTTATTATTGAAGAAATAATAAATATAATTCTTCTCAACATTAGAAGAAGAATCGACCAATATGAATTTCTTGGATAATATAACATTCCGTCGTAACCGCAGCAGAAGATCGGAATCTAACCACGATCACAGCAATAACACGTCTCAAACTATGAATTGTACCACAAATAGTATGCCAGAAATGTCAGAAGATGAAGATACCAATCAAATAAAAAAGCTACAAGACAAGATTGATGAGTTGACGTCTCAACTAAATAGTGCACATAAGGAAATTGATATATTGATCTCAGAAAATAGCAGTTTAAAACAAAGTAATGAAGAATTATCCAGAAAAAACACTTTCTATAAAAAAATTGCTACTTCTCCAGTCAAACATAAGCCAACAACACCCAAAAAACTTACTCAGTCAAGACAAACCAAAGAAACACAAACTGATGTGAATATTGGCAATACTTCTATTCATCAAGGCAGCAAAACCCAAAGCAAAGATGTCCCTCGTACTTCCCCTCATAATAATGAAGAACCGAGTAAAGTTATTAAACTTGATCTACAACAGGCGCCTATTAAGCATAAAATATGCATCATCAGTAGTGAAAATAGCAGTAGAATATGTAAAATAATGATTAACACTAGTTTATTAAACAGTCATGAAATCTGTCACTATCGTAAGCCGAATTGTAATTTAGAACAAATACTAGATAACATAGATAGAAAAGTCCATAATTTTACTAAATCAGATTTCTGTTTAATCTATATAGGTGAAGAAGATTTCAAAAAAACACAAAACTACATAGAACTTGTTGTACTCATTCGTAAAAAAATATTACCCCTAAATCATACTAATTTTATAATATGCCTACCCCTTTTTAAATATATGAATAATGTAAATATTATGTTCAACAGCCGAGTGGAGACTTTCAATAATCTACTATATAGCGATGTAGAATCATGTAATTATGCGTATGTATTAGATTCTAACCAAAATTTACCATACACTTATGATTCATATAGCCCAAAGTATGGGACACTTAATAACAAAGGCTTACGTATTATTATATTGGATTTAATAAACATGATCTTATACTATAGCCCTATGACAGCCACTACTTCTAATAGCTCAGAAGTTGATTGTTCCCAAAATACACAAAAAGAAACAACAGTTATAGAGTCACAAACTAATTCTCAGTTTTTTCTATAAGTACTTAAATATACTTCACCAAAACATAGCGGGACTAATGCACAAATCAGATACACTAACAGTCAAAATAGAAGAGCTTCTTAGCACAGGAAATAATATTGATGTAATTTGTATAACAGAACACTTTATCGAGACAGGTTATGAACATCTGTTGTATATACCTAATTTTGTACCAGCAGCTTTTTTTTCTAGAAAGGCTAAGCGCGGGGGTACATGCATTCTTGTTAGAGCGGGACTTCAATTTAAAGAAATACCTGACGTAGCAAAACAGTCGGTGTCAGGTGTTTTCGAATCCTGTGCCATAGAATTAATACATCAAAAGATTATTATTATTTGTATATATCGAATACCTAAACACAATTACAATATATTTTATGAAAAACTAGAAAACATATTAAGAAAATTTTGTTCACTTTCTAATAAAAAGGTAATCCTAACTGGCGACTTTAACATTGACATCTTAAAAAGAAATAAAATCACATTAGAATTTGAACAATTTCTAAGTCAATTTAACCTTAACTTAGCCCTTTACAAGCCTACTAGATTAAGCAGCAACTCCTGTTTAGATAACTTTGCACACAGCTACAGAAAAGACTGTAAAGCTCAAATAATAGACCTAATTCTATCAGATCACACATCTCAAATACTAAGTGTACCAATTAATAAATCATGTAAACTGAAATATTGGAAAACTCAAAAGCAAGACATAACAGCCGAAAATTTAAAGAAGTTTAAAAATTATTTGAGCAGTTTGTCTTTCACGCAAGTGTATAACACAAATGATGTGAATGAGGCGTATGATTTATTTGCAGAAGATTTTTTGATGCTTTATAAATTATGCTTTCCAACAAAAACTGTCACGATAAAAACGAATACTAGAACTAAATGGATATCTCGTGGAATAAAGATCTGTAGTAGGAAGCAAAGACAATTACTTTGGTCGTATAGATTTAAACCTGACTGTAAAAATAAGCTTGATTTTAAGAATTATACAAAGATTTACAAAAAAAATATACAACTAACTCAGAAAACTCAAAATAACCACTTCATTAAAACTTCTCAAAATAAATCAAAAGCTGCATGGCAAGTAATTAACAAGTCCAAATATCGCCTACCACAACAACTAATACCGTCCCTAAAAAAAGGAAATTCCACAATCACACATCCCAAGGAGATTGCAAATGAATTTAATAACTATTTTATAAATGTGATTGAAAATAATATTTGTAATAACGTTACCCCAGGTAGTAAAAATATTTTTAACAACTCAACTTCACAATCATTGTTTATGCAACCAGTTTTACCTATTGACCTAATCAAAATAATTAATAATCTTAAAAACACAAATACTGTAGGCTATGATGGAATATGCACACAAGTCGTTAAATATACTAAAGAAGTTATAGCACGACCACTAACGCACATTATTAATTTATGCATAACAAACGGTGTTTTTCCTAATAGTCTTAAAAAAGTAATTATTAAACCACTATTTAAAAAAGATGATAAATCAGATGTTAAAAATTATAGACCCATAGCAAAAATTCCTATTTTTTCAAAAATTTTCGAAAAAGTAATTTACAACTCAATTTATAATTATTTTGAAAAATTTAAGTTATTTTGCAACGAACAAAAAGGATTTCGAAAAAACGTTAACATCAATATGGCACTCTTCGACCTCCTTTCTCATATTATGACGTCTGTCGACGAAAGAGCTCCGGTATGTGCTCTATATACCGATATGACGAAGGCATTTGATTATGTGAGTCATAAAATTTTGCTAAAAAAACTGTATGGCTATGGAATACGAGGAAATATTTTGAAACTTTTGGAGTCATATCTGGATAACAGAACTCAGTGCACAGAAATATCACAACTCTGTCCAAAAAGCAATGTATTAACCAATTACACATCTGAAGCAAGAGCTATAAAATACGGGGTACCTCAAGGTAGCGTGCTAGGGCCGCTACTCTTTTTAATATATATCAATGATCTCCCAAAAGTTATATCTCAGAATATGGTACTGTTTGCCGATGACAGTACAGCTGTTGTAAAGTGTATTAATCCTGTCTGTTACGAAAGTGATATTAATGATTGTCTAAGTAAAATTATTAACTGGCTTAATAGCAATAACCTAGTCATTAATTTAAACAAAACAAAAGTAATGTTCTTTCATCAAAGGTGTGAAAAACCTCCAGTTCACGTTGAATATAATAAGTACAAAATAGAAGATACAAATGAGGCTAGATTTTTAGGTATAAAGATTGATAGTAAACTAACATGGAAACCACATATCGAAGAAATTTGTCTAAAATTAAATAAATCTGCATATGCATTATTTCAGCTTTCAAAAAAAGTTAATACCCAAACACTTATAATAGCGTATCACGGATTGGTTGCATCAGTTCTGAGGTTTGGTGTAATTTTTTGGGGGCAATCCACTGAAAGAGAGACTGTTTTTAAAGCACAAAAACGATGTATTCGATCCATGAGTGGCTTAAAAAGTACCGAAACTTGTGCATCCCAATTTAAATCTTTAAAATTGCTTACTATGCCAGCTATGTACATCTACGAGACTGCTTTGTTTGTAAAAACTAATTTACACCTTTTTACGAAAATTTCCGATGTAAAAAACACTCCAATGCGTTCTCAATATATAAATCAATTGTGCGGCATAAAATGCAGAACCGCTTTAATGAAAAAGAGTTTTTTTGGAATGGCTCCAAAAATTTACAGTAAAATACCCGATAGTATAAGAACATTGCCCCTATCAAAATTTAAGAAAGCTGTCTCCCGTTTATTAATAGAAAAATGTTATTATACTGTCTCTGATTTTTTAAATGATAATTTTTAATATTATTTTTTTTTATTTTTAGTTTATGCTTTGTTTTATCTTGTTTCTTTTTATTTAGTTTTTTAAGTATTTTAGTTTTTTAATTAAATTTTATTTAATATTTGTATGCCTTCGCGGCAAAACATAGCGCTCAAATTTGCTAACCTAACACCTTTATGTAAATACCTATGTTTAACAAATAAAGATTTCTGATTCTGATTCAACCATAATCAAAATAATGTCATACCTTAGATGTTAACGCCTCAAAAGTCGTAGAGCAACTGAGCCCGCTCCAATGAGGCTCCGCTCTTTTATACCCGTTAACAAATAAGTATGATTCACAAGTGACCGTTGAGTCAAATCAGTGTTTGACTTGTACACAAATAAGTTTGTTATTTAATTAATTCATTTTAACAATTGATTAGACAATATAAAACAGATAATATTTGCATTTATAGGTATTTCAAGTATTTATGTATTTAATACTAGACACATAATAATTTAATTTATCTAACACGTCCATACTGATAAGTACTTCGCTCTCGAAGTACAAACACAATATTCTTATTATAAATAGGTACATTTTATTTACATAATATCAGTAATCGTTTCATAGTAATCATGCTATAATCAATAATCAGACCTTACTGGGCAGACCAAACACCCGCAGTCAGTGAAGCTTAATAACCCGCAGCCAGTGAATGTCATACCACAGCTAAGGTTTTAATCCATAATACAATCATATCTTAAATTAATATTATAATAAACCTTCTACTACAGCAGTTTGCTCAGTCCACTCTCCGGGCCATAGGCGAATTATTTTTCTTTTGCAACTATTATATTCCTTTAATTTCCAATACCCCTTAATGAGAATCTCTCATTATCTAATATGTTCATAATTTCGTAAGGTCCCTTAAATTTTACTGTTAGTTTGTCATGTCGCCTATGGTCTTGATTTACATAAACGGTGTCACCTACGCTATAACTTATGTTATCTCTACGCGTTTGGTCAAAGCGGTCTTTGAATTTATCGGCAACAATTTTAAGACGTTGATGTGCTAACTGACGATCGGCCGTTACGTCAATAATTATATTATCATTGTTGGCGACAGATCTGGCAACCCCGTTGCTAGGTCTTGTGTGTGGCAGTTGGCTAGCAACGGGGCGGTTTACCTATATTTTCTTTTCTAAATATTGTGATTTAATATTAATTATACCCAATTGCGCCTCATCTATAAAGACTTTAATTTGGTGCCTAACAATCATCTTGTCTAATCTAGCTTGTACACACGGGATGTTAGAGTTTCTGCCAATAAGCAGCCTAATAGGTGAAAAGCCAGTTGATTGTTGTACAGTAGTGTTTAAGGACAATTGGACCTTGCACAAAACGCTCGGCCAGTCTGACATATCAGTTTATGAAGTGCTGTTCAATATTTTAGTTCAAAGAAAATCATCTAATCGGAGCACTGCTAAAATTGGTTCTTCTATCGGAAATTACTATAGGAGTTCCAAATAAGGTAGTGACATCTCATTAAAACTGGTACTAATTCTTGGGCATTAAAGGTTTTGAAAAAAAAAACTGTATATTATTAAAAAACCACTTTTTATATTTATCGAGATATAAATCTTTGCTTTTAGATTTCCTACTTTGTCAATTTGATCCTAAATAAGAGTGAGAGGATATGTGCCTCCATCAATAATTTATCAAAGGATCTATAATCGGCGTAAAGTCTCAGACTGTTATCTCTTACTAAAACCACGTGACATCTATTAACCTCTTTCACACCATGGTGCCAAGTGACAGGGACAATTTTTTTTTTTTTTTTTTTGTTGTTGTAACTGACAAAGCTTTATTATGCGAAAGTGAATTAATATTGATTTTAACTTAGCCGTTTGGATATATCTAGCATGGAGCAAGCTGTTTACGTGTAAGTCTACATAGCTATGAGTTTTCCTCCAATTTCTACTTTCTTCACAATCTGTAATCATTTCTACCAGTTAAGATTATAATGAGAGGTTTTCCTTTTGAGGTTTTAAAAAAAAACTTAGTTTCCAAGAACTCTATAGATGGCGTTGAACTTACTATGCCAAAGCCAAAACGCTTAAAAAAAAAACATTGTGTCACGTCACATACTCTTGTTGACTGACACTTTCATTTGCTTAACCTTCCGAATATAACCAACATTTCTCGCGCTTTGTTAAAATCAGTTTTTTTAGGTTACGTTCCTTGCATTATCATACTTACTCCTAGCGCCATCTATCCAGCGACTGGGGAAAAGCTAAAAAGAAAATCCCTCATTAATTATAAACAACGAATACATCAAGTTCTATAAATAAACATCTTAATAAGGCTGAAGTCAATCCCACTTCTGATGATAGCATTTGAGTATACAACTATGTAGATATGTAACTAGATGTATTTAAATATTTAATGTTCGTAACTTATTAGGTATAAAATATAAACAATGGGATTCACTTCATAATAACATTATATTTACCTCGTAGTATATAACAATTAACCGTAGTAGTGTATATAACACAACGTTACGTAGCAATATATCGTCCATAACTAATAAACAACACACATAATAATAACATAATAATCACATTATAATAACCACAATCATCTCCATTATCTTGTAATAATGAAGATGATTGTGATTCACCTTTATTATCACAATCATCATTTTATCACAATCGTTATCATTTTATCACAATCGTTATCATTTTATCACAATCATTATCATTTTATCACATCATCATCATTTTATCACAATCGTTATCATTTTATCACAATCATTATCATTTTATCACAATCATTATCATTTTATCACAATCATTATCATTTTATCACAATCATTATCATTTTATCACAATAATCATCATTTTATCACAATCATCATCATTTTATCATAATCATCATCATTTTATCACAATCATCATCATTTTATCACAATCATCATCGTTTTATTACAATTATCACTATTTTATCACAATCATCATCACTTTAACACAGGTAATTTATAGGTATTTCAAGTATTTATGTATTTAATACTAGACACATAATAATTTAATTTATCTAACACATGCGTGTAATTGAAAGTAAGATCAGCAGCTATACAGCACGGACCGGACCAGACCAGGTGACCACTGCACACTGGGGGAAACCGACAGTGATTTGATATTACAAATTATTGTGTTTTACGACACAAATACTTCGAATTTAATTGGCAAGAGCATGCCATATCGTTACCATTTAAACGAACCTCTGCCAGCGCGTTTTGCTATTCACACTTTACCAAAAGTAGTGTAGTTGAGTTCGATCACTGACTCGACAAATATACTGGTATTTACGGTGCAATAGAAATATCCGACCATTTGCTAATTAAACGGGAATAGCGCAGTATAGGACTTCGCGAATTGATACGAACCATTAGTTACCGAATAATTATTATTATGTGTAGTCATAATTAATTGCAGTGGAGCTCGTTAGTTGTAAACATTCATAGCTATATCGCACATGACAACATGTACCGTCATAACTGGAGTTGCGTCGTAAGCTTGGTGATGTGCAGACGTGATTTTACAAAAATATTTATTGTTTACTATTAAAAACAAATAATCGTGAATAATATTGAACTCTATGCAAACAAACATTAAGTGTCAAAGTACAGTGCAGAAATAAAAATAAAACAAAAATAAATAATCAAATAAAAGAATAAACAAATAACCCTAAAGAATATTGAACCCTATCTCTGTGAAAATTTGTGTCAAAGTTCAGTGCATATTATTAACATAATAATTCAAAATACACGCAGGTGTGCCGGATCGAATTCTCAATTCCGCGAATTTTGTGTCACAGGTCGACGCAGGTGCGCCTAGCTCAGATTCCCGGAAAGTGTCGTATCGAAATTCGTAAACAGCAAGTAATAAAAATGGTCAACAACTGCGCGTGCTGTAATAAAGCTCTAAGATCATCTAACATAAAATGCTCCAAATGCGATCAGCTGTTTCATGTCGTATGTGCTAATGCTGGGAATCAGACCAAGTTAACAGGAGAAGCAAAATCGAGCTGGATTTGCCCATCCTGCCAAAGCAGGGCAACAAAGAGAGTCACCACCCCCGTGAGCACCCCGCAACCCGAAGTGCCGATGCCGACCGTCATCGCGACGCCGCCTAACTCAACGGATCGCTACCACTCTGCTTCATCACTTGACTCATCCTCTACCACACCAACTGACTCAGAGATTTTACGCACTCTCAGCTCCGAAATAAAACTACTTCGAGGTGACGTGGTAGATATTAAGTCTCATATTACATCGCTGACAGACCACCTGACACAATGCTATACGCGTCTCGAGGAATACGACACAAGAATAAAATTGCTAGAGAAACGCGAAGAAGAAATAATTGTCCTCAACAACACCGTAGTAAGTCTCCGCGAACAGCTGAATACACAAGCGCAATCGTCACTGAAGAATGAGCTAGAAATATCTGGCATCAACGAGTTCAAAAATGAAAACCCACTGCATATCGTGTGTGTATTAGCTCACAAAATAGGTGTCTCAATTGAAGAACAAGATTTAGACTACGTGACCAGAGCGGGACCACGCCGACAACAACCCAAAGACTCAGCTGAAATTCCACCGCGCACTCTTGCTATCCGCTTTGTGCGGCGCTACAAGCGCGACGAATTCTTGAAGGCTGCTAAAATCAGAAGGACGCTCATTACAACTGACATCGAGATAGCTGGTGCAATAAGAAATATCTACGTAAATGAGCGCCTTACCTACGAAAACAGGCAGTTATTTCATGCGACCAAACTGTCTGCGAAGGAACATGGATACAAGTTTTGTTGGATTAAAAATGGAGCAGTTCTTATCCGTAAGCAAGAGGGTAACCCTTCCATCCACATACGCAACACCGAATACTTGGAAAGACTCCTGGGTTCAGCGACCCCTGTGTGACGTCACGTGTCAACAGATATTTGAAGAAACGACAGCATTGGTAAACAACAAAAAGTACATTTATTTTTTTATTTTTCCTACATTTCTTATTTTTAGATATTATAATAATTTTAGATCTCATAATAATTTTAGACTTCATTATAATTCTAGATCTTATTATAATTTAAGATTTTACAATATTTCTAAGTTTTATATTATTTTTACATTTTACTTTTTTGCTGTTTTTTTGCAATTCATAAACACACTGTGTCACACCTCAAAAAACATACAAAAACTTGCACTCACACATTCGCCACAATTTATGACAATAACATCGTCGCAACCTACCCAAACAACATTTTCCATAAATAAATCTGTCCCGGTCAACATACTCAATTATGATCAAATCTCCCTCTCATACACAACCAAAACACATTTACAATCACATTTTGGCTTTCATATTTTTACCAAACTACGTCTACACTCACACATTAACATTCTAATCTCCAATAAAACACAACTAAACGCGCATTCTAGCACTCAAACTTTCGCCGAAACACACTTACACACACATTTTAGCAGTCAAGTTTCCACCAAAACATTGTTAAAGTCATTACCACTCATTTACAATCTCTCAAACTCCTCAACACTTAACGAATTTATGAACGACACATATTATCACACATACGTAAATGCTCAAATCACCTTCACTAAAACAACCAAACATTATCTAAACCAAAGCAATAACACTAGAGTTTCCCTACAACTACAAAAACGAAAAACAGTGACAACAACAAAAATGACAAATAAAAAAATAAACCTAATTTATACTTATATTACCCATGGCTTTACTTGATGTTATACAGGATATAGACGAAAACGTAAATATAGCTTGTCACACATGCAACCAATTAGAAGACTGTAAGGAAATTATAGCCAAAAATAATAGCTGCAAAATACTCTCGTTCAATGTAAGAAGTTACCAACGTAACTTCGATGAGTTTTGCATAGCTTTTAAGCGACTAGACACTGACTTTGATGCTATTGTTTTGACAGAATGTTGGTTAAGTGAAGGGACAATTTTGGAACCACTTCCAGGTTATTCTGTTTCTCGCTCTCACTCACAATCGAACAAAAATGGCGGTGTCATAATTTACACCAAAACGACTAGAAATGTAAAAGTGATAGAATCATTCATTGCAGAAGCTGACAGTATCATACTTGTCCTGGACAACGAAGTAGCTATTTTAGGAATTTATAGGTCGCCATCTTTCTTAAATCTAAACAACTTCATTGCATCCCTAGACATTGCTTTAACTCGACTAAAACAATATCCAACTATTATTGTAGCCGGAGACCTAAACATCGACATAATTAATACCACTATCTTAAATCATGCAGAATACTTGAGCCTGATGGCCTCACATGGTCTTCTTCCTGCTATCACTGAACCAACTAGGGGGCGTTCTTGTCTTGATCACATCTTTGTTAAATCAAGATACCGATCCGAAGGAATAATCGGCAAGTGCTCGATAACTGATCACGATATGGTTCTGGCTGTCATTTCGCAAAAAAATAATGGCACTCAATCTCATTCAAGATCCCGATGGATAAACAAAATTGACGATGACGCAATCGCGGAGAAACTAATGAACTTCGACTGGTCTGATATTCTCAATTCTAACTGTGCCAACTCCTCTTTAAACGCACTTATAACTATTATCACTAACCTAAGAATTAAACACACGCACAAAGTTAAAATAAGCAGAACTAGATTCAATCTTAAGCCCTGGATCAATCCAGGTCTTATGAGGTGCATTAAGCACCGAGACAATCTTCATCAAGCCTCAAATTCCGACCCAGACGATGAGATAAAAAAACTGGTTTATACTAGGTATAGGAATTTTTGCAACAACCTTTTACATAACCTAAAAACAGAGCACAATAGCCAATTAATAACTGAAAGTAGAAAGGGCCCGAAAAAACTATGGAACACTCTCAAGTCAATATATAGCCCAGATATTCAAAGAAGTGACTCATCCCAACTAATTTCCAATTCGGAAGATCCAGTCAACTCACTTAACAACTGCAATAACTACTTCACCTCGATTGGAAAAAATCTATCTGATCTAATACTAACACGAATTTCTGAGACTCAAGGATCCCTAGTAAAAAAATACAAACCTCGTGAAAATTTCCAACACTCATTTTTTCTTCACCCGACAGACGAAGAAGAAATAACTAAATATATTCATCAACTTAAAATTGACAGCGCACCAGGACTTGATGGTATCTCTACAAGATTTATAATAAAAATTAAAAACGCAATCCTCAAACCACTTACCCACATATTTAATCTAAGTCTAGAATCTGGAACCTTTCCGGAGTGCTGGAAGGTTGCTTCCGTCAGACCAATACACAAAAGTGGCCCTACAGACTTACCCGAAAATTATCGACCAATCGCACTTCTGTCCATTCTGTCCAAAGTACTAGAGAAATTAGTCAACAACAGGCTAGTGAATTTTTTCGAAAAACACAAGTTGATATCAGACAAACAGTTCGGATTTCGGCGAGGAAGGTCAACTGAAGACGCGGCTACGTTACTGAGTAACTTAGTTGCTACTTACACCCAAAAAGGAGAACAGTCCATAGGAGTTTTTTTAGATCTGGCTAAGGCCTTCGACACAATATCAATTGAACTTCTTCTAAGAAAACTAGAATGTGCAGGTATACGAGGGGCGGCACTTGATTGGTTCACAAGTTACCTATCTAACCGGAAACAGCTAGTCAAAGTAGATGAACACGCGAGTGACATGCTTCCCATCGCCTTTGGAATTCCACAGGGCAGCACACTCGGCCCAACTCTCTTCACCTTCTATATGAATGATATTTTAGACTTGCAACTCAACGACGCCGAAATAATATCATATGCTGACGACACTGTCATAATTTTCCACGCTAAATCCTGGGAACAAGTATACCGCCTTGCAGAAATCGGACTTTTAACTGTTTCTAAAGCCCTTGACGCAAATCTCCTGACTCTGAATATAAAAAAAACTAAGTTCATTACATTCTTCAAAACAGTAGCTTCTCGACCTCCACGTCATCTTATACTTAAATACCATACTTGCTGCAGTTATCAGACATCACCGCTTACACCTTGTACCTGCTTAGTTATAGATCACACTGCCTCAATCAAATACCTTGGCATCACATTAGACGAAAACCTATCATTCAAATCACATATACACCTGCTCTCTGGTCGCGTCAGGAAACTGATATACGTTATGAAAAAATTACGTGACTGTACACCTATTGAAATTCTACGCACAATTTACCTTGCTCTGTGTCAGTCAGTAATTCAATACGGGATTTCTGTTTGGGGAGCAGCCGGGAAAAGCACTATTATAGAAGTAGAAAGAGCTCAAAGAGCTGTTATAAAAGTAGCTCTAAAAAAACCTTTCCGCTACCCAACAGACCTAATTTATAAGGAGTTGGCTGTCTTAAGAGTGCGGCAATTATTTATCCTAAAGGCAACATTACTTGTTCACAAAACACTGAAAAATAGATCCGATTTTGAAAAACTTATCTCTAAACGTGTCCTAAACATTCCCCTTCCCGAAGCAAATAGCCTCTTAGCCAGACGATGCCCGTTTTACTCACATATACATATTTATAATAGAATCAGCAAAAGCTGCTGCGACATTAAAGACATGAGCAAATTTTCTTGCAAAAAAACTATTACAAAATGGTGTGCCCAACTGACATATGAAGAGACAGAAGAGATTTTAAGCTAAATAAACTATAAACAATAAAATAATCCACACATCTGCAAACACACACGCACATACACTCACAGATACACGCATGTGCACGCACACACACACGCATTCACACATACACACAATTCTTTTTATTATTTTTTATTAATGTAATATCATTTTATTTTTGTAAAAAGGTGTTTCTCATTTACCTGCTTACCTCACATGTATCACATCATCAAATTATATAATTGTGTTTTAATTTTAAGTAAACGCAACTCCGGCCCCCAAGATACAGGCGCAGCCTAGTTTGGGGACCTCTGTTTTCTAAATATTAATGTTAAAATTTTACTCGTTACGATTTTGTCAAAGTGCTAAGTTAGTTTAAGAAAATGATTGTAACAATGATTCAATAAATTTATTCTTAGTACCTCGTCCTCTATCTAGCAAGTTAGTTCTCGGGTTTCAGAAATTTTCAGCACGTTTATTGAAAAAACTAACTTGCAATCGTTTGACCAAATTATTTAAAGTAAACACCAAGATGACTAATAACTCAAAAAATGGCCGAATTGACTTAAGAGTACCTACGGATGAAGTAATTTTTAATCTACATACTGACAAGACACTCATACAAAAACGTCAATTTTTGTAAGAGTTATGAACATAAAACACTTTATTGACTACCACCGCACTCAATGGTTGCGCAAGGCAACAGTGTAGTTTCTTAGTTAGTAGGCCGGGACTTGCCCCGCCCTCGCCCCTAGCGCCAGGCAACAGCGTACTTTCTTAGTTAGAGCTCCGTCGCCGTTCGAGACGCACGCGCCGCTGGGGGCGTAAGTCAAATAATACGTCGCTATAGTGGGAATTTCGCCGAGGTAAGAAAGTCTAAAAAGACACTTTTGAGATATGACTATATTGACTGATTTTAAATTATCATTTAGCTGTGTATTATTTTGAGTTAATACTGTTTTGACTTTTTAACTTCTGCATATTTTGTAGGTACGTTTTGTATTATTTGTTTTATGACTCTTTGTCAGTCAAAACTTTCGTGTTATGACTGTATTCACTTTTCGAACAATGTGTTTTCATGTGTATCATTTTTGTTAGGACAGTTTAAGATTTTCTGTTGTTGAAGTTTTAGCTAAATGAATATTGTACTAAGAGGTAAAGTGTTTGGTAATAAAATTATGTTATAGGAGAACTACTGATCTGATTTTGTTTCTTTTCCACTAATATAAGGCTGTACTTTTTTTTTTGACGTGGAACTACTGTTTATTGCGTAACAATATTTAAACACTACGTAAAATAGTGTTAAAATATTAATATCTATAGTAGGTACAAAGTTATCACATTCGTTAGTCTAGGGAAACTCATATTAAACGCGGACGCACGTATTGCTTATACTTCATAACAGGTTTATAATTCTATTTACAGGTTGGAATTGAGTAAAAATCAAAATGGATCAAAGACATTATTATGACTTAAACAAGTCGTTAGATGAACAAGAAGGTACAGATGGAGAAAAAATCCCGAATTCCGACAGTAGCAACGTATCAACTCCAAGCCTTTTGTTGCCAAATACCGATAGTTTTGAATTATTGCAAGAATACGCTGTGCGATTGATAGGAACTGATTCCATTATGTTTGAGAATGTACAATGTTCTTCTCCCAGCAGTTTAGATTCAAATTCTTCCGTATTAAAAACGGACCCTTTACAAGATAAACCTATAACTGTTCGCAGTTCTACTCCTCTCAGCGATTTAGATGCAACCTTTGCGAAGACCGACTCATTAGAAGAAAAAACTCTAGTTCTCACCGGCTCTGAACAAGAAAGCGATGCTGATAATACATTAACATTACACTACTCTTCCGACGATTCCGTGAGAGATCCATCGTATAAACCCACAGACGAAATTGAGTTGAATGACAGTAATGATTCAATACATTCTCCACCTAGTAAGCTGCATAGATCTGAGAAGATTTTGAAGCCTCATCATTTTCATAGTCAAGACGCGCCACCGCGGCAAGACGCGCTAGCTCAGCATTGTGAATTCGTCAACTGCATCTCAGAGGTTTTTAGTTCCTGTCACAAATGCTTATGTTTATTGTGCTATGAACATTTTATTGGAGAAGTTTCGTACGGCGACTGTAAAAGTCACAGAGATTTCACATCAGTGTTGTCATCGGATTTAATAAGGTCTGATATTGATAGGCGCCAAAATTCTTTAAGACAAACAGTAAACTTGACCAATAATGATAAAGTCGTGTTTAACAATGAGCAGCAATGTGACCAAGTACAACATTGTGAATATGAAGGTTGTACGTCACAAGTTTTCAGTACATGCGAAATATGTTCCTGTCTTCTTTGTTGTGAACATTTTAGCAAAATGGATGACTGCAATAATTGTCACAAACCTTTTTCTTCTGAAAATCAAAACGTCAGGAATCGACTATCAAAGAAATGTACTGCTAAGTTATTGCGAAACACTGGACAAGAATACTGCAACAACAAGAAAAACATTGTTCAGCAACGAGCAGTAAGACCTCCTTGCAACGATAACTGTAGATTGAAGTGCAAGTCAAAATTTCCAGAATCAGTAAGGCTCAATATTTTTTCCGGTTATTGGGCATTAGGAGATATCAACAGACAACGAGATTTTATACACAAACATACACAAGAAGTGAATCCCAAATATCGATATGAAAAAACTTGCTGCCGACAGAGAAACAGAAAAATGAATCAAGCTTTTTTCTTTACGTTTAATAACAACAAAATACGGGTTTGTAAAACATTTTTTAAAGCAACTTTGGATATTAATGACCGCATAATACGTACAGTTTTCAACAAAACTGATGAAAAAGGTATCGTTGCCGGAGACGAGAGAGGAAAGCATGATAATCACCCCAAAAAAGTAGCTGAACGGTCTGAAGTACACGCATTTATTGACAGTATACCCCGAATAGAAAGCCACTACCTACGAGCTCAAACTACAAAACAGTTTATTGATGGAGGTTTGACACTTACACAGCTTTACAATGACTACAAAAAAGCACGTATGGAATCTGGTAAGAGTTACGTCAGTAAAACAGTATTTTCCCAAATTTTTCATACTGATTTTAATATTTCATTTTTCATTCCAAAAAAAGATCTGTGCGAGTTGTGCGAAGCATACAAAAATTCAGAAGAAAAAGAACCTAAAAAAGATGAGTACGAACAACATTTGAAAGAGAAAGATTTGAGTAGAGAAGAAAAACAAAATGATAAAAGTAAAGTCAGCTCTAACTATGTGGTTGCATGTTATGATCTTCAAGCAGTCTTATCTGCACCTAGAGGCGAAATTTCTTTATTCTATTATATTTCAAAGGTGGCTACTTATAACTTCACTGTAACTGAATTGAAAACACTAGAAACTTCATGTTATGTGTGGCATGAAGGGCAAGGAAATAGGGGAGTAACAGAAATCGG
This sequence comes from Xestia xanthographa, assembly GCA_905147715.2. NCBI lineage: Eukaryota > Metazoa > Arthropoda > Insecta > Lepidoptera > Noctuidae > Xestia > Xestia xanthographa. The sequence continues at coordinate 29,181,152 of LR990661.1, forward strand.
ATCCTGTGTCTTATCTTACCTTGAAGAGAAGAGTAATGCATGTGCATCCGATGATCTTGAAGTAGTTTTTTATTCTGATAATTGCTGTGGACAGCAAAAAAATAAGATTATGATTGCGATGTACATTTACGCTATGAGTAAATTCAATATTAAAACAATTACTCATAAATTCCTAATAAAAGGACACACCCAATCAGAAGGCGATTCAGTACACTCAGTCATAGAAAAGCATATTAAAAGAGCACTTAAGTCCGGTCCCATTTACGTCCCCGAAGACTATGTATCGTTGATCAAAACTGCTAAGAAAAATCCACCATATTACAAGGTTAAACAGCTATGTTACCTAGATTTCATGGACTTGAAGGAAATGGCTGAAGAAATCGGCAATAATTTTTCAAGAACTGATGACAACAAGATCGTTAAAATTCAGGCGATTAAAGTGATCAAGGTACTTAAAGACGATCCAAATTGCTTTTATGTAAAAACATCTTATGAGCAAACTGACTTCATGCGAATAAATGTGCGCCGAGCTAGAAAGCAATTCGTTACTCCAAGTTCTTTGCATCAAGCTTACACTAGCAAGATACCGGTGTGTGAAAAGAAGAAAAAAGCGATACTGAAGCTGATAGAGAGTAACCATATCCCAAGAATACATTTTGACTTCTACAATTCTCTTTAAATGATAGTAGTTTGTCTATCAGATTCTTAAAAAAAATAAAGATCTCTTTACGTATTTTATAAGAAACAAATTCTTAAATAGATAGGATCTTTACTGTTAATTATATAGGTTTAAACGGCAATCTGGTCAATTAGACATATTATTAAGTAAAAAATTTGGACTTGTTTAAATGTAGGTAAAATGATTGTGATAATAGCAAATTAAAGTAAGATGATTGTGATATTAGCAAATTAAAGTAAGATGATTGTGATATTAGCAAATTATTATGTAAGATGATTGTGATTAGCAAATTATTATGTAAGATGATTGTAATATTAGCAAATGGATACATTACCGTCATATTTATCACATTAACTTTTCTAAGAGAAAAGATTTAATGTCTGAATTACCTCATACCTATTATAATTTTTATGGTTTATCCACAATTTTTATAGTTTCTAAATAAAACCTTATTATTTTTGGAAATTATCCTTTTATTTTGCTGTTTGTAATTACAACTTGACTGAGATAATACAATAGCAATTAGCAAACTTTAAAAAAGAAGAAACGCAATATAGTCACATTTTATTTAATACAACGATAATTTACCGTAATAAGGGAATTTGAACGGGAAAGAGAGATTTAAAACGAAATTGTTCATTAAAACGCAGGAAATAGAGTCATAAGTACGAACTTTTTTTTTAACAAGAGAAAAATGATACTTTAACACTGATATTTTCCATTTTTTTTATTTCAATGATAAAAGCATTCCATAAATAATATTTTTGCCTTTTCAATCATTTACGTAACTTCAATAGCTTTGGTTCTATGATTTTTTGAATTTTCAAATCGCTTTTACTCGAAACGTCTAATTTTGAGTTATGACTGTACATGTTGTCATGTGCGATATATGAAGCGCTCAACTGATAATAACTAACTGTTTTGTTATATTGTAACTGCGTGACTCATTGCAAAAGCAAGAACGTGGTCCTGCGCGGTCCGTGAGAGGCATCTGAAGGTCTAAACCTTCAGATGCCTCTCACGGACAGCGCAGGACCGTCATATTTCAAGCGAAAGTCGTCTACTGCCGCTTATACTCTGCGATCCTCTCTCTTAGGACCGGTTTTGGAGGTGTTCCACGACCGGTCCTAATCTGATGTGACCAATCCTACAGAGATTTAAGTTACAATCAATGTGCTTAAAAACATCATATAATTTTAATTACGTAAGCTCACAGCGGAAATAAACCAACGGAAGAGCTCTTAATGTAACTAATAAAAACAATTTTATTTCTTGAATCTCCACTTTAATACGAGTGTATTCGAGAAGGCGAGCCATCCTCTAAAGTCCACGTGCACCTAATTGCCTATACTCGTAGAACTTAAACTGAGGAAAAAATTCAATCGTCCAATAGCAAGGGAGATTCCATAAAGTTGCTTAATCTGTTAATCTGGCCGAATATGCGAGCTAAGTTTGGACGTAATGAGTCCCGCCCGCTCCCTCTATACCTATCTACCTATATACTACTATGTATAGATAATAGGGTTTCTTTATCCTCCGTGTTTACCAAGTTATCGTAGAGCTCGTGATCCTGGGCCGATTTTGGGATTTTAAAGTGTTATTCTGTTTTCATGCCAGGAAGTCCGAATTTAGAGACTTTGGTGCTCTGCGCTTTACTAGTTTTATTAGGAGCACTTAGTGAGCTTCTTAAAATTAAAAATCAAACTCAAAGCATTTATTTCAACTAAACCATTACGGTACTTTTGAATGTCAAAAATACAAAAAAAACAAAGCGAAACTACAGTCCCAGTCACAAGACATAATAACTTGAGAAAGTACTGTAGTTGCCCATTCCCTAGCGTAGATCTCTATGGAGAAGAACGGGCAAGAAAAACTTGGTTACATCATTCATGTTGAGATTATACATAATAATATAATGTGAGAACGATGTAGAAAGACGTGCACATTGACAGCGTCTTGAGTAAAATATTAAATCAACAATAATTTAAAAAATAAATTGTGTCTAGATGTATGGGTACTGATTGGTCTGTTTTCAAAAGAAATACAGACACGTCAGGTATATCAGTTTATCTAGTCGGGGCATATTATATAGGTATTTAAGAGCTCGAAGAACAGGGTGTAAAGCGCTTCATCCCCATAGAAAAGGGAGGATCCTCCGACCAGACGGGTGTTATGTCTGGTGGGCTACTGCCCGACAGTTGTTGTCGGGTTCTTGTATATAGTCTTATGTCATATAACACATGATAACTCTGCTTGCGCGATGTAGGAATTCTCACATGTTTCGCTGTTAGTTGATTGTTCGTGTCATAGATGGCGCTGTAGTACTTTTTGTTGTATGTTGCTTTGTAGTGCCGCTACAGGTACATGAGTAGGGTATTGGGTCAGCAGTGCTCAAGGCCGGCCGAGTGTACGGACTTGGGCTGTTGCCGATGCGCTGCTAATCGATATCTTCACTCTACTCGTGACAGGCACACGGAGCGATCATTAGCTGAATGCAGGACAGACACATCCTAACTTTGTGGAGATGGATGGATGTTTGTTACTCTATTACGCAAAAACTACTGGAACGATTTGTTTATTTATTGACACACCAACGACTTATTCACTAAATCATTTACATTAATTAGATTCTATTTCAACTGCTTTGCGGTGAATTCGTCACTTAAAGGTGTGCACAGCACTTGTACAATCTATTACATATAATAAATCTGTATAAAAATATTTTTTGTACATTGAAAATATTTAAAAAAAAATTGCCAGGGTGTGAAAGGATAACCAACAGAACTCATATCCAGCATTTTTTGAATTTTTGTCTGTTTATCTGTTTGTCTATTTCGATGATCAAGCATCATGTAAAATTTACGAAATCAATGTAGATAACTTTTATACCTAGGGATTGTGCGTATCTTGAGGTGTTATTTAGTTTTTGTTTCATCGTAATCGGTTAATTCTATCAAAAGATATATGAATTTAAAGTGTTCAAGAAGAACTAATCATCAAGTGTAAGATGCAGCGACATCTATTGTACTAAGATGGTACTAATGACTAAAAGGGCCGGCAGTATCGACAGAGATAACGAAAAAATTGCTGCAAACGAATTTATTCGTTAGTAATTAGCAACCAAAATGTTAGCGATTTTGTCGTTAGGTATCTCTGTCCAGTCTCAGATAACTTTTAAATCGACTGATCGGCTAAAAAAGTTATTATAGCCTATGCTGCGGTACTGTAGATTAGTTTACTCTACATGATGCTGGTTTGAAAATGTACATAGCATAATTTCCGTGCAATCTTCGTGCATTATATTTTAACAGTGGTCGATAGATGGCGTTATTCATTTCACTCCATTTTCTGAATCGAATTACCCACGCCCGTGTCAGTTACCTCAAGATTTTTAACCAACGAAACAAAAAGAAGTAAGTTCTCAATTCGACATGTATATTTTTTGGAACGTAGTTCCTGATCGCGGCTTACTAGGAGTGCAATTTAGTGGAAATCGTCACGTAAGAAAATGCTGTGTGTGTGTGTAATAGGAGGTACTACACAAGAAGGGTATGGCGGGGTCAAGTGATTGAGCGAAGCGAGCGAATAGACCCGGCCATGCCCTTCGTGGTTAATAATAATAATAAATATTATAATTATATTTATCTTCATGGGTGTCGTTTTCGTGGTTTTTGGTTGGTGATAATGAAAACGAGGTCAAAATGAAAATTCAAGATGGTGACAACGAAAATTTTCAGTGTTTTCTTCACGGGTGTCGTTTTCGTGGTTTTTGGAGTCGCTGACAATGAAAATGAGGTCAAAATGAAATTCCAAGATGGCGGTGAGAAAAATTTTCAGTTTTTCTTCATGGGTGTCGTTTTCGTGGTTTTTGGGGTCGCTTATAATGAAAATGAAGTCAAAATGAAAATCCAAGATAGCTCCGGTAATTATAATATAATATAATAATAATAATATTATGAATACTATATATATTGTCATTTCACGAGGACGGCTATAGGTCATCTAACATCTCGCTACAACTAAAAGGAGCGGAGCATCAAAGATTTGTTGCAAAAACAGGGTTTTTTTTTTTGAGACCTTCCGTTGCGAGCGCTGCATAAACAGTTAAAGTTACGCAACAATCATGTATGAGGGAATTGTTCCTTATAACACGTTCTAAAAAAAATTGCAATAGCATGTCTGTCTTTTAAGGTTGACTTACACTCTCTAACCCAGACGAAGCTGCGCGGGTCAGCTAGTCAATAGTAAAAATTGAAATGGAATAAAATGATAAAAACAAAATTAAAATTTACAAAGTTTACATTGAATTTAAAATGTCAAATATTTAATTTAAATTACATTAAATTAAAAAAAAAAATGTCAATTAAATTGGAATAGAAAAACGATAATAAATTAAAAACTATAAATATAACAAATAAATTGGGGCATGATTATTACAATTAATTATAATTAAAAGAAAAGAATAGATTAAAATTTGAGTTCAGAAATTAAATTAAATTGTACAGTATTAAACACATTTAATGGAGTCACAAAAATACACACATTAACATTTTGTAAAAGAAATAAAATATATTATATAGATTATTATAATATAATAATAGAATTTAAATGAAATTGGGCACAAAAAAAGTTTAACCCACATGATACTTTTTATCCCGAGCGCAGCCGTGGGTATGAACTAGTTATTTATGTAGATATAATTTATGTGTGTATTCACGACGTTCTTTCTTTTTTAATTGCAGTCGCCTAGGTGGAGCCGAGTGTAGTTTTTTTAAAAATTAAATATTAGGATGTTTATTTTCGGTTCAAAAGATTTTAATATTGTTATGACTACACTGTTAATTCAGTCAATCAATGCAGTCGACGACATACAGTGGAAATAAAACCAGTCTACGGTGATCTCTTATTCTGATGTAACTACGAACTAAGCTAGCTCAAGGTCACAATGATAATTGTGGCCTTGAGCTAATGTAAAGAAAGTACCTGCTACTTTGTTGGTAAACAATTAGTTAGCATCACAGTGCTCCGCTTCAGCTGTAATCCAGTATCACCAACTATCCCCACGTTTACATCGCGACGATTTTCTTAATACCAAGTGGGCAGACATTACTGACGGCTTGATTTACGCACTTCCGGTCCCCGTGACTTGACACCCGGGGGGTACGGGGGAACTAGGCCAGGGGTACAGAATCTTCATCAACATTGACAAGTCTATTTCCGGAGGTGTGTGATCTGTCGGAGAGTGTGAACAGGAGCCGGCGCGAGGAGGGTGACGTGAGGCTGTGGGGGACTGGAGAGAGGACTGTCTTGTGGAACGTCCTTGTTTTCATTTAAAGCAACAATTCTTGGTTGTAAATTTATAACTAGCTATCAAAATAGGCAGTAACATAATATTTGAAACGTAGACTTTCACACTAAGGGACTTACCAGAGAATGGGCAGCAGCGTTCTCTGTGCTTTTGTAATAACCGTACTGCGATCGCCAACCCGCCTGCCAAGCGTGGCGATTATGGCAAAACCCCCCTTTGGGGGAGGCCCATGTCCAGCAGTGGACGTCTTACGGCTGAAATGATGAATGATGATGATGAGACTTTCACAGAAAGAAAGTTTTACTTTTGTCATGCTGTATGCTATCGACCGCACAACACATAGATGCCCCCCTCCTCCTATCTACTACTTTGTAACTCAATAAACACTCTTAGAAGAGTACGTATGACAATGTAGTAACAGTGATATAATTAATTTGGAACACATTAGCATGAGAGTAAAACACGAGTAACGTTCCCAACTTTGTTTCAGTTGATTTGGATGCGAGCTATTGTCGCCGCTGAACTTACTCGAGTGACGGCCGCCTCATACAACAACTTATTTACAACTTTAGTTAGGCACTTACAGAATGTTACGACACTGTTACAAAACATTAACAATAAAAATGTAGGTATAGTGCAAGAATATGGAGAATACTTTCTATCATTATGGTAAAAAACTAGTAACTGTGGTAAAAACTAATAATTTCAGTCAATAGTGTAGGCATACTAAACATCAAACTTGATAAGGCCGCGTACCTGATACAATCACCTGGTACGGCTACGCGTCGTAGCAGCGCAGTGCTACGCGCTACAGCTACGCTTAATAGCAGCTGGACAATACTACGCGCTACGTGTTGAGCTCAATTATGGGCATTAAGAATCCTATTATGGTGGGTCCAGTGTCCACAGGACGGTAGTCACACAAAAATCGTGTTGCATCTGTTTGTCATCTGCCTCAGAATCGAAATTCATATATAACGTTGTGAAAATTGTGCCAATAACAAGACTACGGCTCGTACAAGTACATGTACACCAAAGACATACTAGCCAGAGAGTTTAATGTATATAATACATATGAATTAGTCTGTAACTTATATATTATCATAATACGCTATGTATAGAGCTTAGAACTTGGTACCTAATATTATAATTTTGAACTAACTTAGAAAAGCTAATTTTAACCAAGCACTTAATTAGTTCACACAGAGTTGATTTATTCCCCCCTAAAACTAATAAGAGCATGTTAAAGATTCGTTATATTATTCCTTGAGCCTCATACTGACTCCGTGTAGGTACAGAGTGAACCCGGTGGGGCGCCGAACTTGGCGCAAATTATCAGCTAATATACACGTTATGTTCTAAAATGATCTATTCTCCGCCACCACGAGATTGGCTCCCCTTCCCTGACTCGACACTTCAAGGTCCACGTCTGAACCAAATTAGCTCAAGTATAAAATGAGTGTAGATAGGTACTCTGAGAGTTATGAGTCAAGGAGTCAGTGAACCGTGTCTTGTACTGTTTTAGACTTTCACGGTTTTTCACTTGTGCGACTCAGAACATTTAACTGAGGAAATAACTCATGTGCAGGAGGTCTTACGAAATAATAGCTACAAGGAGACAACGGAAAATAGACCGCTGAGGACACGACCAGCCAGGGCTCAGGTAGAACGTCAACCGACCTACTTGCCATTTGTTAAGGGAGTAACAGACAAAATCGGTAGAATACTGAGCAGGTACTCAATCAAAACTGTGATCACTCCCTACAAGAATTTTTTTCGGCATACAGTTTATGTTGGCATAATCATCTTAAAGGCTAATTTGTTTTGGCATAAATTGAATTCGCATAATGTTACGAGGCATAATGACTATAAGCATAATAGTATTTAGGCATACAATTAGTAGAAATGCCGGAATCAAATTTGAGTTATTTTGACGTATTTACATTGAAATTATAATTCATTAAGTTGTACAACAAAAGGCAGTGTCAGAAACGAATCGCTGCAAAGCCGACTCCACGTAGTCTTGTCTGCCCTACCTCTAGAGTGTAATCTAAGCCCACGTATGCGCTGAGGGGCAGGTGGTTTTAACGCTCGCCGCCGCAGCTGAAGCTGCCGAAGCTGCGGCGTTTTGCGTGAACGTAAAACACATCTGCGACGATAAGCTCGCGTGGGACTGCCGGAGCCCTGCAGCGGTGGAGCCGTGACAGAAACCATGCATGCATGCTTGCTTGCATGCTGCATGCTTACTGCATGCATGCTTGCTTGCATGCTGATGCTTGCTGCATGCATGGTGTATGCTTGCTTGCATGCTGCATGCTTGCTGCATGCATGGTGTATGTTTGTTTGCATGCTTCTTATAGGGAAAAACCCACATATTATATTCACAATCAACTATGTTCAAAACAAATATGTTATGTATTACATGCTTCAGGAGATATAGTTTTTTTTCCAATCGCCAAAATAAATTGGTATATCCAATCAGGGTATGTCTAACATTTTAAGAGTTAGTTATTATGCTTATTTGTTATGCCTACAAAAATATGTTTTAATATGCGCACTATGCGTAAATAAATTTTATTATGCTTAATCATTACTATGATTAGAGAAATGATGCTTAAAAAATATGCTTAAGCTGTTACAATGCGTAAATAATATTATGCGAAAATATAATTAGGAGTAACAAAGTATGCCAAGTTATATTAGGTCTTAAAATTGTATGCAAATGGATAGAGAACCTTTATTTTAACTAGAAGTATCTTGATATGATTGAGATTGTCGTTTCAATCAACATAATATTATCTAGCAATCTGTATGCAACTGTCAGTTATAAGTTTCGATATTTTCAGGGACGCTCTCTATTATGGCAATGACGACGTGTAGCGGAACGAAAGCTTGAACAAACAACTGCGGCGCTCCAATCAATTAATTGCCGTTGTACCGCCGCTGCCGTGTGCCGTGCAGGTGCCGTGCCGGACTGTGCTTTGTGCGTCACACATAGATCCACTTTAATTAGCACAAGGTAAAGGAGGCGTAGCGAATGCGTCGCTTGACACCGGCGCGCGGCACCGTGCTACTGAGCGCGATGTGTGACTGTGAGTATGTATGTGTGAGCAGCCCTGACGTGTCCCATAGTTTCAATTAACTCGCTTTACTTTACGCCATACAAGTTCAATTGGCATTTAAATGAATCTCCAGCAAGTTGATCTCCAAAGCACCTTAATATTCTGATCCTACTCACATTCATTAGCTGAAAACGCCACTTAAATACATATTATAGCTACATATCAACATACAAATATTTCGTTTCTCCTATCGTTGTCTGCTTTCCAATCATCAGCACTCGACCCGTAATGAACCGCAGCAAATATAATCCCGCAGCTAGTTGCTTCGCCCTCCGTTGGTGATAAACAAAAAAGTGCCAACATGAAGGCGCGCGACGGGTCGCAAGTTGCGAGTTATTGCGACCAGTCGCGTAGTTGTCGTGCGACGAACTACCGGAGCAACGTTTTTGTACCTACCGTGGACGGAAATAGTTTGAAATCGGCACGAGATCTCAATTTCATTCTAAAACTTGTTTTTGGCACTTTTTGGCTCAATCTCAAACTCAAAGCATTTATTTTAATTGTACCATTGCACTTTTGAATGTCTCTCACATAGTTTCGTGATATCCGTCTGTCTGTCTGTCTGTCCGAGGTTTTGCTAAGAGACCGTTAATACCAGAAAGCTGTAATTTTGTAGGAGTATGTATATCAATTACTTCAAAAAAGTGGTAAAATAAAATTTAGGAATTATAAGTTTTTTAGGGTTGCTTCCGTATAACAAGTGAAGTGGGGATGACATTTTTTTTGTCATCTGCCCCATTGTGTGGGGTATCGTTGAATGACTGACTGAAAATGACTTAGGGGTTGATATTACTATTTTTCGATTTAATGCTCCATTTACAAAATATTAAACTTTAAAGTGGAGCTGGAATAAAAAATCTGGAAAAATTCATAATGATAGTGCATTTCATGAACTTTAAAGGAAAACTATAGCGGTTGAGATAGCTTTATTAGTTTAGCAGTAACAGTCGTTGAACTTGGGTGTTGGATAATTTTGTAGCAAATACAAAATCCTTAGAATAAACCCTTTTAAAGTGAATAAGATGGAGTAGTTGCTTGTTTATAACGGGTGAAGACTTCCATTGAAAAACAAATTCTAAAATATTACGAGCTACTACGGAACTCTACACTGCGCGTGGCCCGACACGCACTTGGCCGTTTTTTTTATTTATTCAGTATAGTAGTGGCTATTCGGACATCGTGAAATATAGGCCTAAGAGATATAATAGGTTAAACTCTATTTTGACAAGAGATTGAATCTATATTATATAGATATTTTAACAATCTTCTGCAACTTCACCAATAACTTCACATGGTAATCAATTAGTTTCTCCTACGATTGTTGAGCAAGACCAGCCAGACCATGAGCCAAGCATTTTTTCATCAATGTAATCGCCCAACTTATAATATGCCTGCCTACATAGAGTGTATTTTGTACATGCTGCTGTAGCGGCGGCACTCGACGTGTCGACAGTACGTGTTGTCGTGTTGCGCTCGCGTGGGATGCGCACGCGATCAGCAGCAGGACGAAGTTCTTGAAAGCAATACAATGGTGTCGATTCTGTTATGCACAAACTAAACTTAATTTCGGCTATTGCTATTTTTTACTAAAAAGCAGTGCGAGAAAAGAACGGCTATAGCTATGAACTAAGTTAGAGATGTCAAAGAGTACGTAGAACGTTGAACAGATGAGGAACAGTTCTTACAGCTCTGTGTATAGCTTAACTACTTATCTCTCCGTATTTATACTCTGAAAATTGAACGTTTTTAAAAGATAAGTCCAAACAGGTTCAAATTTGTTGTGTAGAAATACTGAGCTCCAAATTCAAATTGATAATATAATAATTTCTTTGTTGGTTAGCTAACTTTGGTACCAAAAAAACGATTCATATTTCATAGCAGCGAGTATGTCCACTATAGAATCTAGTCCAATAAGTTTGATGCTTGATATTGTTTCAATTTTCGGTTTTCTTTTTACTTAGTTTACTCCTAAAAAGTCTGCTATTTATTATTCACAGAGGCATGTTTTACGACCTCTTGTCTGAGATGAATCACCGCGGGCTCAGTGTCGCCACAGTTAGGCACAATCATCCGCGGCCAAATGAACATGATACCTACATGAGAGGCAGACAAATGGAAGGTCACGCTAATTTAATAATGATTGCAATTTCAGCGCGAAACCGCGCGGACGTATTGTGGGGTGCGGGGGGGTGCGGGGGTGCGGGGGGGGTCAGGGCAGGGGAGGTTAGATGAAGCAACCCGGGGCAGGGACAGAAGGGCAAACAAGTTTAAACCAAATGGTTGTTGTAAGACATCTGTAGGTTTAGTTAGACCCACTGTGTACTTCAGTACTTTCATAATTACTTTTTATCTTTTCGTCCAGGAGCAGTGGTGGGCCCCCACTGCTCCCGTGGTAGCGACCCCGACTTCTTATGGCAGACACTTTACTTTTATTTTCATGTCTACAGCTCTTAAAACGGTACCTACAGGAAAGCATCGTAAGGAAAAACATATATAAAATCAAAGAAAGACACGTGACAACCAACAACGAGAATTAGGCCTGCGTGGTGAATTATGGCCCACCTCCTCTCACGTACTAAATCCACCGCGTAGTTCACAACTTTCGTTGTTTTTATTTTTAATAACTTGTAACGAACGAAGCCAACTTACAAACATGTTTTGATAGTCGTCACTGACACTGACCTGTGGTGACGCAAAAGTCTCATAACCACTTTTTCCAAAGGATATCGGATTAGCTTAGCTAGTAACTGGGTTGGGGAGGTCATATAGGCAGTCACTCTATGTAAAATACTGCATCCGGTTTGACTGGGAAATGGCTCAAAAAGGAGAAAAGGAGTTAAAAATAATGTTCCACGGCTTGTACACATTGTGCCGGGTCAATCTAGCGGCGCGTCGAGTGGTGGCACACCACACACACACCGGCACAGGAGGCGGCACACCCCCGCACACTCGAGAGTCAGTCGACGACGACACGTGGAACTTCTGAGCGTGCCCGCGACCGCGCGCTTCGCGCGTATGTCGTCCTAAAACAATCACAAGGCAATTAGCACGTGTACGTACAACTATCGCAGTCCTCTCCCCCCTCCCCCCGCACTCACCCGCCCTCACCCCTGCGCTCGTCATGCATCATGCTAAGCCGTGCGACGCCAACTGATTTACTACAAATTATTCACAGTTTTAGTCATTAGAGGGTTAATTGGTAAACAATTGTGTTGCTCAGTATGGATTTATTGTGAGCCCGCGATTATTCAGTGGTGTTACAATAGATGACTGCTATTAAATTAGCTTACTACCCTCCACCGCCACCGCCAACGGTTTGAAGGTGAACATGATTTATAAGTTGGCTCATAAACCCGTTTGATTAATGACGAGATATTTTATTACACGAATATTACGTTACACTGGAATGATTCTGCGAAACTCCTAATCGTAATCGAAGGTAATTTATACGTGTAAGAGAAGCCTAACACGGTTAGCTCACGATCTTAGTCATAATATACTTACTTCGGAGCCGAGTAGCGTTAATCCTTTGCTTCGCTCGAGGGGATCTACTGCTAGAAGTGAAGAAGGGACACATTCAAGTTTAATATGTGGTAATTATTGACCACTTAGTTGAAATTATAATTGTATTCCTACTAACATTGGCCTCAAGTGTCAACTATGCAATAAAGAACAGATGAGTAGGTACTTTGTTGCCAAGTACCGGCCCGGGTACCCGATGATGAGCTCTGTGTACCCAATCGTAAAGCTCCACTACCCAGATCGACTATAGAATAGAACTCATCAACTCCTTAAAGTGGAGAGGTCGTTGACCTTGCACAAGTTGACATTATCTGAAAATATTTGTTTGCGCAGGCCTCCTGTGCTGTACATAAATTATATCGACGGCTGTCGCAAATAGTGTTCCCTTACACAGAGGTCAATGACTCCCTACTTTTGTAACAGTTTATGTTTTACTGGGTAAATCTTTTTATTTTATCGAAGCCCCTTTCGGGAAGGCCTCCCAACGTTACGCCTTCCACTCCAGAACCATTCGATACTAACAAACAGCTGGTAAGCTTGGCTTGCAGTCAAAACTAACAGATAATCATAAATCTTTATTTATCTCGACATCAAAAATTATAGGCGCTGGTATAATTCTTGGTGGAAATAATTCTTTCAAATTCAAAATCCAACTAAATTATTTTTCAACACGCGGGTAGGTACTTGATCTGATATTATATTCTCAAAATTTCTACGGAGTGTAAAGGGAGGTTCACAAAGTAAGAGGCCAGGAGAAATAATTCAGATTCATACAAATTGGCTGTACATACTAACGTAACGCTTTCAGCGGGGCTCCCACAATCTGGTGCGACCTCGGGATGGCGGGTCACAAATTTCCGTGGTCCAGGTATCACCGAATCACACAAGCACACAACGTTTGTACGAGGTCTATCCCCTACTCTTATAGGGTGCGCGCGCGCAATAGTTAGAGCTATTTTTTTCAAATAATTATGAAGGTGAAGAACGTGCGTCTATTGTCCTTCAAGTGCGGCGTAGAACTGATACTGACCGAACTGAACTGAACTGTCTGAAGTAGGAAAATCCTGAGGTACAGATCACCTCTGCGGTTTATATAATACTAGTTCGGTAACTGTCCCACTGAATCATACTAAAGGGATAAATAGTGTCCTACATGTTAATCCAAGTTAGAAACTATCTATGTGCCAAATTTTGTAATCATCACAATTTATTATTATCATCACAATCACCATCACTATCACAAACACCACCATTATCACAATCACCATCACTATCACAGTCACCATCACAACACCGTCACTATCACAATCACCATCACCATCACAATTACCATCAAAATCACTATAACAATCACCATCATCGTTATCACAACCATTATCATCGTAATCACAATCATTATCACAATCACCATCACAATCACAATCACCATCACAATCACCATCACAATCACCATCACAATCACCATCACAATCACAATCACAATCACAATCACCATCACAATCACCATAGCTATCACAATCTCAATCAACATTACAATCACAATCACCATCACCATCACCATCACAATCACCATCGCAATCACTATCAAAATCACTTACCTCGTTATCACAATCATTGTTATCGTAATCACAATCAACTTCATCATTATCACAATCACCATCACTGTCACAATCACAATCACCTTTACCATCGCTATCACCATCATAATCACTGTCACTATCACAATCACTATCACAATCACCATCACCATCACCATCATAATCACCATCAAAATCACTATCACAATAACCATCACTATCACAACCACCATCACTATCACAATCACCATTACAATCACAATCACAATCACAATCACCATCACAATTACCATCACAATCACCATCACAATCACCATAACAATCACCATCACAATCACCATCACAATCACCATCATAATCACCATCACTATCACAATCACAATCACCATTACAATCACAAACACAATCACAATCACCATCACCATCACAATCACAATCACAATCACTATCACAATCACTTACCTCGTTATCACAATCATTGTTATCGTAATCACAATCATCTTCATCATTATCACAATCACCATCACTGTCACAATCACAATCACCTTTACCATCGCTATCACCATCTGTTTCATCCACCAAATTTCTGAACGCACCTTTTCGACGTTTGACAGATGACGTTTCAGTTGTCAGTGCGATGACGTTTTGCTTGTCAGTGCCATTTTGATTGGGAAGAAATTTTGGTTCCGCTGCCTTGTTTTTTTGATGCACGCTGTTTTCGTGTAATTATTGATTGAAACTTTGAGTTAATGTTAATCCGATACCATCTTGATCGGTGTTTGATATTTTGTTGATAATTGAGTGAAATTGAGAGATCTCGCCACTTTGGGTCGTGACCGCGAGTAATTTGTTGGTTATGTAGCCGGCCTTTGTCATTTGGACGCCGGTAACTTCCTAAATTCAGTGCTGGACTATTGTACATCCCCGATTGGGTTAGCAAACCGGGATAAAATTCAGTTGGACATTGATGAAAAGTGCCACGTGTGTGATCAGAAGGTTTGACCAGGGAGTCGACGGTACGCGCTGTGGGGCGTCCTTTGGTTACCGTCGAATCTACATGACTTTACATACACAACACAAGCACATTTACACTTACACCCCACCCAGATACGACGTGACCAGGGACTACGTCACATCACCAGTACCAACGTGATGGTAAGTGTATCTAATAGGTGTTTTCCCTTTGTCGATTGGACAAATATTATTTTGATTAGGGCTCCGCGTAATCGCGGACATCGTGAGTCTGTTTGTGCAGTCTCACACACCATCACAATCGCCGTCACTATCACAATCACTATCCCAATCACCATCACCATCACAATCACAATCACCATCAAAATCACTATCACAATCACCATCATCATTATCACATTCACAATCATTATCATCGTGATCACAATCTCCATCCCTGTTATCACAACCATCGCTATCACCATCACAATCACCGTCACTATCACAATCACCATCACTGTCACAATCACTATCACAATCACTATCATCGTTATCAAAGTTATTATCATAGTAATCACAATCATTATCATCGTTATCACAATCATCATTATCACAATCCTCATCAGCGTAATCACAATCATTATCATCGTAATCAAAATCACCGTCGCAATCATCATCATCATTATCACAATGATTGTGATAACGATGATGATGTCATCGTTATCACAATCATCACAATAAATCGACAATAACCCTGTATAGAAGTCGAATCCGCCATCTTCTGGATCTCAAAATAAATGCAATTTTCGTAATCAGCACCCCTGATAATCTCGGTATCGACACCCATATTGATTTTTAGACATTTCAACCCCATCGCACCCCAACAGGGAATGATGGTATTTCAGGTCCGCCACATTAAATCTTAAAATCGTTGTTTTTGTAATACACCCAACCCAATTCACCATACAAACAATAGGTACCTATGTTGAATTTCAGGCTTTGTTACCCCATTTTCCCTTTTAAGGGTTGAATTCTGAAAAAACCTGAAACAAATGTTAACTCATTTATCGATCGATACTCCTGGTAAGTTTCGAATAAAGTAGTCTAACTAATTTTATTTATCTTTGGACCCCCGTTTCAACTAATTAGGGGGTGAATTTTGAAAAATAGTTTCTTAAAGCACCCCTTAACCTCATAAAGAACCTATGTGCAAAATTTGGAATCTCTAGGCTCAGCGGTTTGGGCTGTGATTTGCACTGATTTTTATACTTTGCCACCCCATTTCCCCCTCTTAGGGGTTGAATTCAGAAAAAACCTGAAACCCGTTTCTACTCATCAATAGGAGCACTCTTGTGAAGTTTCTAATAAAATAGTCTAACTATCTTGTTTCCCCGTACAAACTTTGGAGCCCCGTTTAACCCTCTTAGGGGGTGAATTTTGAAAAATCCTTTCTTAGTGCACCCCTAGACTACTTAAGGAACCTATGTGCGAAATTTAGAATCTCTAGACTCAGCGGTTTCGGCTGTGCATTGATTTTTAGACTTTGTCACCCCATTTCCCCCTCTTAGGGGTTGAATTCTGAAAAAACCTGGAAACCGTTTCTACTCATTCATCAATAGGAGCACTCTTGTGAAGTTTCGAATTAAATAGTCTAACTAATCTTATTTCCCCATACAAACTATGAAGCCCCGTTTACCCCCCTTAGGGGATGAATTTTGAAAAATCCTTTCTTAGTGCACCCTTAGACTACATAAGGAACCTATGTGCGAAATTTGGAATCTCTAGACTCAGCGGTTAGGGCTGTGCATTGATTTTTAGACATTGTCACCCCATTTCCCCCTCTTAGGGGTTGAATTCTGAAAAAACCTGAAACCCGTTTCTACTCATTCATCAATAGGAGCACTTCTGTGAAGTTTCGAATTAAATAGTCTAACTAATCTTGTTTCCCCATACAAACTTTGGAGCCCTGTTTAACCCCCTTAGGGGGTGAATTTTGAAAAATCCTTTCTTTGTGCACCCCTAGAGTACATGAGAAACCTACTTGCCAAATTTGGTATCTGTAGACCCCGCGGTTTGGGCTGTGCGTTGATAGATGAGTCAGTCAGTCAGTCAGTTTCTTCTTTTATATATTTAGATAACATATTAATTTTAGCAAAAAAAAAATATTTTGATTCTAGAGATATAATTGATCTTGAACTGTCTGTCTCTATTTGCCGACCAAACTCACAATCGTTAGCAAATGACACTGTTTGACACGTTTAACTGAAATACAATCACTGTTTATTAATTACATGAAATAACTTTGGGGACTGCCGATAGAAGTGAAATCAAAAGTACACAGGCCCCTCCCCAGTCGTAGCACTGGTTATGCCCCGCGCATGCCTATGTGGTACTACGCCGTAGCGGATGCTACGAGTGCTACAAACGGCTACGAAGCGTGTCCGCACGTTACGTTACGTGACGATGAGTTTAATGTTTTTCCTACACCCAAATAGTGCTCAACGCGCCTAAAAAAGTCACTTCAAAAAACTTTTAATAAAATTGAACAAATTTAAATAGACAGACTGAACATGACAAAGGACTGTGAACAACAAAGTGATCACCTAACCGAAAGTGAGCTTTTGAAACCAAACTTATATAATTAAGAAAAGTAACGATATGTGAACTAACTGCAAGTTTATGAGTATCATTCACTCTGCTTGGTGGTAACAATAACTGCTATGACTGCTCATTTCTACTTATCTATCATTTTAACGGTAATTTCGTGAAAAATATTCAGCGAAGGGCTGATACCGATAAAAATATTATATTAAGAACATGAACTTGAAACGAAAATTCTATTTATAAAAGAAAAAAAACCCGACCGCGTAAAAAATAACTAATAACTGAAAAGAATAAAACAAGTTCAAGAGACAGGACATATTGACTGCAACAGTCGGGACCCATAATGGATGTAATGATTTTAGTCTGAGATTAGATTAGGTATTTAATGGGTCCCGACTGTTTAATTTAGTTAGCGCGTAGTAGCCCCGGCACACGTGTTGAGCACGTGTCTGGCACCGCTGCACAGCGCTGCAGCCGCTGCCGGCCGCTGAAAGCACTGCATTAAGCACTGCATTATGTATTGTAAGCCGCACGGCTCGGCCCGCACGGAGATGAATGTCTCGCACACGTAGTACGTACTCGCAGGTACTCGCGCCGCGCGGTTCCGGAGCCGGCTGGGGAGGAAACTCGCTAATGTAACCGAGCTCACACCAAATAAGATTTCGTGCTAAGAAAATGTATCACTTTAACTAGTGTAGGTACCGCTTGGAGTCTTGATTTATTAGTATCTCAATACTGGTCCAATAAAAAAATCTAACATAAGATAGCGTTATTATTTCTTACAATCTATCGTTTCAAGGCGTATATTATACTTTTTATTAATATTTGAAACTATACTAAACCAAAATATTGGTGTATTGTCTAAGCAGCTTTTTTTAGATGCAGCTTGAAGTTAATCTTGAAAACAGAACAGGTGTCAGTAACTTGAGAACAGAACAGGTGTCAGTAACTTGAGAACAGAACAGGTGTCAGTAACTTGAGAACAGAACAGGTGTCAGTAACTTGAGAACAGAACAGGTGTCAGTAACTTGAGAACAGAACAGGTGTCAGTAACTTGAGAACAGAATAGGTGTCAGTAACTTAAGAACAAAACAGGTGTCAGTAACTAAAGAACAGAACAGGTGTCAGTAACTTGCTAATGATGTGTTCATAATCTGTCTGATACTCTACAAAAACTGTAAATTCCAATAATACTGGACGTAACTAAAATGTGTCTCAAAGAATATGCCCAGAAGGCTGGCAGCACTGCCGCGTTGGATGGCAATGCAGATTCTTTAGCCAAAAAAAGGCCAGCCCTCTGGTCACGTGAAGAGTATATTAATCAAACAAGTTTCCATTGCATGTTTTGTGTTTATCGTGGTTGTGCTAAAAAAAAGCTTTTAGCTTTTTATGAAACAGCCGGAGCTGACATCATGGTACTGATGTGTTGGGTGCCAGTCAACATGTAGCTACCCAGTACCTCTATGTGGGAGAGCTCTCTCCACGACAAGAAGACTGTGTGTCACTACTAAACAGGTACTTTACATTATTCCTTTGCCTAAGATGTACCACTCCATTACTTCGGAATTAAACTGTCTAATAAATATCAATAATTCTTGAACGCCGAAATAGAAATGTTTTATAAAATAGTTCAAAGAGCTTACTAGTCGCGTAGGCACTGCCAGCGGCAGCCGTGGAATAATAATAAAATTGTTTATTTATCCGAATAACAGACACAGACACAGTTCAAAACAAGGTGACAAAAATACAATACAATAAGCATATGATTTAGTTTTGTACACAGAAGATTTAACTCTACAAAATAAGTCTATGCATACAAAATAATAATTAACCCTGTCTCTTAAACTTGGAGACCTGTATCTTAAGAGACAGTGATCGGCCAGAATAGGCATGATGACAGTAATTGAAAATTACTAAAATATTGTATTTATTTAATAAGACTTGAATTGTGGAATACGAAACACGCATTATTTTTATTATTAAGAGCGGGATTGATAAATTATACGATAATTAAAATCTACAAAATTCCTATGTCCGCCATATTAAGTTGAACACCAATCACAGCGCATGACGTCACTTTTGATAACACGCGGTAAATTTAGGTAAACAAATGGTCGAATTTCTGTGGTTTTGTGATTTATCTTATGATACACGGATCATGGAACAAGAGTATAGTAAGGCAAACGGTGCTAAATTGACTAAAATCGATGTTATGATGTTGGGAGTTTTTTTTTGCATCGTAAACGGCCCAGTTGACCCGTTTTGCCTTTAGTCTTAGTCTGCAACACGCATGGCGACGACCGATACGCTGCTACGAATTTAGATAAAAATGCCATCGTGCGTGTTCGGAAAGTGTACCAATCATGATACCGAAGTAAATAAAACACAAGGGATCTCATACCACATGTACCTAACTACGCAATATACTTTGATTTATTAATATTTTTCATTTATTTTCCTAATATTATGATAATGGAGGATAAAAACAGACAGAGATGGGAAACGCATTTTTGTCGTGAGTACGACGCGTCTATCTGTATGGTGTCGGACGTAAAGAATAGCACCATCCCATTTCTTCCCGTGGGTGTCGTAAGAGGCGACTAAGGGACTTACCAGAGAATGGGCAGCAGCGTTCTCTGTGCTTTTGTAACAACCGTACTGCGATCGCCAACCCGCCTGCCAAGCGTGGCGATTATGGCAAAACCCCCCCTTGGGGGAGGCCTATGTCTAGCAGTGGACGTCTTTCGGCTGAAATGATGATGATGATGATGTACGACGCGTGCACTACAGACATAGAACAACACTGTCTCTTTTTTCTTATTGGTTTTATCGAGCAATCCCTTTTGTATCATTTGAAATGTAGACTGAATAAAAAGTGTTCGCGTGCCGCTGCTGCGCGGAACACTTTTTCTGTGGTTTTGTAGGTGTATAAAATACCTATCTGTTTATTAGAATATCATTGTATAAGTACCTTTAATAATACTACAACACATTTTATAAATGTAATCTATGTAATCATTTTAAAATCACAATATTTTGAGTATTGTACATGCTATGTTGTATGCAGTAACTTTATTTAATAGATGAAAAGCAAGAGAAAGTAAATTCAGTCGAATGTCACGATTCACGCTTCCCTAGGAGGCTGTAAACATGCCATAGCTTTTTTGATGTTGATGCATCGCAGAAGCGAAGAGCCATCCTGTACATCTATCGAGTGTTATTGGATTAAATCCAAACTTTCCAGAGTTGGGACTTCGGACATAAATAACTTATTTGGGGTTTGTATTGAGGTGTTCCTGCACTGCGGGACCGCACAACACCTGTACTTTATCGAATTCATTTTAATAATCGCAATTCGCAAATTATTTAAATGTATAGACGTGCAAAACCTCTAGTTTTGTTGTGTTGACGTTTTGCACTCGTCAAGTGTGACGTCACCAGCGACGCCATGACACTGGCTTTCGTTTCGGTGGGAATTTTAAATCGAAAAACTAAAATGTTCTTTTTTAACTATTAAACCATAACTGTGGCCAAAAATATGAAATTGATTTTAAATAATTTACGTTTCCGAACATTATAGAACAGTTTTTCAAAATTTGTCATCATGCCTATTGAAATTTAATAGAACAAGTTTACAAGAGTGAAAGTGTGTCGATTTACTATTCTAAATGTACCTATATTCATATGTTTTAATCAAATATGTGTAAGTGTTGAGGTGTGTGTAACATGAGTGTGTGTGTGGGAAGGGAGTATAAGTGTGTGCCGATGTATGTGTGTATGTGTATTTGAGTATTTGTGCGGTTTATGTTTTTTTTTTGACGTGGTTTATAAGTCAAGCGATGTATGATAGCAAAGATTCTGTTTTCATATAGTCCTGCAGTATGAGCCAGTCCGATGTTTTTGATTTTACATTAAATTTATTTAGGTCTATTAGGTCTAGTTCTTTCTGAATTTTTTTAAAGACTTGATGGCTTAAGACATAGAATTGGCGTCGTGCAAATGAGGTTTTGTACTGTACACCTGGGGGAACATATGTACGCTTGCTTGGATCAGATGGAGGCAAACGGGCATGTATCCTCAGGACAGATCGGAGAACAAAGAGCTGCCGGACCGTCAGTACTTTGCAATCAGCGTAAAGCTGCGTTGTAGGGTATCTGTAGGGTTTCCTCAACATAACTTTAAGTACAGCCCTTTGTGACCTTTCTGCTCGCAGAAGATAAGTCTTTGCTGCTCCACCCCATACAGTTATACAGTAGCCAATAATCGATTGGCATAGTGTGAAGTATACCATTTTGAGAATGTTAGTACTGGCGGATTCTCGGAGAGATTTAAAAATGTAAATAAGACGAAGTGTTCGAGTAGTCAGTGTATCGAGTTGTTTGTCCCATTTTAGTCCATCGTCTATGTGTACACCCAAGTATTTAACACTAACAGCTCTAGCAATGGAGGGGCATGAACACGATATTAGCGGATTCTGGCATGAGTGAGCCGTTATTGTAAAACTACTTGTAGGTTTGGTGTTGCACCGGATTGAAAAGGGTAAGTAATAGGTTTTATTTAGATTTAATGTTAGCAGATTTATGTCAAGCCAGTTCATCATTGAAGACAGTGCAAATTCCACCTTCTGTTTCACATCTTCCCACGAGATCCCATCAACCAGAATCACTGTGTCATCAACATATGCATAGATCCTACAAGCTGGCAATGACATTCTACAGAGGTCATCTATGTATATTTGAAAAAGTGTGGGGCCTAGAATGCTACCTTGGGGGACACCGTATAGCACAACCTCTTCGTTACTGTAGCTGGAGCCAATCTTTACCTGCTGGGTGCGATTCCTCAAGTAGTCTTTGAAAATTTCCAGAGCTATGCCACGTACACCCAGATACTCCAGCTTGGAGATTAGTTTGGGAACAGAAACTGTGTCGAAGGCTTTTGAGAGGTCCAAGAATATACCAAGGCACTTTGTTCTACTGTCCAGGGATTTAGCAATAGATTGCGTTAGATCCAATACTGCGTCTTCAGTGGAGACTCCAGACCGGAAGCCGTACTGGTTATCCGCTATAATATTGTATTTATCGAGAAAGCTTCTAAGGTTTTGATTAAGAATCTTCTCGAGGATCTTAGAGAGCGATGACAGTACTGATATAGGCCTATAATTATCGACACAGCCTCTGTCCCCGCCTTTAAAGATTGGATGGACTATGGCCCTCTTCAGACAATCTGGAAAAACTCCCTTCTCAATGCAAAGATTGCAGATATATGTTAGCGGCGATACCAGAATATGACGACATGACTTAAGGAGCGAGGAAGATATACCATCCCAGCCCACAGCACAGTCATTGCGCATCTGTAGTATAATACTGTCTACGTCGCATTCGTCAACTTTTTGTATAACTAGTGAATTGACAGGCGGCCTCAGTTTCTTATCATTACCAGCATGAATTGTATCGCAGGCTGAAGGGGCTTTATTTGGGTCATTAATTATTTTTGCAGCCATGTTTTTACCTATATTGCTGAAGAAAGAACAGACATTGTTGAGGGAAGATGCAGGACTCTCGCATATTTTGAGCAGTTCATCAGGACTAGAGCATATTTTACTAGTATTGGTTATTTCCTTAATGGTTTTCCACAATGCTTTAGGGTTATTCCTAGATTTTTCAAGTTCAGTCTTTTCATAAGTTCTCTTTAATTTTCGCAGTAGCATATTGCAGTAATTTCGATAACGCGTATAAGTTACATGTAGTATTAAATTGTCTGGTGACTTAATCTTTCCAAACAAGGATTTAAAGATATAGAATGAATATCGGCAGAGGTTTAAGAGCCTATACTACCTCAGATTAGCAACTCTATTTGTGGTGATTCAAACTTCGTTTGTAATACAAATAAATAAAGTTCTAATCAGTTTGCACTACAAAGCGATTGTTACGTCAGTCACTGTGGCCGAATAGTGCGAAATGAGTGGTTATTATTCCTTATAAAATCAAATTTTCGTCTTTTAGAAAAAATAAAATACATAAGACCTGCTTTATAGTTAGTTCAGTTAGTATGCAAAGTTTCATGAACTAATTTGAAGTAGTTTTTGAATACCAGCGGTTTCTTGTTCGATTTGGAGGTAACTTTGGGATTTTTTCTATCGAGAGAATTTTATAAAATCGTGTTTTCGCCAAACATAAGACCTAACATTTATCCTCAACATTACCATATATTTATTTCAAAATTAATGCTGCAGTATTTTAGGCGTAACGGAGGATCATGCTAAGCCATTTGAGTTAGTATAGGCCCTTAAGTGGACGAACTAATAATAAGAGGCGCCAGCCCGGGACGCCGCAGTCACCAGTAAGCGCTTTTAATTCCGGGATATGAGCCCGGGACCCCGGGCAGCCTCGGGGCGTCGCCACTTTAATGAAGTTATTGATACTGCCGTTTAATTGGCGGCGCGGTGAATGCGAGTTAATTAAATGTATAACGTGACGGATCTCATTTACCTAATCAGTAGACGGGTGTAGATCGCACGCCGTGCACTGTGCTTGCACCTCCTTATTAGTTCGCTCATTCATTACGTTTTACTTTGATGTGTGATTTGACACTCGCTTCTTAAAGTTTTATTTGCCTCTATATTATTTCCAGGATCGTTCGCTACATATCAATTTGGTCTAGGTCAGTTAGTCCTAGACTAGACAGACAGACATCATTATGGTCTTACAACTTTTTAAAGTTTCAATAAAACTCCCGACAGCACACATTACCAGCGGCGCGGGCAGCGTGGTAGCCGGTCGGAGTCGGTCACTTCGGAACGAACTTTTATTGCTATTTTTAATGAAGCCGTTTAAAAAAGAAGGGTTATTGGGTCGTCGGGCCGAGAGGTAGAAAAAAGCAATTAATGTAATGGCAGGGAGGGACAGCCGGTCCGACATTATGCAGATGAATCGTATCGTGTCGGTCTGATTCGTCCGAACACGTGCGATCCCCTCATCTGTTGATTCCGTTCAATGTAATGTGGCTCTTTCTATGCCTTTGGAGAGCTTCACGTATTTATTATCATAACTTAGCATCGGTGGCTCGTTAGAATGGTGATCGGATAGTCTTCTTCTTCTTCGGATAGTGAAGGATAGCGTGGAACCTATTCATTCCTTATCTTTTCACGCAAGTGATAATTATGTGGAGAACTAATAGACAACCTTCGTCACCTCGCCTTGTAACTTGTAACCTTGACTGTTGCCCGTCCTTGTTAATAGAATCCTTCTTAACGGAGGAGGCTCGGTTCTTTGTGTATTGTTTATTCCTTAGGATGTTCATTGCTGAAGTTCAGAAGTCCATATTTTAACAAAGATTGCATCATTTACAACATCCACTCTCTACCAGCTCACCGGTGCATCTATCAACTGTAAATAATCACACGCAACAAACATTGGGGACGAGCAAGAGCTCAGCAACTGCTTGCGTTATGCGCAGCTGACTGGTGCGGTGCGGTGCGGCGCAATATATAAATTAGGCTGGGCCGTCTCGACAGAGTTAACGATAAAATCGCTAACTTTCGATTGCTAATTACTCACGAAATAATTCGGTTGCAATAACGATGCTTGAGAGAAACGTATCTTGGATGTAGAGACTTGCGTTACTCGCAAGTATCAATAATGTTAATTGTTTCATCGAAGACCGGTGCGGCGGTGCGGGCGACGTCCGCGTCCGGGCGGCGGGGTACTAATAATGAACCCGCTGCCTTTACACCGTGCGATGTCGCGTCCCTTTCGCTGCGGTACATACTGAACGTGAACAGTTCCTAGTTCGGTACACGCACCTGTGAAAAGAAAACTGTCTGAATTTTGAATTCTAGATAATCTTAAGTGCTTCAAATGATATTAGGTAGTCCGCTTGGGTGGCGCATACTCGTTGCGTCGCCCGGTCACGCAAGGCCGCCTCCAGTCAGGTCTGGCCACATTTAAACGAACTACAACACTTCCACGATCTTGTTTCTGAATTAGTCCCCTCCAGCCGCAGGACGCAACAGCTTAATAGCTTTCCAAACTAACTCTGCAATCGCGCAAAACCTTAATACTTGTGAATAGAGTTTAAAGTTCTCTGTGTGAATAGCGAAGATAGTTAGTAAGGATTATCTTGAGTGGGACGTCATCTCAGAAGTTAGGTTTAATTAAAGTTGCCACTGAGAGCCGGTCGCCACTTAAAGTCTCCGATTTCTAGTTTAGAATTGCAGTTCGGTAACTATTTGCATTTTGTACTATTCTCATTTATCTTCGGGTCGCCTGTTTACATCCAGATATTGGTCACGTTCAGCCGATGTTTGTGGCCAACCTGTCACACGACAGTCCTATCAAACTGTTCCCTCGCAGCTTAATGATTAATCTCTCTCTAATTTTACTGAATAGTTTCTTAATTTAAATACAAAACCTTCATAATACCCTAACGTTCTAGGTTAGAAGCCTTTGTTTACCTAATTGTCTCTAAAGGCAACAACAAATATCCCCATAAGCCTATAGGTAAGCTTAATTTCTCGACGTATGAGGTGCATACACGACGAGTTTTATGGTTCAAAGTTTTCACTAACCTCAGGCTTCGAAGTGAAGGAAACCCTTGCTGGTATTTCCTGCAACTTGACTTCATTTGTTGGGGTCCTGGGTTCAAATCATATGAATCACAACAACGTGTAGTTTAGCAAACAAACCCATTTGAGCGGTACTTCCCTCTCGGAGTCGACGTGAGCTGAGCGATGAACAAATCGAACTACTCGATGTTATGAAGTAACTGCACCGTCGTTTACCACAACTACGGCTATTACTCCTACCTACTGGTATAAATAGAGAACCAGCACCTCGGCGCGCGGTGCGAGCAGCGTAGGGTACTTTGATATGGTTGAGTACCTATGCAAATAGCTACGGTTTTAGAATGGGATATTTTTAAATGCACATCTGTATAATTTTTCAGCAAACTAGGAAACTCTACTAATTAACTGAATGTATACCAGAAAAATGAATGCTGTGCAATGAAATGAAATGAAATGAAATAAAATGAAATGAAATGAAATTATTTATTTTGCAAATAGGATATTAAACCACTTTTACACGTCAATATTTTGTTTTAAGAGAACGTTGGCGCGCATTTCCTAACTGACTAGCCCTGAGAAGAAACACCGAAACAAACTCAGGGATCGTGGTCACTTTTTAAAGTCCAGATTATTTGAAATTATATCAATGTGAGTGTGATCATGTAGGCATTGTCTGGTATGGTATTTTGAGGAAAGAGCCATGGCAGGTTTGAGTTGACCTGTCCCGACAGACGGCACGCAAGCATCCGTCATCGTGTAGCTCAACCACATTTTAGGGAGCTCAACGACCTGTCACACGACACTACCAGATCTGCAGAATATTTGAGTAGGCCACTTACAAAATACTCAAACCCGTCAGACAGTCTGGTGTCACGTAATAAATATTGAGTCGTTAGCATAGTCATGATATACACATTTACAAACAAAGTTACATTTGACTGAATTAATATTATTATCATGTCAATGAGTTATGTCATCATGTCAGTGAAATATGTCATCAGGTAGGTAAGTTTGTGAGAGACTGGTGTCTGCACTAGGAAAACCTGTATAGCAGATCACCAGGGTCCCACCACACGGTATTTCGATTATTTCAACATTAAGTAATTCATTTTAAATGTGAAGGGAAAGTGCATACATAAACAAGAAAAAAATTATAAATAACTTGTAAGTTGTGCGCGTATGATGATGCCTTATTTTTTTTTGACAAGTGTTTGAACCTCTATTATTAGTACGGTACTTAGTGTTCACAGGTACTCGGTACTTATCTGGCAGTGTCAATTATGACAATTATCTGTTGAACAGAAATAAATCAGCCGGTATATGCTAGATAAAAATACCAAGAAATCTCGGCGGGGTACCGAGAGACTGTCTCGGTGCTCGCTCGGTCTCAGTATCGACATAGTGTTGATCTTGATACCGATACCAACACGGATAGTGCCTAACCCACTAGATCTTAGTAATATTCTCGTTTAGGCCCGATCTTAACGACGATCTAGTATTTGATTAAAGGCGGGGAGGATGTAATACTTTAGTTGTTTATGATTATCTGATACTTTGGTGAGACGACCGAATTCCAAAAAAGAGGAGACTATGTATTTAAATCAATTCCTGACTTTGAGTTTCCATGAGTATGGCGCTCGATTTCCAGACCACTGTGCGACGCTGCGCGCCGTACCACTCCCACTCACTGAGCACTCAGACGCCGGCCACTCCGAACATTTTTGTACGGTCTTCATACGTCGCACTTTTATGTTTATTATGGTATTACACCTATATTTAAATACAGTCCACATAGTTTTCTTATAAAGTCCCAGCCGAGTCTATTCAGTGGGAGAAGTGGCAGGCTCACCTCACGTTGATACTGTGTGCTGTGCCTTACTAATACAGTTAACCAACCAGCAAGTAGAGCCGACTCGTAATAACTTGAGTACAATTTGATAGATGTGAGGAGTCGGAAATTCCTACAAGTTAGTTGAATACATTGTTTCAATACACATCGAGTATGCTACCGCAGCGCGGTACGGGGGGGGGGGGGGGGGGGTAAGTCAGTAATATCTTACTGAATACAAAATGTATCCCCAGCCTCTACTAACTGCCCGCTATGTATAAAAACAGTATTTTTGTTCTTAGTATATCAAGTAACTTCACAACTATTCTCCTATGAAAAGTAGAAATAATTAAAAGTTTTTGAAAAACCCGACTTCGAAAAAAAAGAAAAAAAGGGAAAATAACTTTAGTTTCGGAAGGTGGTACAGAGTTTTGATTGCGTCATTAACTTCTTGCCACCGACTTCCGAAAGTAAAGATATTTTCCACTTATTATTAGTGTTTGTTTTGCAAAACGGGTTTTTGCTACTTTTTAGTTGTCATAATATCATCAATAAAAACGTATTATACAAACATCCCCACCTCCTGGTCCAGCGTCCAAAGCTTCCCAAATAGGCCACTGTAGTTCTCTGGCGAGAGGAGCACGTGGCTAAATAATAACAGCCGCTCGGGTTGATCGTTAGGTTAAGCCGTGCTTGCCTAGGTTGGTCTGTGGATGGGTGACCACCCATTACATACCGAGTTTCCTCCGTGCCTCGGAAAGCTTTTGTAGATCTTTGACAGTCGTTAGGCAGTCAATGACCCAAAAAGTCTGACAACCAGTCTTGCCAAGGGGTATCGTTACCCGGTACTAACTCGGTTGTGCAAGTCAGATAGGCAGTCACTCCATGTAAAATACTGGTATTCAGCTGTATTCGGTAAGACTGGAAGCCGACCCCAACATAGTTGGGAAAAGGCTAAGCAAATGAGTTATCTGCCGGGAGCTGGGTGTTCTTGGGGCTTCAAGAAGTCGTGAGATGGTGGACACATCTATTGCCATGACTTGCTTCGTACTTTAGGTGGCCTGTCTTGGATTGCCTGAGTGGAGCGTAGGAAGCTTTTCGGGCTTTTTAGGCTGCCCGGGTTAGTTGTGTGGTCGTATAGGGGATATCGGGAATAGGATTCTTGATTCTTTTTTTCCAGCGCGCATGCGACATCCCTTCGTACAGCAGGTGGTGTGATACCTACTAGCCGGTAAGGCTTATAATAATAATCATTTATTTAACAGATCATACAATCAAATTTATTAGTACATACACATCTTAGACACTAGTGTTAGTACATAATTATATGTCGTACAATTTTGTCAATAATTATTAATAATGTCAAAATAATTAATAATAAAAATGTCAAAACCATCAAACAATAATGTCAAAATCACCATTAATCATGTCAAAATCATTAGTCAGGAAATAAAAAGAAATAAATAAATGACAATAATCAAATAAGCAATAATTAAAAGAAACATTAACTCAAGGCACGAATAGAAGGTAATACTTGAGTTGTGGTCCAGTGCCTGAGTATTAGACCTTACGCCCTGTCGGCCACAGTGACCAAGAGGCTGTTGGCGCTGCCCCGCACTCGCCGCATCAAGGAGGCGACACGCTTTCACATGATTGCGTAAAAATCGTCTATACGTGCCTGCGAACATCCCTGATGCGCTACAGTGTGTCGTGGCAACCCCAAAAACGCCCTGTATGCGTTATTGTACTGGACGCGTAAGGCGATGTAAGCCTTATAAGCTTTTATTGAGAGGAGTTGGTTTTAGGCAGCCCGATATGCATTATCTGACACGTCTCGTTTAGAGCAGTATATATACTTGCTTTAGCGATTTTATTAGCTTTTGCTTTTGAGCAAATCGGTGCTACACTGGGCAGGCAAATACGACAGCAGAAAAACATAGGGACATGCCGGTTGTTTGAAGAACATCGGATGCTGCTCCCAGCTAGTAGAAACTAGACGACGTATACAACAAATTGTTTTCTCCTTCTTGTTTGGTTTATGGCAGTGTGACTTATTTGTTAAGGCCCTGTCCAACGTGACACATAGGTACTTTGGTTTCGCCCAAACTCAAAACTCAAACTCAACTCAAACTCTGCCTCTTGGACGGATTTGGTCGTAGAGCATTACCGTCATAATATTTCCCCAGTGCCTCTGTCAATTTGTGCTCTACATCTTCGAAGGTCACTGATTGAGTCGCTAGAATCGCTAATAAAACGATTTAATACATTAAAAAAAGACAACCGAATACATAACCTACTCTTTAGTTAGAATTCGGTTAAAAAATAATAAACACAATTGGACAATTGTGTTTATTATTTTAACCTCCGTTTCAGTAGGTAGTTGTTCACATATTATTTCGATTTTGTTATTTCAACAATGAGCTGAATGTTAAAGATGTCATTCGTTCAATGCTTTATACGAGCAGGTAATTCCGAGTCTGAGTAAAGTAGAGACTATACAAGCTCGTATAAATTAGTAACCCGCTGATAGGAATGCGAAGAGCATTTCAGGGGATATGTACATTAGTACACATCGCTACTTAACTACGTTTCTTTTACTGAATCAACCACCCCCGTCCAGACACGTGTCTGTGTCTGCGGACACACAGCCGCAACACTTTGACAGGCGAGGCGTGCAGACACTCACGTACAAGAGGTAACTAGAGGTGAACACACACTTGTCATCGCTCCGACCGCGCCACACATCAAATGTTATCAGTCTTTTGTATTCTTGCAAGGAACCTGCACACAACCCCGGCTTGTGTGAACGAATTAACGCATCGGGGAGCAATTAACGCCTCAACATTAATGCTCAGCATTAACTCGCATTGTAATTAAAATGCCTGTTATACGTGCGGGGAAGGTGTGTGCACATCTTAACACCATGTTGGGGGTTAACACCGTAAATTGAGTCGTGAGTTTAATGTAGTTATTTACATCGGACCGCTGTCGGTCTGTGTCGCACCGTGTCGTGCAGTGTTGGCCAGCGGGTCGGTCGGACGGCTGCAGATCGAATAATACTCTTGCTAACCTTATCATCACGCCTCCGCTGAGCTCACGAGAACTATAAACCCGGGTTCCCGACCGCTTCCCGATGTCTCTGCGTAAGAATGTAACATAAATAGCGTTCTGTCACTGTTAGCTTTGAACCACTCCGCCGAGATGAGTGCCCCGGTCTGTGTACTGGTACCTTTGTAGCAGAATGGTATTTGTGTGAGACTGCACAAACATACTCACGATGTCCGCGATTACGCGGAGCCCTAATCAAAATAATATTTGTTCAATCGACAAAGGGAAAACAACTATTAGATACACTTACCATCACGTTGGTACCGGTGATGTGACGTAGTCCCTGGTCACGTCGTATCTGAGTGGGGTGTAAGTATAACTGTGGTTTGTGTGGTGTATGTGTAGTTATGTAGATTCGACAGCAACCAAAGGGCGCTCCACAGCGCGTACCGACGTCTCCCTGGACAAACCTTCCGATCACACACGTGGCACCTTTCACCAATGTCCAACTGAATTTTATCCCGGTTTGCTAACCCAATCGGGGATATACGATAGTCCAGCACTGAATTTAGGAATTTACCGGCGTTCAAATGACACAAAAAAGGCCGGACATAACCAACAAATCACTCGCGGTCAAGACCCAAAATGGCGAGATTTCTCAATTTTCACTCAATAGGCATGATGACAGTAATTGAAAATTACTAAAATATTGTATTTATTTAATAACACTTGCATTGTGGAATACGAAACACGCATTATTTTTATTATTAAGAGCGGGATTGATAAATTATACGATAATTAAAATCTACAAAATTCCTATGTCCGCCATATTAAGTTGAACACCAATCACAGCGCATGACGTCACTTTTGACAACACGCGGGAAATTTTGGTAAACAAATGGTCGAATTTCTGTGGTTTTGTGATTTATCTTATGATACACGGATCATGGAACAACGGTATAGTAAGGCAAACGGTGCTAAATTGACTAAAATCGATGTGATGATGTTGGAAGTTTTTTTTTTGCATAGAAAACGGCCCGATTGACCCGTTTTGCCTTTAGTCTGCAACACGCATGGCGACGAGCGAGTGTTCGGAAAGTGTACCAATCATGATACCGAAGTAAACACAAGGGATCTCATACCACATGTAACTACGCAATATACTTTGATTTATTAATTATTTTCATTTATTTTCCTAATATTCTGATAATGGAGAATAAAAAAAGACAGAGATGGGAAACGCATTTTTATCGTGAGTACGACAAGGACGCGTGCACTACAGACATAGACCAACACCATCTGTCTCTTTTTTCTTATTGGTTTTATCGAGCTATCCCTTTTATATCATTTGAAATGTAGACTGAATAAAAAGTGTTCGCGTGCCGCTGCTGCGCGGAACACTGTTTTCTGTGGTCTTGTAGGTGTATAACATACCTATCTGTTTATTAGAATATCATTGTACAAGTACCTTTACTAATACTACAACACATTTTATAAATGTAATCTATGTAATCATTTTAAAATCACAATATTTTGAGTATTCAAACCAAATAGGTTTAGTAGTATGATAAAAGTATGCCTTTGAAATGCACTTTTGTAATATTGTTTTTAAATTGAACCGTATGTTTATTTGTTTCATTTCTTTGTTTATTTATGGTCTTCCAGGGCACCCTATGGCGATGACCCTGTAAGCTACGTGGGTACAACATAAACGCGAAGAAAATCTGTGCACAGTGGTAAGAAAAATCTGCCCAGAACATAAAGTACATACTAAGTTGTATGCAGTAACTTTATTAATAGATGAACAGCAAGAGACAGTAAATTCAGTCGAATGTCATGATTGTGTAGCTTCACTAGGAGGCTGCAAACATGCCATAGCTTTTTTGATGTTGATGCATCGCCATCCTGTACATCTATCGAGTGTTATTGGATTAAATCCAAACTTTCCAGAGTTGGGACTACGGACATAAATAACTTATTTGGGGTTTGTATTGATGTGTTCCCGCACTGCGGGACCGCACAACACCTGTACTTTTTCGAATTCATTTTAATAATCGCAATTCGCAAATTATTTAAATGTATAGACGTACGAAACCTCTAGCTTTGTTGTGTTGACGTTTTGCACTAGTCAGGTGTGACGTCACCAGCGACGCCATGACACTGGCGAGTGTTTCGGTGGCAATTTTAAATCGAAAAACTAAAATGTTCTTTTTTAACTACATATTAAACCTTAACTGTGACCAAAAATATGAAATTGATTTTAAATAATTTACGTTTCCGAACATTATAGGACAGTTTTTCAAAATTTGTCATCATGCCTATTATCAACAAAATATCAAACACCGATCAGGATTGTATCGGATTACCATTAACTCAAAGTTTCAATCAATAACTACACGACAGCCGCGTGCACCAAATTACAAGACCACGGAAGCAAGCTTTTTCCAAACCAATATTGCACTGACAAGCAAAACGTCATCGCACAGACAACGAAACGTAATCTGTCAAACGTCGAAAAGGTGCGTTCAGAAACTTGGTGGATGAAACAGTATTGTTGGTACCGCTATCATGTTTCGAACATATTTTTACGTATAAAAAACATGATAGATCCTGCTAGGGTTCTCTATTGTATTACCGAACTTTTTTATTCATAATTTAAAGTGCCATAACTTTTTTTGTCCTAATCATCATTTGTCCGAATGATAACTTACCCGAATTTAATATCACATAATATCACATGCCATAAAATTGAAATCCATAAATACAATATGCCCTAAACCCGTTTGTCATAAATATTACAATCAATAATATACAAAAGACTTAAAACCGTTTTCAATAATAGTTATAAATCTTAAATAAAAAAAAAAATGTTTTGATCTTAATAATATTTTTAAAACAAACCGGTATGTTCCCAGACGTTCCCAAAAGGGAACAGAACATTTTTATTTTAATTGTGTCAGTAATGACGGGTAACTACAGGTTAAGCATTACTTGCTATGCTATGAACTTCTCTCAACACAACACATTTTTATACAATATTGCTCTTATGAAATTTGAAAGAATTAAAAAGTAGAACCATCATATCGCAGAAAGTTCACAGTTAGAATCTTTTGGCATACATTTCATATCGGTAGTCACTAAAAGGCAGAAAATCAATTAAACCGTCAATCATTTTACAACATTTGAGTATGAACATAATTATGTGGATTTTATTTTTCCCTGTAATAAGTATGCATACATGCAAACAAACATAAACCATGAATGCAGCAAGCATGCAGCAAACATTCAGCAAGCATGCAGCAAGCATGCAACAAGCTTGCAGCAACCATGCAGCAAGCATGAAACATGCAAGCGAGCAAGCATGCAGCATGCAAGCGAGCAAGCATGCAGCATGCAAGCGAGCAAGCAACATGCAGCAGGCATGGTTTCTGTCACGGCTCCAGCGCTGCGGGGCTCCGGCGGTCCCACGCGAGCTTATCGTCGCAGATGTGTCTAACGCTCACCACCGCAGCTTCGGCTTGCTGGCCGGCTAAAGCCGGCCAGCCTCAGCAGCGGCGGCGAGTGTTACAACCACCTGCTCCTCAACTCGTGGGCCGCCTCGCCCCTCCGCGCCTACGCGATTTTAAATTACACTCTAGGGGTAGGGCAGATAAGACTGCGGGGGTCGGATTTACAGCGATTCGTTTCTGTAACTAAAATCTAATTTTTAGCAAATGTTTTAGGACCAAAAATTTTATTATACTATGAACATTCGGAATAATACACATTATGTAATAAAATACTTAGGACATTTGACTTTATGGCATGTAAAATTAGAAGATTCGATTATTATAGTATTCGATATTATGACAGAACAGTTTTAGAAATAAAGATAATTATGTAAAACAAAATTTCGGGATTTTGAACATTATGGTTACTAAAGTTTATAGCAAACGTTTTATGGATAATGATTTTCGGACAAATTTTTTTAGGAGAATTAAGGGAGTACCTCCTGCTAGGCTTCGCCTTTTCATTTTAAATCATCGTTGAGATGTAATGTAGAGAAAAAAGCAAATACATACATTTTTTTCTTTTGTCCTGGGGTGTGTGTACTGTCGAACAAGCTATTTGGTTTACAGTTTAACCAACAAATTACATTGTAAAATGTAAATCAAATAGCTTGTTCGACCGTACGTTTAACGTAAAAAAAACTTTGAAGTTTATAATTTTACACTTTTTAGTTGTAATAAAACGCACAAACTAAATGTTGGAACTTGGAATACATAACCTCCTTTTTAGAAGTCAGTTAAAAAGTAGAGAGTGAAAAGATCAAACCTATTGTTACTCTGATCACATGACAATCCTTCGACAAACTTTTGTAAAGCAGCTGTGTAACGATTACCACAATACTCCTACTCGGTTCAGCATAAATAAGCAGGAGCGAATCAGTGCAATTGTAAAAACATTAGCTTCTTAACTCGTAATGTAAATATCGCAGAAGGCAGTTAGCGCCGACACTATTATATTAGCGTTGCAGGGCCGGCCGGCAGTCTCGACAGAGATAGTGACAAAATCGCTAACTTTCGATTGCTAAGTAATTACTAATGAATATATTCGGTTGCAATGATAATGTTTGCGAGAAACGCATCTTGGACGTTGAGACTTGTGTTACTGGTAAGCATCATTATTGCTAAAGCAAAAGCTAGCAATTTTGTAGTTATCTCTGTCGAGACTTGTAGTTATCTCTGTCGAGACTAAGCCGGCCCAGCAGGCCTAGCTAAGTTACAAACGTTTCGTATCGATTCTCTTTCTACAATCGTAAACGCCTCGGCGGGCGTAAGCGATTGCAGAAAGCGCTAAATTGGTAGCCAAGTTGACACGACTGAGTCGATCGCTCGTTCTCTAATGTCTGTAGAAAAAACCTACACTTTAGTCTATGGTGAGCGTTCCTACCAATGAGTTTAGCGATCAACATTGTAGAAACTATAACATTCTATTATATCATTTTGAGCGATGTAAACTTGTCTACGAATTTTCTATTCGTTTGTGTTGATCACGTGATTTAATGTTATTTTTATTTTTATTTTATTTTATTTGGGTGGCTTACAGCTAACAATACAAACAATTATAATGATACAAAGAACGAAAAGCCATTTACAAGCCTCCACAGTTAGCAATAAACAATGTTGCACAAACTAATAACTAAGCTATAACTAAGCATAACATACTAACAAAGAATAGGACCAAAATACTATTAAATATAACTAATGAATTATACATTTTCACAAACAACAATGTTTTTAGACAAGGCAGTACTAATTGTCGCTAAGCTGCTTGCAAACAAATCAATTGATGGGTGTTCGTTCATTACAATTTGGTTAAATGCTTTGATTGAACGCAGCAAAAAAGAATTGCTACGGTAAACTGTACGAGCGTAAGGTGCACGAAGAAGATTTCTCATGCGAGAATGGCGTGGCGGCACATTCAGGGACAGCTTAGAAAGAAGTTCAGGACAGTCGATCCTTGATTGTGCTATTTTCACTAGGAACCGTATGTCTGATATATTTCTCCGAGTTACAAGTGGAAGTAAGTGAAATCGTACGCATCGTTCCTTGTAACTCAGATAAGGGATTTTAAATTTATAACCTAAGTATCGCGTGAATTTCCTTTGTATTCGTTCCAATCTGCCTGAATGCACTGCATAATTCGGATTCCAAATTTGACTACCATATTCGAGATGACTGCGGACGTAGGCACAATACAGAATTTTCAGGGTTTTCATTCTTTTAAATGAATTGGCATTACGGATAATGAATCCAAGGGCTTGGGACGCTTTTTTGGCAATATGGTCAACATGACACTCAAAGGTGAGCTTACTGTCGAGAACAACACCAAGGTCTCTGGTGACATGGGTTCGAGATAAAGGCTGATTTGCGATTGAGTAATTAAATATTATTGATAAGTTCTTCCGGGTAAAGGTGATAACTAAGCATTTAGAAATATTAAGATCTAATTTATTTATTCTACAATAGTCAACTAATCTAGATATGTCTGCCTGCAAACGTATAGCATCGTTTAGACTCTTAACCGATGTAAAGATTTTCATGTCATCTGCAAACATTAAGTGTTTAGAATGTTTGAAACATTCGCCGATGTCATTAATAAAGAGAACAAATAATAATGGTCCCAATAGGGAACCCTGTGGCACACCAGAGGGAATGGTTGACCAGGAGGACATAAATCCACTGAGGACCACTGCTTGAGTCCTATTTTGTACATAGGACGAGAACCATCTGTATAGGTCGCCTCTAATGCCCAAATCGAAGAGCTTCCTCAGCAGCGTGTCATGATCGATTCTATCGAACGCCTTGCTGTAGTCGGTGTAAATTGCATCGACCTGAGAACCATTATCCATATGCTCTGTAATAAAGTCTGTGAACAAGACCAGGTTAGATACTGTAGACCTTCCTTTCAGAAACCCGTGTTGTTCAGGACTCAAGCTAGAGGCCACACTGCTGTATAACTGATTATAGACTATGCGTTCCAATACTTTAGCTAGTAGACAAAGTTTTGAGATTGGCCTATAATTTTCAATTTTGTCTTTAGTCCCCTTTTTATGAATGGGCGATATAAAAGCTGATTTCCAAACAGAAGGCACAGTGCCTTCAGATATTGACCTTTTAAATAAAAGTGATACAGGTAAGGCTAATTCCTCAGCGCAATTAACTATAAACACAGCAGGCAAAGCATC
Organism: Xestia xanthographa; assembly: GCA_905147715.2. NCBI lineage: Eukaryota > Metazoa > Arthropoda > Insecta > Lepidoptera > Noctuidae > Xestia > Xestia xanthographa. The sequence goes on from LR990661.1 coordinate 29,219,084, forward strand.
TGGGCCGGCAGATTTAGTCAAGTCGAGAGATTTTAAATGTTTATGAACAGTCACTATGTCAATTTCGATTGTACTTATATCACAGTTGGAAGCACAGCCGGTCGAGCCACAGTTGTGACTTGTAGAGGAAGCGTCTAGGAAGGTTGTCCGAAAATAATTAGCAAAAAGTTCACAAATTCCTTCACCCGAGTCACTTCTACTGTCACCATATGACATACTCGACGGGAAATTGCTGTTCATACGTCTGCTTTTGACATATGACCAAAATAGTTTTGGACTAGTACCTATGGAGGACTCAATTTTAGTCATGTAGGCCTTATAACAAAGCTGTTCAATATCATTGGCTCTATCACGAAGTAATTGATATGTTAAGCGATCAGAAATATTACCGTAGACTTTAAGTTTCCTATAGTATTTAAACTTTTCCTTAAGTATCTTAATGAGCGCCGAGTTGTACCAAGGTGGATATTTAAAGTGTTTACACAGACGCTGAGGGACGTGTTTATCTCTGATTTCGTATAACGCTGAATAAAAATTCCCGACAGCTTCATCCACAGTACCTTTCAATAATATGTCGTCCCAGTTAGTGTCTCGTAGGTCAGATCGAATAAGTTCGTAGTTGCCTTTGTTGTAATGATGCGCCATGCGCGCACTGGCTTTAAGTGACTGAGGTTTTTCAGTAACAAACTGGATTAACAATGCAGGGTGATATGAATCCTCTATAGATAGGGGTTCTAAACATGCTGAGACAGTGACGGGAGTATTTGCAAGGACTAGGTCTAGAATTCTGCCGTGTCTGTTATTAATAAGATTAAATTGCTGTAGGCTACAAAAATCAATGGTATCAACGAAATGGGTAAACAAGCTAGTTTGGGGCACAATAGGTCTAATTCCTTCATTTGAGGTCGTCCAAGTTATCGAACTCATATTAAAGTCTCCAAGAATAATAAATTTATCTGCGGGGTGGTTATTTACTGCGTCCGAAAGATTGTCTAAATAAGCATGTAACTGACTAGCGAAGCTATTGCCTGAATTTTGTTCACACAGGTAGAGAGTACATATGTTAAGTCGGTAGGTAAGTTTATCACAGGTTCTCAATTGAATAGAAATCCAGATGTCTTCCGCACTGGATTGCCAGCCCACATTCTCAACTACAGCAAGTTCACGACGAACAGCCACCAGCACGCCGCCACCGCGCGCCTGCGCTGTGGCTGCGTAGTCACGGTCGCGCCGCCACACTAGGTACCTATCGTCAAAAAGTTCACTGTCCAATATCCCATCAACGAGCCAGGTCTCGGTTAAAGTGATTACATCATAGTTACATTTAGCTAAATTCCTGTAAAAGTTGATCGACTTCGTCCGCAGTCCTCGAACATTCTGATGATAGATGTTTAATTCATACATTATAGAACGCAGTACCAACAAATAAATAGTTTATTACAAAAGTGAGTAGGTACAATGCATGACAAATCCAAATAAAATGTCCGTTTCTCAACAGATAATAAATAATCAACGCTCCATCTACAGCCCCGAAACACAAACAATATGAATAGCTTACGTTTTATTTTATATAAACTATTGGCACATGCATAAGTGACCGTTATTACAGATAGGTCAGAATAAAACTTTAAATGTATGTTCATAGTAATATAAATACCAAGACAATTAATATTTATCTCCAAACTCAAAACACAAAGCTTGAACAAGAAGCATTTCAAATAAACAGAAAACATTTCAACACCCATCAAAACATATTTGTTAGCAATGCGTTGAACATATCTATAATAGCAATATATTACACCTTTCGGCACAAAACAAATCGGAGCGTAAACAAAGCGAGTATGGTCAAATGGACTTTGGACTGAGATAAGCGAGTTGGCGCATTCAATGTTTCGCACGCTGCTAATTAGTGACACTTTCAACAATCGTATAAGTTTTAGAGTACTGTTTATATGGCAAAGCAAAGATGAAATAAATTTAAACTTATGATACGCACAAGCAGCGTTGAAATTAGGCTTTAAATAACAGAAATAGACTAATGCATTTTTTGTAGGTCCCGTTCCGTTGCCACGATGAAAGTTTTGGAGGTGGCATCCCGTTTTACAAAAATCTTCATGTGTTTCACCCACACATACTGGAAGTTTTTTTCCTTGGCAAGGGATTTAGTTTTCGACAGCAACATTTTGTTCCTAACCGTGAGGTGATCATTAACAAAAACCCTTCCCGAACCAGGGATCCCAATATGTTCGGGAAGTAGGGGATCTTTGCAAGAACGGGCAGCTGCGATGTAATCCTCTTTGACATACCTACTCATAAAAGAAACAATGATGTTCTTACTGGTTGTTGTGGACGGTACTCTGTGTACAAAGTTGATTTGGGACTTCAAAATGGGGTAGGAAATTTTGTCACCGATTTTCTTCACTACATCGAAGAGGTTCTCTCTGTCCTTCATCGGCACCCCTTTAATTTCCACATTATTGCTGCGGAGCCACTGATCCATGTCCTGATGCCCGTCCTCAAGTTTGATAATTGCTGACTTGGTGTGTGATACGTCCATCTCCACCGCTTCTACTTTGGATAGTCTCTCATCCAAAGCTAGAACCTTCCCAGGAAGTTCCTTGAGATTAGTTAACTCCTGCCGTAAGAGCTGCACTTCAGATGCCAAGTTGGAGAGAGGAAGAAGGTCTTGACGGATGCTGGACAGTTCACGCATTATTGTATCCAGTGTAACCGGAGCAGGGACCACTGGTGAGGCTGAGCTTGAAAGAGATTGAGTGCTTGTATGACCTGGATTTTTGCAATTAGCACATCTCCAGGTTGCCTGACGCTCCCCGAGCTTGCGATAGCCCTTCTCCGTGACTCCAGAACACGGAAAGTCAAAGTGTTTGCAACACACCGAACACTGAATCGCTTCTGCGACTTCTTCACCACACCTTCCACAGATTACCATAGTTAATAAGTTTATATAGCACTTAACAACAATAATTGATAATATCGCGAACGACCGCTGACAACGTATGGTAGACGCGCGACGCGTTCTCGCTTGGACGTCTGATCGGAACAGCGCTCGCACGGACACTGAACTAATGTTGAGATGATGTCATTCCCATTCTTTTGAATAGTTTTCTACTAGCGTTAACGATTGTAGATTGTCAACTTGGCTAGGGTTGCAGGGCCGGCAGATGCTTGCGAGTAAAGCAAGTCTCTACATCCAAGATGAGTTTCTCGCAAGCATTAAGCGAGAAACGCATCTTGGATGTAGATACTTGCTTGTTGATGTTCTTTTGGTTGCCCTTTGCGTTCCCCGATACCCTGTTTGGACAGTCCCGCGACCCTGGCAGTTGCGTTAACTCCTAAGATATTCATTTAAATTGAATAGTGTTTATGGTAAATACGTTCTTAAATAGATATTGAAGATAATCTATATAGATTAACACCATACACCTTAAATAAGCTTCTAAAATAATGCATTACTTTTTACGCAAAACTTAAAAGATTTAAAAAAATATATGTTGCTGGACATTACACACAGCACCATCTAGTGCCACACTAAGCAACGAGGCTTGTGTCGTGGACACCAGATAGTTGATATACTACATAGATACTTTTTGTTTGTAAATACATACTTATTATACATATAAACATCCATGACTCGGAAACAAATGTCCATGCTCATCACACAAACATTTGCTCCGACCGGGATTCGAACCCGGGACCCTATGAACGTAAGGCAGCCTCACTACCGCTGCGCCAATCGGGTCGTCAAGATGAAAATGGTTAAAGTGACCAACTCTTACACTGTGACCCCATTTATGTTTCGCTAAGAATTATATTTTCAGTCACGCGTACTTTTAATTCTGTGATATTTTCTAAATTATTCACTTTAAGATATACTGTAAAGGTGCTGAAAGATGCTGATGTGCTAATCTATATTAAATGCACAATAAATAAATAAATATTGCTGGACATTACACACAGCGCCATCTAGTGCCACACTAAGCAACGAGGCTTGTGTCGTGGACACCAGATAGTTGATATACTACATAGATACTTTTTTTGTTTGTAAATACATACTTAGTATACATATAAACATCCATGACTCGGAAACAAATGTCCATGCTCATCACACAAACATTTGATCCGACCGGGATTCGAACCCGGGACCCTAAGAACGTAAGGCAGCCTCACTACCGCTGCGCCAATCGGGTCGTCATACAATGTATTTAAGGTACTGAATTGGATAAGGATTAATGCTGTATTGCTTAAAATCGCTTCGTAAATAAGCCATTATTTCTCGTAAAAAGTAAAGTATAAAAAATGGTTATTGTGGGTTATCCTTAAGAGATAGACATATACCATCGCGGATTTTTGTAAACCTTTTTTTATTAAGTTGTACAATACTGTAGTACATTATTTTGATCTATCTCGTAGGGTTCAGCCCATGCAAACGCTGCAATGTAAGCGCAACAAAATGTGTTTATTTACGACATCACATTAGAAACCTCTAAAATTATCAGTGTTTCTCTACTATATTATGCATGTTATATACATATAAACCTTCCTCTTGAATCACCCTATCTATTAAACCCGCATCATCATTTTTTTATTGCATTAGTAAAAACTCGATCATACTGTTAATTTTGCATGTATTCCTACTTATTATTGTTGAAACTACCTTACTTGTTATTAATATTTTTTTGTATCAAAATAATCTGCCTTGCATGTTAAGACCGCTTAGAAAACCATTTGTACTATTTTCATACACACACATAATCACACTTCATTACGCATTAACAAATACTCCACACAAACAACATATACTTGCACTTGCCGAAAACATTACTTTGTCGCTTCTTCCATTCCACAGCCATAAACAAATTAGATCTAATTTCTTTGACGTGCATTTACTATTATTAAACATTCGATAATTTGATTGACTTAGCAAAAAATATTGATAATTTGACCATCTCTAAGGCCCTATCTTGTGATCTGGACAAGTGTTATGAACTATTAACAACAACAAAGAATGGGTTCACCGTCTTGACACAGAACATCCGCAGCATAAGTTGCAATTTCTTGGGTTTGGAGGCGATGTTACAAAGCCTAAAGGTTCAATGCGACGTGCTTGTGCTTACGGAGTGCTGGCTTCAGAATGTTAGCTCTGTACCTTTATTAACAGGTTACCGATCAGTTGCCACTATGAGAAACCTTAAACAAAACGATGGTGTTGTCGTATATTACAGAGAACAACTAACGTTTGTTGTTGAAGAACCCGACTTTGAAGAGGGTAACTGTATTGTACTTAAAAAAGACAATAACTTAGCAATTGTTTCTTTATATCGATCTCCTTCTTACAAAAATATAGACACTTTTCTGGAATCACTGAATAATATTTTGACAGAGATAAAATCGTTTAATAATATAATTGTAATTGGTGACATGAATATTGCAATCAACGCCAGCAAAATTGAGCTTCTCGGAGAGAAATATCTCACCTTGGCTGCTTCTCATGGTCTCTTGCCAGCACACACTGAGGTCACACGTGATGCTAGTGGTACATGTATTGATCACATTTTACTTAAAACCAAAAATCCATGTACAACTCTCGTACCACAAACTAATCTAACAGATCACCATCCAGTTCTTATACACATGGATCTAATGCAACCACATCGTTACGTCCCTTCAACTATAAAAAAGATAAATGCAGACAACCTAAATAGAGACATCCTTAGTATTGATCTAGACCCAGTTTTCCGAACACAAGACCCGGAAATTGCCTTAAACTACCTTATAACCAACATACAATCAGCGTTACAAAAGAACACGAACTCAATAACTCAACCAAGACGTACAAGAATTATAAAACCTTGGATCACACCGGGCTTACTGAGATGCATAAAACATCGGGATAGGTTACATCAAAAATGCAAAAAGTCACCGAGTAACGAGATCTTAAAAGTTACATATACACGTTACAGAAATTTTTGTAACCAAATCCTAAAGAAATTAAAAAGAGCTTACGATAAAAGTCAAGTCGAAATGGCTAGAAACGACCCTAAAAAATTATGGAATGTGATAAAAAGCGTCACTAATACTAAAAAAGATAATAGTTCTCCAACCGAGCTACTAAAAGTCTGTCCCTCTCCTCAGTTGACCGTAAATGAAATGAATGATTACTTCATTAGCGTAGGACGGTCATTGGCTGAGAATATTATTAATTTACACAGATGCGACGATGACAAGCACTTAGTTGTTAATCCAGAAAGGAAATCCCCCTTACACTCGTTCTATTTAAGAAAAACTACAGAGGAAGAGGTAGCACGTTACATAAATAACCTTAAGACAGAATGTTCGGTTGGCTGGGACAACATCTCTAACAAACTATTAAAACAATTTAAGGACTTCATTGTTCCGCCACTAACATTTATTTTTAACCTATGTCTCGAGACAGGCACCTTTCCTCAAGCTCTTAAAAAATCTGTTGTCCGTCCGATAGACAAAGGTGGTGATAAGAAAATGTTCAGCAATTATAGACCCATATCGATCCTGCCATCTTTGTCCAAAATTCTAGAAAAGATTATTAACTCGAGACTTGTGAACTATCTTGAGAAGAACAAACTTCTCTCAGAAAATCAATTTGGTTTTCGCGCAGGCAAATCAACTGATCAGGCTGTGCTTAAACTTACTACTCTTATTAGCACAAAATTAGATAAAGGACAGAAGTGTGTATCGGTCTTTTTAGACCTCGCAAAAGCTTTCGACACTATTTCTGTTCCGATTCTAATACAGAAGCTAGAACACCTTGGTGTACGCGGTACACAGCGTAAGCTTTTTGAAAGTTACTTATCTGAGCGTTACCAGTGTGTACGAGTCGATAACTATTGCAGCAATGAACTCCCTGTGTCATTTGGAATTCCTCAAGGCAGTATTTTAGGACCTACTTTGTTTCTCGTATACATCAATGACCTCACAAACTTAAATATACCAAATTGTGAAGTAATCTCCTACGCTGATGACACCGCTCTAATATTCTCCGCTAATAGTTGGAATGAGGTCTTTGATGCCGCACAAAATGGTTTTCATGTGGTACAAAATTGGCTGTTTGAAAATGTTTTGACTTTAAATACTGAGAAAACCAAATATCTAACTTTTTCTATTCGAAACAACCCGGATTTTGACGCTTCACTTAAGATCATTCCTCATAAGAGTCATAAGTGTAACAGTAGAAACAGCTGCAGTTGTGAACCGCTGGAATGCGTGAAGACTATAAAATACCTCGGTATTACAGTGGACAGTCATCTCAGTTTTAAGCAACACATCAAATTGCTATCATCCAGGGTTCGCAAACTCATTTATATATTTAAAAACCTAAGACACATAACAGATGCGAGTCTCTTAAAACAGATTTACTATGCTATGTGTCAATCTATCATCTCTTACTGTATATCCTCATGGGGGGGCGCCCCAAAAACTACTTTAAAGAGTTTAGAAATTGCACAACGTGCCATTCTAAAAATCTCTACTTTTAAGCCTATACTGTTTCCAACAAGAGAACTATATCAGTACTGTCAAGTGACAACCGTAAGACAAATGTTCGTAGAAACAATTCTTCTTAGGCAACACTGCTCACTAGTATATGATCCTAGTAACATAAATAGGCGTAGGAAACATGAAGTGTGCTCGCGATCGTACAAACCCAAAACAGCGTTCATTAAAAGATTCTTTACGTTTATTGCCCCCCTCATGTACAATAAAATAAACAAAATTCTCAACATCTATCCACTTAATAAATTGCATTGTAAGAAGAAAATTCATCAATATCTCCTTAGTCTTTCGTATGATGAAACTGAGGACCTACTAAAAATTCAAAATTAGTAGACGCTTTACAAACATTCATTCTGTTTTTCGGTACTACACGCACAAATAAACATTACACAAACACACAGATACACACACACACAGATACACACACACAAACACACCCACATACATACGCGGTACTTATATTTTTCATTAGGTTTAAACACGTTAATTCGAATTTTATTTATTTGTATAGATTATATTATTATTATTGGATTAATTGAATGTAATGTGAGCTATAATAGAATTTAATTTTGGAAATTGTTATCATGAATCGATGCAACTTGTATGTCTAGTTTGGCTTAATCATTGTAGTGAAATCTGTTTAGGGGATGGCACTGTTTGCCGAGATACAGGATCCGTCCTAGTTCGGCAACAGAAGATTCCATATTAAAAACTTGTATACTAAGCCTATCAAGTCATATAATATGTTATTGTTATATTATTGTGGTGAAAAATAAATATTATTATTATTATTTCGTTTATTCATTCAAATTCTTACTTAATTACATTTTTAAGTATTTCATAAAATAAAAGCACAAAAAAAAAACACTTAAAAATATAAAAAAATAGAGGTCCACCCGGTGTCGGGAGCAGGGTCCAAGCCACCGGTGGTTAGGGCTGCAGAGACAGGAACCTCCTCACAATGCGAGCCGTATCGAGGAGTACTGCCTTCTGAATCAGGCCCTTGATCCAACCGCCTAAAGAGAGCTTCGATAGATGGTCATCGAAGCTCTTGGCTATAAGGCCATTGGCCGTCACGACAATCGGCACAATGATAACCGAGTTCATATTCCACATGCCGCGAACCTCGTGTGCCAAGTCAAGATATTTTGTTTGTTTCTCTTTCTCAGCTTTCACGAGGTTCTCGTCATGCGGAATGGTAACATCGATTATCATTACGCGGCGCGCTGATCGGTCCATCATCACTATGTCAGGCTTATTGGCGACAATAGTCCTGTCAGTAATGATGGACCGATCCCAGTACAGCGTGACATGGTCATCTTCGAGAACTGGGTCGGGCACATACTTGTAGTACGGTACCTCAGATTCCACAAGTTTATATTTCAAGGCAAGTTGCTGGTGTATAATCCTGGCTACTTGGTTATGCCTGTGCAAGTACTCGCCGTTAGCCAGACGAGAACAACCAGAAATAATATGTCTGATGGACTCACCCGGAAGGTGGCATGCCCGACACACGTCAACCGTCCCGTCCTTCATAATATATTTCCGGTAGTTGTTCGTCAACATAACTTCGTCCATAATCGCACAGACAAAACCTTCAGTTTCCCCAAAGAGGTCGCCGAAACGTAACCAGGACACGGACGCTAGAAAATCTACATCGGGCCCATGAAGAGCCCGGTAGAAGCGCCCGTGAAGCTCTTTGCCTTGCCATACTTCCTTGCGGTCATCGGTGGTAAGTACCTCAGGTCTGTGCCAGTTCTCTTTAGCCATGGACAGCGGGGTGAGTCCCTTGTCCACTGCGACCACATCTCGGTGCATACCCACCTCGGCTTTTAAAAAATATTCTCTGAGACTGCACACCTCGCGGTTGTGGAGGGTCTTCGCGTTTAAAAAGCCTCGACCTCCGCACTTCCGCGGGATGTACAGTCTCATAACCGATGATCGTGGGTGATGCATCCGGCTTTCGGTCAGCAGTGTACGAACTCTTCTATCCAGGGCGTCGAGTTCGGTCTGAGTCCATTTGAGTATGCCGAAAGAGTACATTAAAACCGGCATGACCCAACCATTGAAGGCGCGCACCTTGTTCCCACCTGAAAGAAGGCTATTTAATACCTTTCTCAGGCGACCGAAGAAGCGCTCACTCAATGATTGCTTCATGTCAGTTACATTAATGCCTAACGCTTCCGACATACCCAAATACTTATAGGTTTCGGATGAGGAAAGAGATTTCAGGTGTATGGAGTCCGAGAGTTGAAGTCCCTCGGACTCCATAATCTCCCCTCGCTTTACATACATGACTGCACATTTGTCCACACCAAATTCCATCCTGATGGCGCTACTAAAAGTTTCAGTTACTTTCAGTAGCTCCATCAGTCGCAATTTGTTGGGGGCAAAGAGTTTCAGATCATCCATGTAAAGCAGGTGAGATATAACCTGACCATCCTTCCTCAACCGGTAGCCTAGGCCTGAATTCTCCAGCAATGTGCTTAGAGGATTCAGGGCTAAACAGAACCAAAGTGGACTCAGACTGTCGCCCTGGAATATTCCCCGCTTAATCCATACAGGCTCATCGCTCCCCTGGATCTGTCGACATCCTGGATATCGAAGGACCGTCTTCCATTGCCCCATACATGACTCAAGAAAGGTGCGTAGAGTTGTATCTACTTTGTACAACTCCAGCACCCTCATGAGCCACGTATGTGGCACCGAGTCATAGGCCTTCTTATAATCTATCCAACATGTCGACAGATCTTTGCGAGATCGACGAACCTGTTGGCTAATGGCCATGTCGATGAGGAGTAGCTCCTTAGTACCGCGGGACCCATTCCTACATCCATTCTGAGAGGCTGACATGATGGAGTTTTTGTCAATGTGTGTATTAATTTTCATTCTCAGAATGGATGTAAGAAGCTTGTAGATCGTCGACAAACACGTGATCGGTCTATAATTTTTGGGTTCCGCGGGACTACCTGAGTTATGGAGCAGGTGGGTAACGCCTGTTGTTAAAAACTGTGGGAGGGACCCGGACTCTAAGGATGACTGGAATTGCGATGCCAGGCAAGTGTGTGAACTACTAAACCATTTGAGCCAGAAGTTGTGCAGTCCGTCCGGTCCCGGGGATTTCCAATTTGGTAACGGACGAACTGCTCTGGCTAAATCTAAAGGTGTTATAAAAATTGGCTCCATTTCTGGGATAGGTTCACACACTCGCTCGACATCACGCATCCAGTCAGCCTCAGTATGACAAACGGGTACCGACCAGATGCTGCGCCAGAAAGAACCCGTGGCGGCATCATCCGGGCGGCACACGTCTGTCATATTTTGCTCGGGTCGCTCCCAAGCTCTGTATACCCACCTCTCATCGCTCTGGAACATGCGATTCTGTGAATACCGATCAACCCGCCGCTTATACCTCCGAATACGGTTCGCCCATGCATAAACTTTCTGCTTCAGGAAGTCGATGCGCTCTGTGGCACGGGACATGTATTCTTGAGGACTGGTTTCAGTCCCCGAGAATGCCCGCCTCACAAAGCGCATCACCCGTGGTCGTGTATTGCCCTCCCTGAAGCAGTATAGTTTGCCGATGAGTACCCTGGCCCCGTCGATACGGCGCTCGATCCTGCGCTGCCAGGCTGGTACGGCTGGTTTTGGTCGAGTAGCTACGTCACAATTTGGAAACTTGACATTAGCTAAACGACATGCCGCAACAGCCCCACAGAACAGGATCGAGTGTGTATCAACGAGGTTCTCGCTACTCTCGAATATATTCTTGAGTTGCGAGTCCAAGGCACACACCAACGCCCTATTTTTCTTATGCATGGGTAACCGTGGTAATCGGGGCCTAAGTTCGGTAGGAGTAAACCGATATTCACGAAGCGCATCCTCCAGAGCGTTCCTCAATCGGTCGTTGCACTGGCTACTTACCGTGGCAACCCTATCATCCTCCTCTACAACAGCAGGGATCGAACGCGGTAGGGTTACATTAATATCTGACACTTGCACCGCGGTTTGTGTCGGAGTTAGGATGATAAGGTTGCTCAGTACTTCTGAGCGCAGCCTATCAAGCGCGGCGTCGTCCAACCTGTGGTTGCGTTGGATGACCCGCACCTGATCCGACAGTCGTTGGGCCGAGACGTTGACGGTTGGTTCAAGATCCTGGAACAGAGACAGCATCCTAACACGGTACGCAATGAGGTTAGTTCCCCCCTCTGTAGACCCGTAGTATGCGCGCATGACGTTCTCGTTCATTGATTGAGTCCATTTCATGCGCTGCACACAACCACCGGTAGCGGGGACCCGGCTCGGGGCCTGTTGGCCCCTAAGTCCCAAGCCCTTCAGTGGCCGGCCTCTCCCCGCACGACGTACAGGTGGTGGCGACGTCGGCGGAGAGAAATATTCGTCGCTCGAGCTCGACGCAACTGCCGCAACCGGTGACACTGGTGATCCGTGGTCCGGCGGCGGCGAGGCGGAGCTGAGCAACGAGTCCGGAGTTGGTAGGCGTGCACGTCGTGCTGCTGCTCTCGTTATCATAATATCTAGTCGTCGTTAATCATCTTATAATGTACTCTGTGATCTAAACATTTTCTGTATCAATCATTTTCCGTTTTTTCTTCTATGACATCTGTCAGTCGTTGTCATTGTTCTTCGTATTTTTATTAACTTCTTGAAATTGTGGAGGTTTTAATTTTGTAAATAAATGATATGGTTTCTTATTTCCTTCGCTTCGGGCACAGAAGTATAGCCAAAAAATTCAGTGGTTTTTAAAAAATATACGGAATAAATTGCGTGATAAAAAAACGACGTATATGTCATCGAGAGTTGCCAGCTTTCTTTTTATTATTATTTATTTATTTATTTATTATTTTATTATTATTATTATTATCAAAATCCGTTGCTTATTTTTAAAGATCTAAGCATACATAGGGACTAGTGTTGCCAGGTCCGATTGGATTAAAATCGGGGCAGATTGTAAAAGAAATCGGGATTTAGGGTTTTAAATCGGGACAAGCAAAACTATTTTTTTATTTCAACTAAGGACCAGCGCACATATGGTGAAGCGCAGCGCAGAGCATGCCCGCGAAGTTTTCTAAACGTGTGACACATTTTAGGCGAATTTCTTACCGAGAATGCGCGCATCCGCGCGGAGACTGCGCGAGTATGCGCTAGACTGCGCATAATCGACACACCATCGTGATTCGTTTTGCAATTTTTTGAGAGTCCAAACGTGTACATTCGCAGTCACGTTCCTGCGCGCTTTCTTTCGCATGTAGTCGCTTCGATGCTCTTCAGGAATGAATTGTCGTATTCATTTATTTTAGACTAGCTGACCCGCGCAACTTCGTCTGCGTCACATGAGAGAGAGAGGGTTAGAGAGAGTGGAGTCAACCTTGAAAGACAGACATAATGCTATCGCGGTTTTTTTAGAACGCTTTAAAACGAAAAATTCCCTAATACATGATTGTTGCGCAACTTTAACCGTTTATGCAGCGCCCGCAAAGGAAGCTCTCGAAAGAAATAAATTTTCCTTGTTTTTGCAACATTTATCATTGATGCTCCGCTCCTTTTAATTATAGCGTGATGTTAGATAACCTATAGCCATCCTCGATAACTATTCAACACTAAAAGTTTTCCTGTAATTAGCGCGTTCAACCAACCAAAATCTCTTTAGCTTTATAACATTAGTAGATATATACCTACGTAGATCCAAGTGGGTAACAATTTAATTTCTTCGATATATTTGCATTAATCGCTAAAATAATCTACTTATGTTTTTCCAAAAAAGGGCTTACCTCGACAGCCTTTTTTTTTCGGATGGGAAATCATCAAATGACTCCTCCCGCTCTGGGCGGACCAGGAGGCAGTGTCATACTTTTACTGACTAAACCCATCCATGTTCCTTCATCGCCTTTTGTGTTCCGGGGCCACGGTATCTCTTTAGAACAGTCCCGCAACCCCGGCAGGCATCGGCCCTTGCGGACCCCTTCCTATTGCTGACTCTCTTTGAGGCGCGCGTCGAACACGAACGTGCCGTCGACACGGCCTGTCGTCATGAGACAGACGGACGGCGAGCTAGCCCATAGCCCACCGTCCACAGGCCCGCGCGTACGGTGGCCGGGGGCCACGTGGTGGCCCCGGACGCCCGGGGCGTCTCCCGCGGCGGCCGGGACGTTTAGAGGTTCTCTCCCTCTCACGTTCCGCCACCTCCTTCATCCTTAGACACTCGATGACAGTCATACTCCAGCTAGGTCGAAAGTTCTCATCAAAGGTGCAAGAAATTAGCCCAGACACGATTTTTCAATTATAAATGGGACCAACTTTGAGATGTACCTACGCTTTTTACAAAGAAAAGGACCATGTACGGACTTCTCTGTAAAAGTTATCCGTGGTCATATATAAAAAAAATACGCGTCGAATTGAGAACTGCCTTCTTTTTGTTTCGTCGGTTAAAAAACCAATCTTGAGGCAATTTACACGTTTGCGGCGGCGACCTCTCGCGTCCGGCCCTGGTGCAAGCCATGGTCCGGAGCGAGACGGAATGGGACGCCGTCACCTCCTTCTGCGAAGCAGTAATGCTGGAGAAGGAGGTGGCGGAACGTGAGAGAGAGAGAACCTCTCAACGTCCCGGCCGCCGAGGCAGACGCCCCGGGCTTCCGGGGCAACCACGTGGCCCCCGGCCACCGTAGGCGCGGGCCTGGGGACGGTGGGCTATGGGCTAGCTCGCCGTCCGTCCGTCTCATGACGACAGGCCGTGTCGACGGCGCGTTCGTGTTCCACGCGCGCCTAAAAGAGAGTCAGCAAAAAGGAAGGGCCGATCCGCAAGGACCGATGTCTGCCGGGGTTGCGGGACTGTTCGAAAGAGATACCGTGGCCCCGGAACAAAAGGGCGATGAAGGAACATGGCTGGGTTTTAGTCAGTAAAAGTCTGACACTCCCTCCTGCTCCGCCCAGAGCAGGAGTCATTTGATGATTTCCCATCCGAAAAAAAAAAACAAAAAATAGGCAACTGACACGGGCGAGGGTCCTTCAATTCAGAAAATGGAGTGAAATAAACAACGCCGTCTATCGACCACCTATGCTATATATACCTATGCTATATTTTTTTTTAAAGCTGGTCAGTCGATTTAAAAGTTATGACTGTGGTGAGCACATTTTTAGTCATTGGTATCATTTTAGTTCAACAGATGTCGCTGCATGTATGTATCTTACATTTGATGATTAGTTCTTCTTGAAAACTTTAAGTTCATATATCTTTTGATAGAATACCGATTTCAATGAAACAAACACTAAATCATACCCCAAGTTACACACAATTTTTATGTATAAACATTGTCAGCATTGAATTCGTAGATTTTACGTGATGTGCGCACAAACAAACAGACAAACAGACAAAAATTTCAAAAATGATGGAAATGAGTTCTGTTACTTATCTTTTCACACGCTGGCTATTTTTTGTTTCAATTTCTTCAATGTACAAAAATGACTTTTCTACAGATTTATTATATGTATAGATATTATTTCAATGAGGAGAATGTCGATAATAGTTTGGCAGTGAAAAATGCATTGACGGTTTTAAATGTTTAAGTAACTTATTTTTTCGTTACATTTTGCTGCCTTTAGGATTGCCTTGTTTTTTATAACGTAGTTATAAAATTCACTGCACGTCATGCTAAAGATAGTTTAATTTGAATTTCCGTTATGAAATGTTCGAGTATCGTTTTCCGTTCGGTTTCGGTTCTGAGCGAGAAATAGAGAACAAGCTAGTGATGCGATGCGCACGATTTTGAACGCATTGTCGCTCTCGACATGGTTAGTCGAAGGCAACTGTTGCAAATTTGTAATACATAATTACATTATATTTTTTGGCAATGATTATGGTTCCTATTAAAGTTCTTAAATTATCGGGACTTTTAGCGTCCCGATCAGGTGCAAATCGGGACGCGTCCTCAGACCCTTGAAAATCGGGACGTTTTGCGCAAATCGGGACACCTGGCAACACTAATAGGGACAGACAGACAGCGGGAAGTGACTTTGTTTTATACTATGTAGTGATGATATATATGTATTAGATATTGCAAAGAACCGAAGACGAAGACATTAAGTATAGAAGACAAAATACGTTCTTTTGAAACACTGAATAATTTAAAACTAAAGAAACGATAGACGGACTATGTGAAGGATGACATGCTAGAAAGCAGGTGACGAGTAACAGAAAAATAAGGAAGAAGACATGCTGACGTAATCCCAACTTATTAAGAGTAGGCGCTCTAAATATATTGGGATTAGGGCACGAGAATGATGATGATGGTTTAGAATTATATTCGTTCTATTCAATGCTCGTGATATAACACGGCTTGTTCGATTGTTTAAAATTATATTCGTATTATTCAATGCTCGTGATATAACACGGCTTGTTCGATTGTTTAAAATTATATTCGTTCTATTCAGTGATCGTGATATAACACGGATCGTTCGATTGTTTAAAATTAAATTCGTTATATTCAATGATCGTGATATAACACGGCTTGTTCGATTGTTTTAAAATTATATTCGTTCTATTCAATGATCGTGATATAACACGGCTTGTTCGATTGATCATACCTCGTGCTCTGAACAAACCACGCGCTTGTATTTATTGCAATAAAGTCAGCTGACGCCTACGGGCTACGAAGGTACAGAGGCCCTACTCTCTAACGCTTCGTCCGTAATTCAGATCTACCCGTGTAGCTCGCGCACGTCTGCAGATAAGTACGAGTGAGAGAGACGGATAGCTCTGAATTACGGACGAAGCGTTAGGGAGTAGGGTCTAAGGCACTGAGTACAGGGGCTGTTACTGTACCACAGGGTTGCTTTATGTCAAACAACATAATTATTGTTTGACATTTATATCATACATAACTTCGTAGAAATTACGTAAATAAACTGTTATGCTTGTTTGTAATGAAGAAAACTATTTAGTACGTGAAGGGAGATAAACACGAATAACTAAATCTAGTCACACAATCAGTACAATGGCTCCTGATATCACCCACTTTACACTAAAATAAACAATGTTCCGAATATAAACAATAAATGTTATTTAATCCGTTGACACGAATCTGTGCCACAGATACGACTGATACGAGTCTAGACAACAATAACAATATAATCCTAATATACCTTAACTCTTTATTACCTCTTGCTAATTAGGACTGATACACGAAGACACTATGTAGATACGCAGATAGAGTATTCATATAAATAACTAGCTTAGGCCCGCGGCTTAGCCAAGAGATTTACACCTAAACAACACTAAGATCATTAAAAGTAATGAAAAATACCTTGGACTTAGGTTAGACAACAAACTAAATTGGCAAGCACACATTGATTACATAAAATCAAAAATAACATCGCTAACGGGATCAATGCGCAGGTACATAGACAACATTCCAAAAAACATCCGCTACAACATTTACAACTCATTAATTCGCTCACACATAAATTATCTAATGGAAATCTGAGGATGCGCCACACAATCCACAATTAAAGATCTAAAAATAACACAAAATAAAATAATTAAACTTTTAATCAACTACGATTATGACACACCCACATCCAAACTATACAAAAATACCAAACTAATGAGCATTCATCAACGTTACACATTCAATTCCTGTGTTCTCATTAGAAAAAATCTTAACAAAACCATACACACAGTTATCCTTTGTAACGTTGTAGAAACTCAGAATAGTTTCTACCGTTACTTTGTAAACATAACCTATTCAACACTTTAATTAAGTTAAATGTCAAAACAAACGCCACAGAGTATACATACTCATTGGGCCGTCCAGTTACTAAACGACTAAAATTAGCTGTTTTTACCAGCGCTGTGCGCGCGTTACGTGTATCTGATCGAATGAGTGAAGACTTGTCTATGCGTAAACACGCCAGTATAAATGTCACGGACTCGCGGTGACGAGTCCTTTTTTGGAAATATTCTGCTCCCAGTGACTGGACGCGTTCTCTCATCGGAAATTAAATTTCTAGAAGTATTCGCGATCTAGAATATTCGGGCTTAAAGCAGGCAGCTTTAATTTTTGTTAGTAACCTAACTCTTTTCGTTTTGTGTCTACGTAAACCCCATACTGGGTAAGTGTTGAACAGCAATTCACAGCAATTCACGTTTTCATATTTTGTGTATCACTAGCTACGTGGTCTCAAGATGTGAGCCACTTTCTATCACCGTTTTTACTATGCACATTCAAATGCTTAAATCATGTAGCCTTCAGCCGAGTGTGTTTGACATTTTTCATGACACTCATAATGTGCAAATCATGTCGTGCTTACCACCACCATCATGTAAACTCCGTACTGATTGTGACTACCACACATCACCTTCATTGGCGCACGGGTATTTCTCGCTTTGCTTTTGCCTTGGTGTCACAATCAGCAGGGATGACTGCTAGCCATTCCGTGACACGCTGGACGTTATTTTCCAGGGTTCAAGATTACGGCTGACGTTCAA
Organism: Xestia xanthographa; assembly: GCA_905147715.2. Lineage (NCBI taxonomy): Eukaryota > Metazoa > Arthropoda > Insecta > Lepidoptera > Noctuidae > Xestia > Xestia xanthographa. Next base: position 29,237,133 of record LR990661.1, read on the forward strand.
GATTCCGGCTGACAGTCAGGATTTCGGCTGACAACCGTTTTACCGGCATCCAATTTGCCGCGGGCTCCGCAGCGGGTACCTTTTACCTGCGTGGCCGCGTCGAAATTCTACGGGTCGGCGCGAACATCTGCCGTCCGTCACCCTACCTGGCGTCCGCAGCGTGGCACACCGCTACGGTCATCGTCACGCCGGGCTGAGCCAGGAGAGTACCGTGCAAACCCCCCGGGCGGGCTTGGAAAACTTGTGACCATAAACCTACCCACACCCGTTTAGTTTATTAATATATTTTTATGTTGACTTGGGTCCGTGGTTTTCTTTTATTTACCCCCACGGACACCCTTGCCGTCACACCTTCAACATGAAAACATCCAAATACAGCCAAAGAAACCCTAACCAAATTTAGACGCGCCCCCCGCGAACGCAGTGTGGCAGGAAAAATATAAATTACGAAGGTGTTCAACTTTAAAACAATCTACCGGCAGATATCTGGAGCACATCTTCTTTCATCTTCTTTCAACGTTGGGCTTATATTAAAGGTAAAATTCGCGATAAATACCCGTTTACATGTGTATTATAATGTGATCTTTCAATTTATTGAAAGCTAAGCTCAAGCAGTACGACACAAACAACACAAAACTATTAAATTAACGATTTAACGATATAAACACGTCTGTCACACAATAATAAATATCGACCTACCTACATTAAGAGAACAAAACTGTTAGCTACTGGACTACACTTTACTCTAGTTATGTATTTATTCAATAAGTGAACAATCAAAATCAAAGCATTTATTTCAAGTAGGCCAGTTACAGGCACTTTTGAATTGTCGAAACAAATATGAAAATTAAATGTAGCTACAGTCCCAGTCACAAGACATAAAAACTGTGAAAGTACTGTACTTGCCCATTCCCTAGCGTAGATCTCTATGGAGAAGAACGGGCAAGAAACTCCATGGACACTCTTTTAAATCATAATATTTTTACAAAATCTTGGTTACATCATGAATGTTGAGATGGTACATTATGTGAGAACAATGTAGCAAGATGTGTACGTTAAAGGTGTCCATAGTAAAAACAAAACAAAAACAATTAAAAAATAAAATTATTAAATTCAAATAAGCCGTGGCAACCAAGAGCTGACCAGTCCCAACTGACAGCGCTCGTTCACGAACACGACGCATGTATCAGCACCATTCAACTCAACCATTTTGAAGGGAACTAAATGATCCGACACACGCGTCACCATCAGCGAGACATTTGAGTGAGCATGACATATCTCCTAACCGCCACAGCACATTCAAGTCAAGGAAAAACAATGTGTTCTTTTAGAATAAATAAAGAATATTTAAACCCAACCCAACACTTCTGCAAATTCCTAAAACTACTTTAGGTGTTCTACTGTAGCTAGAAGTTCTGTCAACCCTCGGAGCCAATAAACATTACAGTGAAAAAGTCCTAGAACAGTATGCTGTTTATAAATCTAATCAGGATGAAACACTTTACAATTTTTACTAATTATTTTCTAAACTATGTGAATCCTTTTGTGCTATTGGTTTTAAATATAGACCTACCTTTTGGCACCAATTTCGTTAAAATATCTCTAAAATAGTCATTTTCAAACTACGTATTATATAAGAAATCCAAAAAAAGTAACTCTTCTAAAACTTAATTAGAAACTACATGACAATAACTGAAATAGTAAAATAACCTAAAATGTAAACATTGTCTGATTTTACCAATTTGGCCATTGCTGGGAGACGTGAAAATTGGGATTGTGAAACCTTCCCAAATGCTCTAATTTATGGCAAAATTTTAGCCCAAGTTTCTATGGAGTTTGGGTTTCTCGTTTAGCGAATGACCCACTTCGACACAAACTTCATCCCCCTTTTCACCCCCTTATGGGGTGAAAAAAAAAAAAAAAAACAACGAATTATGTTGTGTTAGTTATCTAAAGGGTGTAAAAAGACTCTTAACGAAGCTGAAAGGTACTTGTTCTCCCCGTCATTGCGATATTTTTTTGTTCAAGACCATACCTGGGAACCTTCTACTCGTAGTTGCGGAGATATTGGGGGTCAAAGTTCCAACTTTTTCACAAGTTATTTTTTTTAATACAATAATTTTTACCTACCACCTTCACGATCCCCGTACTATTCAATCCATTCATCAGCACAATGTTTTAAGTGCGTTAAATTAAGTCCCACCGAAAAGTCTGATTCTTCACCCCAATAAAGTAATTTTCCAACAAAAATTTTTGCGTGGGGTACTTAGTTTGGTGTTCAGAATGCTTGGTTGACGGCTTCTTGGAGAATCTGTTTACACCCATGATTTTAACTTAAAAATAAAGAACTTAAATTATAAACAAAGCCTTTTCATCTTTCACCCCCTTTTCACCCCCATAAGGGTTGAAATTCTGACAACACCGTTGTATTAGCTTCCAACCAGTCTAGATAGTAAATTTAGTGATTTTGACTTCGAAAATCAAAGACTTTCCATACACAACTTTATACCCCTTTTTAACCCTTCTTATTATGAAAAACGCTAAGACACGTGTAAATTAATTTGTAATCATCTGCCAAAACACAAAATTTGAAGATCCTAACTTTAAAGCTAAAGATTTTCCATGCAAACTTTCATCCCCTATTTAACTCTCCTATGGGTTGAATTTCTAAAAATCCTGTGTGTGTGTATGTTTGTAATGAAAAACTCAAAAACTACTGCGCCGATTTCAAAAATTCTTTCACCATTAGAAAGCTACATTCACCCTGAGTAACATAAGCTATATTTTATCCCCGTACTCCCACGGGAACGGGAACTACGCGGGTGAAACCGCGTGACGTCCGCTAGTCGCCAATAAAATCAAAGAGCGGAACTCTATCGGTACTCTAATTACATCGCATTACACTTCATTTGCACACTCCAGGGCCGTCAAACTTCTCGCAATCTGATACTAAACATATTTTCGTTCACACTATCATAACTTATTGTTACACAATATTTTCTAAAGGATTGCATTTTGGAAAAGACCAAACTAGATGTGACATAAATTAAGTTAGGACCAAAGTAGGTAGGCGTTTTTGATTTATCCGATTTATTATATTTACTAGATAATCTGATGAAATATTTTTTTTTATTAAATTGTTTAAAAAATATTAAGTGTTTGACAATCCTATGAAATAGCTAAAGTACGTTACATTAAAACCTATAATTTGTATCTCATACAATCATGGTGACAAATACCTAGTTTCCCTGACTTTCACCGGTTGGATGGCCAGTGGGCGGGTCCGCGCGCCGCCACTAGACGTCCCGCGTCATTACGACAACGTAGGAATACGTGAGCGACACTTAAACTCCTATTATCACACATAACGCGAACAATCCGCTAATGTCATCCCCCCCCCTCTCCCCTGGCCCGCCGGCACCTCTCAGATTTACATATAATTGCGCACGCGGCGTCATCACCCCCCGCCGCACCGCGGAACACATTACGGACAACACTCATACTGAACTGACTTCCTAGTCATCAAGAGCGCACTCACACACACACATCCTCCGCTCACAGGCAAGTCACCGTGGTTCCACGCGATGTTCTCTGTAGACCAGTCACAAGGTCAGGGTAATGAGCGTAACACGCGTGTGCGTGCCCTCGCGACAACGTCGGGGAGAGAAGCCACAGCGCACTACAGCCTGCGACCACAGTACTCTAGCGATACACACTGTCGTATACTTCGCAGGCTCCACGCATCCAACGACGGCTAGTTCGTGTCGCGAGAGAGTTTCATAGTACCGTGTGCTGTAGGCAGTTACGCAATTTTGATTGCAGGCCTAAATAAATATGTCACACCACATTTGTGTTCGCGGTTTACAACTGTCATGTTAGTTTCGTAAAGAGTTATGCTTTAGGAGCTACGCCTACGCCCGCTCGTACATAATTGTGTTAATATTAGGACATTTAGTGGGCGATTTCTGTAAACTATTACAACAGTTAAGGATGTGCGTAACTACCACTCATACAATTTACTATAACTCATACACTGCTATTATAGGACTGATATTTATTTATTTATTTATAACAATCTTACCTACACTATCATTACAGATCTATGATCTAATGTGACAGAGTGGCCTTACTAACTAAATCCTAAATCTACACCTTATACCTAGTTTAAAAAATATCTTAATCTAAATAACATAATACATATTATATAGTGTAACTTTTGCGAATTCACTCAAGTTGCACCACAATACATCAACCCTTCCGTGAACCTCATTCACCACACGTATGGCTCTAGTGAGAGGAGTTCTCGCCAGTAGGTTGGTCCTGGTGTAGATTAACTATTGCTTGTTGGAAAGCTAGTGAACGCTGTCATTTTATTTTGCTTCTACTTTCATTCCACTTCGAGTAAGCTAACGAGGTGATCAAGACTTCCCAGTATAACAACAGAGGTTTTTTTGCCCATTTTTTTACTTTCGTTGGGTCGATTGTTCGCAAAAGACGGTTAGGACGATGTTTATTTGCGCTGCTTTGTAGCTTTGCCAGTTCACACTTGACTAGTTTACGTATCAACCAATTCAATAATGATAAATTATGTCAATCCCGGTAATCTCGCGACAAGTGGTCGGAGTGCGTATCATAACTAACGTCGCATGCTGCGCCACTTATAAAGAAACTATGCCGGGAGGCCCACCGATATAAATCTAAATCAGCTAAATAAATCCTAGATAGATTGTTGATACTTCCACTAAGTTAAAAAAAAAAACCCTTTATTTGCTAAATTAAAATACCTTGCACAGTTCAATAAGTTACAAATAATAATAATAATAAAAACTTTATTGCATAAAATGTGTTGCAGTAAATACAATAAAAACAGTTGCACTTTACAAAATATGAACACTATATACAACATTATGGTTGGGGTACTGTCCTCTTAGATAGGCTACATAATAGCCTGTAGTAAAGAGAAACAGTGCCGTATCCCTCAATAATGGAAAAATCAATTGCTTAGTGTTTACTTAAATTAAAAATCAATGTTACTAGTTAATAACGTAAAACAAATAAATATGAATATGCCTGAAAGTATTAAAGTCTATATCAGATATGAGTAAGTGTGCTGTGTGGGTGTATGTGTGTGTGTGTGTGTTTGTGTTTGTGTTTTGAGTGATGTTTGTGTGAAGCGTGTATACATATGATAGTGCAAAAAGAGAATAAAAAAAAAAAAAGGATTCAGTGTGGGAGAAAAGATTCAGTTTCGTCATATGTTTTGTCTAGTAGGAAGGAGCGGACTGCTGATTTACATTCTTGAACGGATAAACAGTATACTGAGACATTTGCATTAATTTTGTTGTACAAGAAAGGGCCGAGATAATAGAAAAATTTTTTCGTAAAGGAGTAGCGAGGCTGTGGAAGGGAACAAATTAAATCTTTACGACGTTTTTTAAGTTTAACAAAGGGAGTTAGGTGATGTTGAAATAAAATTGCGTGAAAAATAAACAACTGTCGTACATTAAGAACATTGCATTCTTTATATAACAGAGTGGTGGAAAATAAAATTGGACGAAAGGTTGCTATTTTTAATATCGCTCTGTGCGCAATTTCCAATGGAAGTAATGTGGTTTTAGAAGCACCACCCCAGCAAGAAATGCAGTAAGATAATATTGACTGACAGAGCGCATAGTAGACATTGCGAATAATAAATTGGTTAGCTACAATTCTAAGTGTTTTGAAAATAAACATTAACTTACGCACTCTGCCTGTCAATACATCCACATGGGCCTTAAAGTTTAAGGTATTATCCAAAATTACGCCAAGGTATCTAATATTATTTACAGACTCTATTTGAGCGCAGTTACAATTTAGTGTAGTTTGTGTGAGACATGTGTGAGCTGTGAGTGTTAGAGTATTTTTTGGTTGGGATTTTGAACTAATAGAAAAAGTGATATATTTAGTTTTGCTTGTGTTGAGTGTTAGGGTGTGAGCCAAAAGCCAGTCAAGGGTGGAGTCGAGACCCCTTTGAGCTTTAATTTGAAGTTCTGACCAGGAGTCTGCGGAGAAAGTTATTGCGGTATCATCTGCATAAGTTACAATATTGGAATTTGGGATACTTAGATTGCAGAGGTCATTGATAAAAACCAGAAATAATGTAGGACCAAGAATACTCCCCTGTGGCACCCCATACTCAATAGGAAGCTCGTTACTAACGGTGTTTCCTATTTTAACCACTTGCGTTCGACCTGTGAGGTAACTTCGGAATAACTGGAGTTGTGGACCTCTGACACCAATGTTTTCGAGTTTTTGAAGAAGGGTTTTAATGGGAACGGTATCAAACGCTTTCGCGAGGTCTAAAAATATTGTAAGTACTTTTTTATTATTATTAAGGTTTGAAACAATAAAAGTAGTCAATTCGTGTACAGCGTCAGAGGTGGACTTTTTTACGCGAAAACCGAATTGCTGTGGTGAAATAAGATTAAAGCGCTCCAAATAGCCTCTCAACCTTTTATTAATGAGGCGTTCCATTACTTTGGACAGAGCACTTAGCACTGCAATTGGTCGATAGTTGTTAATAAGGTTCCCATCGCCACCCTTGAGGATGGGGTGAATAACTGCCTTTTTTAATGATGTGGGAAAGACGGAGGTCTGAAAAGAGAGATTAAAAATATGGCATATAATAGGTGCCAGAGTACCAGAGTACCTTTTCAAAATGGTAGGTGAGATCCCGTCCCAGCCAGTTGCTGCACTAGGTCTTAAAGAATTGATAGTTTTCAGGATCTCATCATTGTCGGTTTCTTCCAGGACAAAGGAAGACAAGCAGGTAGGAGTCTGTGACGAGGTCGTTAGTGATGGTTGCACAGTATTCCCGGTGATTTTATCAGCCAGCTCCTTTCCGATGCTGACGAAAAAATCATTTACTTTGTTACATGAATCAGTTGGGGAATGTGAATTGAGTAATAGTTGAGTAGCGTGCTTTGATTTGGTAGAGTAAGTTATGTTTTTTATTGCAGTCCAGAGTGCCTTAGAATTTTTTCCTGCATTTTTTAGTTGGTCACTGTCGTACTGTCGGCTTTTTTTAGGAGTTTAGTACAGAAATTTCTGTAACGTTTATAGGTCATATGGAGGATTTCGTTGTTTGGTGACACTTTAAGCCTTTTGTGAAGTGTATCTCTGTTGCGAATACATCTCAACAAACCGGGAGTTATCCAAGGTTTGAGTACCCTTTTCCTCGCTGGCTGTATTGAGATGGTTGAGTTCTCCGATATAGCTTTTGACACTAAGTTTACTAAATTATCAGTAGCAGCATTTTCGTCCTGTATTGATAGAATAGGAGTGAAATCCATCTGTTGGAAAGATTTGTCAAGGCTTTCAAAATTGATTTTAGTAATAGTGTAGCTGTCTTTGTTGCGCGCTCTTTTAGTTTTGATGCATGCTAAGGAGGAGTAGTGGTCAGTTATAGTGGACTCAAAAATTAGTGTTGTTGCAGGACAATTTGTTCGCATAAAAGTGTGGTCAAGGCAGTTGTTTCCCCTTGTCGGAAGTGCGTGAGCAGGTAGAAAGCCATGAAATGCGAGACAGTTTAAGTAGTTTTGGGAGCGAGTATCCAAGGGTGACCCAATGTCAATGTTAATGTCCCCAGTGAACACAACAGATTTAAATTCGCGTAGGGTTGGGAGTATGTCATTTAGCGCACTTAAAAATCTGTCTATATTATCAGTAGACGGTGAGCGATAAACGCATAGGACTGCTGTATTGATGTTAGTCTTGATTATTAGCCCAGAAGCTGAATTATTAAAGTCAGGTTCTTCTACCGTGGGGTTAAGAAATGACTTTATGTAGACTACCACACCGTCACTCTGGTTAATATGTTTCGTAGTTTTGTGACTGGTGTAACTGTCTATTACAGGGATTTGATGATTTCTCAGGCAAGGTAACCAGCATTCTGTTAAAGCTAATACTTCACAGTCGAAAGAAAGGCGATTTAAAAATGCTTGCAAGCTTAAAAAGTTACAATTTATAGACCTAATGTTTTGGCAAAACGTTTTAAGATAGTTGTTTGAGTTACCTAAAAGTTGGTTTACTTGTTCTGGTGTGCAGGTATGTGCATCAGATACTGAAGTATCATCAACATTGTTTAACAGTGTTAATACGCTATCGAACATGGTATTAATTTTTGGGCAAGGGTTAAATGGTTGTCTAAGATAATGACCGAGTTCACCATGTCAGGCCTGGATAATAAAATGTATGAAAGCACGTATGAGATATGTTGAATGGAATGTGAGAGTGTATATGTGTGATATGGAAAGACATGAGTAGTAGGTATAGTGTATAAATGTTTCAGTAAGATCGTGTGAATGTGAGTTGAAAGTATTTAACTTTAAAAACGTATACAAGCAAACGTTACTAATACTACAATATTCTAAGATAATTATATAAGATGAGAAAAATAAGTTAAGTTTAAAACATGCTAGCGCGATTAAGAGTCATGCATCATTTGGGTGAGACGTTTGCAGCAGTTGTTGATCGTTGCTAAGTTGGAAGATTTGAAGCAGGTGTTGGTCATTCTTTACCAGAATGTATTGACTATCAGCATTTTTCTTCAACATTACACGTCCATTTGACGTCCAGCAATAGGCGTACCCATTCTGCTTGGCAAGGTTTCTTGCTGTATAGAAAAGCTTTTTGGAAAGAGCCGTAAGCTGTTCAGCAATATAAATAGGTCCACTAGGTCCTTCAAAGCCTAAGTGAGTTGAATTAATCTTATCATTGGAATTTTTCCTGTTAAACTGCTTGGCGGCCATTAAAAAATTACTTCTATGTAGGGTGTTTGAGAATTCGATGCTGATGTTGGAGGTTTTATTTACCTTTTTAGAAGGCAATCTTGAAATATCACGTATGTCCGAGAGTTGAATGTTAATATCCAATGCTTTGGACAGATGTTGAACCGAAGTGAACAAGTCGTTTTTCGTTTCTATTGGACGCTTAGGTACGTTACGTATCTCGATGCAAGTTTTTATACAGCTGCGTTCAATATTATCTAGTTTTTCTTCAATGGAAACTAGCCCTTTTGCCATCTCGTTACGGTCTAATTCAAGCTTAGCGATTTTCTTCTCTAAAAAAGTTAATTCAGATGATATTGCTGTCATTGATTTTTCGATTTCCTTGGTTGTTTCTTCTATTTTTGTATATTGCGATTTAATTTCTAAGATATGCTTTTCGAATGTGTCCATGCGAGAGTTTTGTGAACGCATTAAATCGTTTATCAATTCCTTGAGGTCGGATTTAAGTTCGTTCTTTAGATCCAAGAATTTGTCGGCAAAGCTGCCCAAGTGGCTACTATCATTGGGCAGTCGACGACGCTTAGCTCTCTGAATAATGTTAATAGGGCTGACATCTAGCAATAAGCCTTCTTCCACGCATAGATTTGGTAAATCAGACTCAGAGCGTGACGGAGTGGCAAGTTCCATAGGAGATTTCGGCGGCGTCTTAACCATATTTTGAGGCCTTCTTTGCTGTCGTAACACTTATTTAAAGTGTCAAAAAATGTTTTAGACACTACTGTGTCAAACTAAAAGTGAATTTAAAATACAAAAAAAGTTGTGTTTATGGTGGGTTCGAAGTCACGACTTTTCGATTCCGTAGTTAGTGAGTCGAATGCATACGACTCGGCGCCAACTGGACTCGACGTGTATAAGTTCAAATTGGTGATCCCAAGTTACAAGTAACAGATTAGAACGTGCGTAATGACCATGTCCTTTGTTTGTAGAGGTCATTCACTTTGCACGACACTGTCACTTTTAAAATGTTTTTAACAATAACTTGAGTAATTGTTTAAGCACAGGTATGGTTTATGCACTGTTTTAAAGGTATTGTTATTGGTCATAAGTATAAACGACTTTTAACATTGACATTGCACTATTTACTATTATTTTAGATTAATAATACCGGAACACACAAAAACACGTCCGCTCGCGACCACGTACGGAGGGGGGGGGGATAAATATATAAATAAGCAGTAGAGGTAGTTATAATTTTTGTTTGTTACGTGTTGGTATACTTAAGACTGATTCACTCTGCTCCCCGTACTAGTATAGTCTGTATTACGGTGGACCAGTGTTCCTCGTTCTCTGTGATTGTACTCATGGTAGCATACCTACTTGTAACAAAATAATGTTTTATTTTATATCATAAAGAGTTTTAGGAAAGCAAAGCAAATGCAAAAATAACTTAAACTAGAGTAGTAGGCAAACATAGAATAGTGAACTTTTTGTTAAGTAGTAGGTACAGTCACGGACTATAATTGATAAGCCACTTTCAAGATTTCCAATTTTGCAGTTTTATACATTCACGAGTTTACACGATTAAACACGAACTCAAACCGAATACTCGCAAACAAAAGGACACATTACTAATAATCGGAAATAGTCTTATCCATAGAGGTTGAAAAATAACTTATAAGTTGTCAATGATAAATCCATACAATGGTGCTGACGTGTATCCCAATCTATTTGATACTGACCTCCTTTGAAATAGTCCTTATTAAATACTCTTTATTTCTGAAAACCTATCCGAAGCCAGAGTGACAGTTGAAATGTCGATGTCAGAAAAGATAAAATTTCTCCGTAACGTTACTATGGCTACGCTAAAACAATTGTCGCTAGGTTACGGTTGCTACACCTGCAATTCGTCGACTTTAGGTAGTCAGTCTGTACGGCACTATGTACGAATATAACCGACTAAACCCGATTTGCATTACACGGCTAAAATACGAATGGTGGCAAGTGGCTCATCATTTATAGTCCGTGACTGTACATGTAAAAGTTGACATAGTATACGCAAAATATTTCGATGCTTTTAGTTTGTTTACATTGTGTTTGGTTATACTTTATAATGTTTGCCTGTTAAAAACCAGTGGCAAAGTTTATTTAAAGTTGAAATTAATTAAAATAAAAGTAGGTCATGATTATTAATGATAACATGAATACATGTGAATAATATTCTTAAAAGTCTGAGAAAGCTAAAGGACCTAACCGAACTGAAGTGTTGGGTTGGCTGACCCTGACCTAGGTCCTTTCAAATTTTTATTAAGAAAATTAAACAATTAATAACGGTTTGCATTAATTTTAATGTTGTGGCCAACATATCTACATATTTCATTTACCCTGGGGAGGGACAGGGCCGCAACATTCCTTGAAGTGCAATACAATGTTTCAGTAGCGTCCCTGCTTGCGTGATGCGTCACGTCACCGCTCTCACCGCTCATTCATACGCGCATTACGCGCTCAGCGCACAAATGAGCCGCGTGTTCATCACGCACCGCTCAGACTCACACACACGCACACCTATTTGTCAGTTTGTCACTAATGAACAGTTATTCCAATCCCGCTGTAATCCGTGTCATTTCATTTAAATACATAATTGCGTCGACTACATATTTTATTTAGCGGTAATGAAGGTCCACTTAGTACAAATTAGTTTTCACGTAACTCCATAATATAGATGAAACAATTATTGTATTTTGTTTGTAATTCTCTGAAGCTTTAATCTTGAAAACGACCAAAAGTCTGAAGTTGTGCAGGACCTATAGTCAAAAACAGATTATCTATAAGAAAGTTCTGAGCCAGCTTTAAAGTTAGCCCGATCTGAAAATCGGCTCTAGCGGAATCCTTATTATACTAAATTATACGCTGACTTATTCATTCGCTTCATTCTCATCTTATATTATTAATTTTTACTTTATAATTGAGTAGATAAAGAGCTATAGTTATCACCTTCACGGGCAGAACTAGCTTCAGGAGATAGATCCGAAATACACAGTTCAGTATTTTAAATGGGCTGATAATAATCAGCACTAATTGAACACAATTTACAAAAGATTGTCCTTCAAACGACCTTCAGCCATCACCACTTCCTAAAGGTTAAACATTAGGCACTATAATGAGTTGATACTCTAATACCAAATGTATCATTGCTCATTCTATTTTTTAAAATTCACGGAACATTCATACTTGGTCTGTTAATTTCAGACTTATTTGTGCGAAGTTCCTAAAGTATGTAATGTAGGCATTATTTTAGTTCAATATTTAAATCTTTGATAATTGACACAAACACTATCCACTTAATTTGATAAATAGCCGCCAGCAACGTTCCTTGCGATACGGAAGTGTGATCGGAACATTACGATAATTTGCTCGGCGGAGAAGCACTCTAAATATCTTCGCCCTCGGGAATAGTCGAACGAAACGTCTTCGGAAATTGGAGTTCCACGTGGAGGTGTCGTAAATTAGTGGAATCCGAAGCGATGGGAACAATCAGTATCATTTGCATTATAAAGGCCCGGCCTTGCCGCCTCCGCTTTCGGCTCTCGGCGCTCGGCAATCGGCTCTCGCGCCAAGCAGAGAATTTTTCTTATTTTCTCGGCCGACTTTTTTAAATCTCACCTTGATCCACGCAATGAGTTCGCAAATTACGTGGATATTCCATGCATACGAATCACAGGGCGGGGTGAGGGCGCGGTGCGCGGGGGCGTAGTGTGGGGTGCGGGGGGAAGGCCGCAGGCAGTTACTTGCCTCATCACCATTATCATTACTCACCATACAGTGATGAACTTCGACTGACAACAATCAGTTGCCACAAAAGGCCACCAACACACAACAACGTGGTGGTGTCTACTTGCCGGCTGACGCCACACATCTCAATGTACTTAATGTTGGTGACTTTGGACGTGGTTAGAGTTGGTGGCTGATACCTATTATTCCATATTGCAACTATTATTTTATTATTTGACTGCATCATTGGTCTGGTGTTTGCAAGCGCTACTGCCAGACCACGAGGCCTCGGGTTCGATTCCCAGGCCGGGCAAAATATTATTCGGTTTTTCCATCACATTGATTCTTCATAGCAGCCCAGAGTCTGGTTTTGTGCCAGGTTGATGACTTAATCATCTGGCAAAATGTGGATGTAGCTTCTAAGGCACACTGCTGCCTTACCCTTCCGGGAATACAGGCGTTATACTATGTATCTAGTATCGGCAATGATGTGCACTCGTAATATAATCGCTTAGTGAAGTTGCAATAGCTAATACACTGGCTTGCAAAAATAAGTATCACACTTTTGACGACCCGAATGGCGCAGCGGTAGTGAGGCTGCCTTACGCTCTTAGGATCCCGGGTTCGAATTCCGGTCGGAGCAAATGTTTGTGTGATGAGCATGGACATTTGTTTCAGAGTCATGGATGTTTATATAATATGTATAATAAGTATGTATTTACAAACAAAAAGTATGTATGTAGTATATCAACTATCTGGTGGCCTCGTTGCTTAGTGTGGCTCTAGATGGCGCTGTGTGTAATATCCAGCAATATTTATTTCAAAATTACAATAACTTTTTAAGTACACAAGATATACTTTTTTTTTTTTTTCGGATGGGAACTCATCAAATAACTCCTCCCGCTCTGGGCGGAGCAGGAGGGAGTGTCAGACTTTTACTGACTAAAACCCATCCATGTTCCTTCATCGCCCTTTGTGTTCCGGGGCCACGGTATCTCTTTCGAACAGTCCCGCAACCCCGGCCAGACACAAGATATACTTTCGAAACAAAAAGGACTCGAAAAAGAGTTTAGGTAATTTTTGTACATGAAAACTAATAAAGCTGATAAAAATTTCTATAAAACTTTTTTTTTATTTTAAATCTATAACTTCTATAGAGTTATACTACAAATGTCACTTACGGGATATCTTCCGTGATTATTTATTATTTTGAGCTCCCGATATTTCGACGCTGTTGCAAGCGCCATGATCGCGGGTTAACTGGAGAATGCGGGTGGCTGGAAAAAATTGTTAGGAGCAGACAAATCTGTCTACCCTCTTTCTTTGTCTTTTGCTACGCGCACTACTGGAACTCGACACTAAGTCACGGCAAAAAACACTCACAGTATCACTAGGTTTTGTGGAGTCCTTATTATGTTGCTGGCTGCTACTCTTGAGCATATTCAATACTGGATTCCACGTACTTGACAATTTGAAGCCATCCTCTCGATTGAAATTTTTATGTCTTCTTATTTCAATTGCTTCTCTTGTCAGCCTTTGAAAGTAATGTTTGTCTGTTGACAAAATACGTGGCTTGTGGAGTTCAATCCTCCAACTACAACCAACTACTACTACTCCAACGATATTTCGCGATTTTCCCGGCAGTTCATACATCGGTCAAACGAAGCGAACTGTCTCATGCCGCATCAAAGAGCACATAAAGGCTGTGAAAAACAATGATGAGCAGAAATCGGCCATAGCTGAACATCTACTGCGGTCAGGACCCAATCACTGGATTGAACTCCACAAGCCACGTATTTTGTCAACAGACAAACATTACTTTCAAAGGCTGACAAGAGAAGCAATTGAAATAAGAAGACATAAAAATTTCAATCGAGAGGATGGCTTCAAATTGTCAAGTACGTGGAATCCAGTATTGAATATGCTCAAGAGTAGCAGCCAGCAACATAATAAGGACTCCACAAAACCTAGTGATACTGTGAGTGTTTTTTGCCGTGACTTAGTGTCGAGTTCCAGTAGTGCGCGTAGCAAAAGACAAAGAAAGAGGGTAGACAGATTTGTCTGCTCCTAACAATTTTTTCCAGCCACCCGCATTCTCCAGTTAACCCGCGATCATGGCGCTTGCAACAGCGTCGAAATATCGGGAGCTCAAAATAATAAATAATCACGGAAGATATCCCGTAAGTGACATTTGTAGTATAGTTATGAACCGTGAAAGCTTAAAACAGTGTTTCTACAGAGTTTAGAAAAAAATGATATTTTAAAAGTGTAGTACTTTGTTTTGCAGGCCAGTGTAGTTAATTATTGTTTGATAATTACACACAATACGAGTAAAAGAACAATACTCGTTCATTGCAGCACATCCCACATCCCTCACAGAACACGGAAAGTGGAAATGTTCAATAAACAATATTTATGTATTAATATTAAAAGTGTACACGATCCTAGTTCGCGAAATTGCATCGCACACCCGCTTTAATTTCATCAAAAACTTAATCCAATCTCGGCACATAATGAAATGTCCGCGAAATGAATTTCGCCGGGGGAAATTGTTATAACCCTGTTTTGCGAAGGTATTATAATATGTTAGGGCTTCTAGCGCAGACTACACTCTGTATACGTACTCTACTAGAAATCATCTGCCTACAAAGCCTTCATGCACGCACACTTAGAAGCTGCTCGTAACTCGTATTTTCTCAGCGCCTATTACTTACCATAACCCCTCACTTCCCCGGCGAGCTCCACACGGTCATGTTACTTGTGTGTGTGTGCGTGATCTCCGCTGCCTGCGAAGTTAGACAGTCGGGCAGTGCGCACTATGCAGCGTGTGTCGCTGTGTGTAATTGGCGGCTAATTGTCGGGGGCCACTCTCCCGCCGCGGTCGCACGCTGCCGCCGCGCCAGAACACAGCAGCGGCGCCCTCTAATGATAAACACATTCCGGTATTATGGCGCACACGCCGCGCCGCGCCGCGCCGCTTCCTTGTCGCACTACGATCCTATTACAGTTAATTTAATAGTGAAAGCAACAGCGCAATATTAATCATATCTGTGGTTTAGACAGTGACGCAAAATCAGAGGTAAAACAGTACGAGTACAGTATAACTGAACAGATTGTAGTGCACTAATACGTACCATTGACTCACACAATACGAGTAGCTGCTTGTATGGCATGTTGAGCTTTAGTAACTTACTAAGTGTAACTTAACTTTTCCAAACATTAATGTGCGATATAACCTGTACTAACAGCTACTATACAATACAGGAGATCACTACACTTCTTGTGAAGAAATTATCTTAAACGACGCTGCGATCGTTCAGAGATCAGTGAGTGTTTCGCTAACAAATGTCTCGTGTGAATAGGCACCTATATTAATAAGTACTTATTCCATCAACTTGATAATGGCTTCAATAACAGAATACCTTATAGTATTATGCTATACTTACACTTCATATTCACCATTCATAATACTATTTATCATGCTTTATATTTGTTTATATATCTACACTCAGCAAATCGATTTAAATACGATTATAAAATATTATCAAAATTTTCATGTTGTGACACTTACGTCAAGCGTCAAATAATAATTGTCAAACTCCCAGTTATTTTTTATTGGCCTTTCTGCTTAGTCTGTGATAGTTACTTTTTGGTTTGAAAAATTTAAATTATTTTTATCAATATGTGTTTAGCCATTATATTTTGTAGATTATTACGATTGTTTACTAAATAACGTAATATTAAATTATATTATAACATTCTTTACGCACTCATGGATATGCCCTGGCCGACTACACTAGTCAGATGAGATGATGGCCACACTAAGAAAACTAATATTCAAAAAAGGAAGACTACTTTGAAAAAACCGGCCAAGTGCGAGTCGGACACGCGCACGAAGGGTTCCGTACCATTATCTATACATTAGACAAAACGGCAAAAAAATCACGTTTGTTGTATGGGAGCCCCCCTTAAATATTAATTTTATTCTGTTTTTAGTATTTGTAGTTATAGCAGCAACAGAAATACATCATCTGTGAAAATTTCAACTGTCTAGCTGTCACGGTTCATGAGATACAGCCTGGTGACAGACAGATGGACAGACGGACAGACGGACAGACAGCGAAGTCTTAGTGATAGGGTTCCGTTTTTCCCCTTTGGGTACGGAACCCTAAAAACGAGCTGACGGACGGCTGAAAAAAGACTACTCTTGGATCTGATTTAATGAGCATCAGATAACAGCTTGGTTTTCGCTGTCAGATACTTAAACTACCCAGGGGATCCAGCTAAAGATTCTCCTGGGACTTCTACTCCCGATCTTCGGAAGCTAACTACGTGCCTGACTTACTACTTGTCTCGCAAAGCTATCCTGACATCTGGCCCTGAGTTCTACGCTGCCTTATTACCACATTACTTCAGAGCTGACCTGGTGGACTCTGTGATCTGCACGACGCTCGTCCAGCAGACGTTTCCTGAAGCTGTTCTTCGAGGTTGCCCTGGTATTGTCCTGCTATCCTGACGCCTGTTCCCGTCTTTCCTACGGTGCTGAACTGATTCCTAACCGTGAACTATAAAAACTATAAATATATATAAATTGAACAAGTCTGCTTATCCATTTATGTTTAATAGGAGCAAGTAGATTTGTTACAACCTTCACACAAAATTGATCAGTATCTTCCTGTTTTACCGTACCTACAATGAGGCATAATTATTCTCTCTATGATACATTATAACTTAATATGTTATTCGTATTCTCAGCACTGTTTCATACAGAGGTACAAGATTTGCCCTCAGTGTGCTACTCGTTTACGGCGCCGGTGCTACGCAGGTGCTACGTCAGTGCTACGCGTGGCTACGCGTTCGTAGCTGATACATACATGAAAGGCTGAATCGATTTCTTTTTTAATATCTTTGGGGCGGGTTGTGGAAAAGATGTTCTAGGACACACCAATTAAAAGTTAATCTCAATCTTTTAGCTCCTTTGGAACATTGGGAAAGATTTAACCTCTTTCTAGGCATGGTTATAGTTTTATTGTGAAGATACGTTATCAATTAAAATCTAAGTGACTGCTCCCCTGCGTTACCGGGTAGGCTACCTTGTCACGAAGATAAATGGAAAAGGAAATTTAACACTCAAATAACATAAGCCCGAAGGCATATTTCATAAACAAATAAATGGCAGTTTTGGCAAGGTCAAATTTTCAATGATATACCATCGTCATCGAAAATCAGTCCTAAACTGTCACCGCTTTCACCGCGTGGAGGTACTCCCAGCTTATGTTATTTTATAATTATACATTGAAATTAGTGATAGCTTTGATTTCCACATCAGATGTTTCTGATCTTCGATTTTTATAAGTCAACAGGAAATGCCCATCAGACCGAACAACTTTTGCTATGACGTCATTCCTATATGTGTTATGGTGTAACTGGGCTCTTGGAGTTCCACAACAGGTGTTCCAGGTCTTCAAATTTATTCTCTCAGCAGAAAATGCTCATCACGTGGAACAATTTTTGCTATGGTACCATTTTTGTATCTCTTATAGTTTAGCTGGTCTGTTGCGGTTCTGCATCAGGTGTTCAAGTTTTCATAATAAATTATAGCCTATATGTTGCTCAGACTTAATACCTATACAACAACAAAAAAATCATTTCCGAAGATTAGCGTGTACAAACAAACAGACACACAGACAAACAGACAGACTTTTTTTTTTGGATTCGTGCTCTATTACTGTTTCTAAACCCCTCTCAATTATTTCTTTTTTAATATATTCAATGTACAGACACAGTTTTTTTACTGTTTTATTATATGTAATAATAGATAATAATGTATATATAGATTTAGTATTAATTAATATTAAATAAATATAATATCATAAAGGCAGCTGCCATTTACTTGGTGAGCATTTCTAAGTATGACATAGTGCTAAATAAGTATCTTTAGCATTTCCAAGTGTGACATAGTACCAATAATATATTATATACATGTCGCATCCGGTCATGAGTACGGACGGGCGAATGAATCGAAAGCGCGCCAGTGGTGACATCACGCGACCTACTCCCCACCATGGCGGCTTTTACAGAGTCCTGATGTTAACACCTCGCGGCGAGGCAGACAGTCTGGGTCTGACCGCAGCGGAGTGAAGACGTCTTGAAACTGTACACGATTCATTGTGCCTAGTGTTAATGTGTGAAAGTGTAATGTCAAGTTATTTGTTAGACTCAGTGTATCTGTTTGAAAAGAGTAACCATGGAGTTTCTTACCGGTTCTTCTCCATGGAAACTAACATACCGAACCGTGCAATGCGAAATAAAATAGTGTATCGCATCCAGTGTGTTTTCATAGCACGAAACCCGTGTTCTGCCCACATAAGCTCGAGCCTAGCGAAATAAATTCCTGACAAACTCCGACATACATTATTATTATTATTTTATTATTTATATTGGTTCTATATTGGGTTTTCTCAAAACCGAAGAAAAATGGCTGATGTCAAATCCTACAATAGAATTTGCAAAACTATCTAAAGCGTGTTTTCACCTGTACTGGTCGTTACAAACAAAAGAAGCTTCTTAAGAGTTTTAACCAGGATTGTTTGAGATTACTTACTTGGACAAAAGACCACTGTGGAATGCCCATATAAATATGTCTAGGTTTAAAAAGGCATACGATAAATCGATATACCTAGAGAACATTTTATCCTATCGAGTGCTGTTATAATCTTGGTGATTTATTGTTTTTAAAACATGGATATAAAATTCATTTAACACTTACTTTTAAGCTTATGTAAAACCAAACCCTAGATGATTTACAATAATTTCACTTTAATTTACTTAAATTGGCTTTTAAAATATTAGAGATTATATGTAAAAATAACAAGAGTCCTCAGTGCTTAAATTCCTGGTACATGCTCCTACAGGAGTATTAAGATTTAAATGGTCGGTAGATGATATCTTATAGGCGCATATAAGTCCGAGTTACCGGAGTAATTACTCTTCAGTGCAATTACTCTTATTTCATGCTTTTATAGGAGTCTTGATCCAATATTTGCCAGGAAATATGATCCCATATACCGATATAAGTACAAATATAGGAATAAACGCTTGAGTTAAAATAGCATGTATTTATGCTGTTAAAAGCGCAGTAGCAACCACCAAAACCATCATCGGAGCTTTATAATTCCACATAGCATCATAAAATCGCATTCCAGAGTGTGCTTTGACCACACGACTGAGGTAAAAATGTTCATAACATGAAAACTACGGAGGCAAACTATGTTACATTTTTATGGCACCAAATGACAACTGTTCCGCATCAAACTAAAGAAGAATCACGTAAATCGGATCATAAATCTCAGCGTTATCAGTGTACATATATAAAAACAATTAATTGAGGACCTCCTCCTTTTTGAAATCGGTAAAAAGTGTATCCCACCAAAAACATTTTCATGTAAAATGTTGCTAAGATGAGACCATATGATTCGCACTGTCAAAAAGTTATGAGATCTCTTGTAGAGCCAAGCTTCTAACTCTACCCTAACTCTACAAGGTCTAACTTCACAAACTCTACACTTTAGTCAAAATATGTGGCTTGGCCATTTTACCTTACGCCCATATGAATGTATCACATGGGCGTAAGGTGTAAAATGTATCCACTGTTTATTACTTTTTTGTTACACAATAGTTCTTATAAAACATATGGAAACGGGTATTTATCGCGAATTTTAATAATTAAATTGGTTGATCATTTGATTGTATTGATTTAATTGATTTATAATTGATTTTTTAATGTGTTGTGATCGTGAAAGTATAAAAAACCGGCCAAGTGCGAGTCGGACTCGCGCACGAAGGGTTCCTTACCAATTATTATAAAAAAACACGTTTGTTGTATGGGAGCCCCCCTTAAATATTAATTGTATTCTGTTCTTAGTATTTGTTGTTATAGCGGCAACAGAAATACATCATCTGTGAAAATTTCAACTGTCTAGCTGTCACGGTTCATGAGATACAGCCTGGTGACAGACAGACAGACGGACAGACGGACAGACGGACAGACAGACGGACAGACAGCGAAGTCTTAGTAATAGGGTACCGTTTTTACCCTTTGGGTACGGAACCCTAAAAAACAATAGTTTTTGTCTAAGGAGTAGACTTTGTGAAGTTAGACCATGTAGATTTAGGGCGTGTAGAGTTAGAAGCTTGGCTCTACATGAGATATGATAACTTTTTGACAGTGCGAGTCATGCAACATTTTACATGAAAATGTTTTTGGTGGGATTTCATTTCTTTTTGTAAGTTGCTTGTGACTATTTTTTTGGGTTATAAAAGTCTACAATGCGGTGTATTTCTTGCACATCAGAGACCCCAGGAGTTCCTATATCAATTTTCAGACCTCTAGCTCCTCAATTTCCAGACCTCTAGCGTCAAAATTGCGGAAGTCTCATTCAAACCCCAGTTTAATGGGTTGGGGGATGAAAGTTACAAGTTTTATAATTTTTTTGTTGTTTTTGTACTAATAATAGCTTATATACCAAATTTCAGCATTCTTGGACATTAGGAAATACCCTAATTATTTTTATGATCATCAGTCAGTGACGAAATCAGGGTTTTTTAGATATCAATAAAATCTAAGGCATAAGAGCTATGGAATTAAAACTTTATAATTATGTTTAATAAGTCTGCTATTGACAACATATCCCGAGAATTTTGTTTATCTGGTATAATCCAAACCTAAGTTAAAGGGTTCAAAAAAACGACGAAACGCTTCGAGAAAAGGTAGGTATAGTGCCCTTGCGCTTCGCTTGGCTCGTCTTGGATTCCGTGCCCCCAGATTAAGAAAAGTAGATTTAATTGCAATTGATTCATTGTCTGATCAAAAATGGATTCTATCTAAAAAATCTTTGAATGAGTTAGCGTAATTAAAATAAACCAATTTTGTATAAATATCAATGCTCTATGATTTTCAAAAACTTTAATGACTTGGGGCAGTACTTTTAATTATTATTTTTAAATAATAATAAATAATATAATAATAAATTTGGTAGTTATAACAGACAGGTGCCAGAGCATCTATCTCGCATACCGCGACAAGCAAATTCCAAAAAAAAAAACTCCGTACAAGAGCGAACCACCCTGAACAGGCGCGAGGCGTGACCAAGTCAATAAACTGTAGTTTTAGAAAGGGTGTAACAGATTCGTTTGAATTTCATATAATTTCTATTATTTTCTTAGTGAAAGTCGTAGTGCTACTATCCAGTCCTCGAGTGCGCGTTAGTCGCCGCGGTAGTTACTTGAGCTGCTACTGCCAGCGTGGACCAGCGCCCGCCAACCCGTTCATATTTCTTTACATACACTTATACAAAATAGTTTCCTTCAAGACAAAGCGCAGCGCAATCAATGACAGGAGTACACGCTGCTGCGGTACGGCAGCGGTGCGGGTGCGAGACGCGAGCGGTGCGGGTGCGAGGCGCGAGCGGAGCGGGAGCGTGGTGGCGGCGTGCTGGGTCGCGGCGGCGGCCCCGGCGCGTATAAATCACGCCACTTTATCGTCTTATATTTTTATGATATTTCGCCACAAACAAAGCCACTTCGCATTTGTCTTCCGCGCCGTATCTTTGCTCTGTTATTTTTCGTGAACAATGGCCGCGTGAAATCAAATAATAATTTAAAATTTGAGTGAGCCGGGCATGTGCGGGGCGCAGGCGGGGGAGTGCTGGGGTGTGTGAGGGGGTGCGCGGGGGACGGACTTTAAATAAATTGTTTAAGATAGAACATGAAGTCGTTGGCGGTGAGTTATGGCGGCGGAGCGCTGTGCGTTAGTGTGCACACAGTACAATACACTCGAGACGTCGTGCTGAACTTCATTACATAAGCACTGACGATTAGTCATTCAATGGGTTTCCTTCCAACTGACAGGTGACCTTGTTTCGCCCGAATTGAAAGGAATTCAAATACGCACGTCTGATTTTCCCGATTCATGTGCGTATTATATAGGTAATTATCACTCACCGAAGTGAAGGAAAACATCATGAGGAAACCAAACCAACATGCCTGAGAGATATTTCTCGACGGCATGTAAAGCCCAGTCAGAAGCCCATTGGCGGCGCTGATACCCGGTGAGACACTAACCACACGAACAAAGGAAGTACATTTTACACCTACTATACAGGCTCCACTTAAAAGGCATACAGCTGTCAATGTGGAGTCTGTTGGCTTGTTAGTTAACTATTAACTCTTTATATACGATTGTCGTTCATCAGTCGATATTAATGGTGTTGAAACATAATCGATGGTCGATCGCTGATTGTGATCTGTGCGTGCAGATCACGATCAGCGATCGACCATCCGCACCGACAGACTGCGATCAAGATTGTACTTGTAACACATACGAGCGTACTAATATTCTCTCACATTCATTGCATTGACTCATTGCTTACATAAACTAAATTTTCTTTAATTTACAGCTGTCTTATTAGCTCACAATCAAATCTCAGCACTAACAGCCAAGACATAGTTGATACTCGTCACCTGTGCAGGTGGTCCCACGAGCACGGTCATACATGATTACATTACGAGCAGGTTACTGTTCTGTTACACGATTAGTTCCGATCATTACGGCATCAGCACGCTATACTTAGTCGCTCGCTTGAAGGACTGCTACGGATCATGGCAATTCAATCCAACATTTAACTATTAACATATCATTGTAGAGTGTTGTTTAATAAGCACTTACTGACGTCAAGTTGAGAGTCAATTTGCTATCAAACTTTAAAATGGCTACAGACTGATCTGTGTTTAGTTGTAAACAAAAATGTCAAGCAGTAACTATGTATGAATGTATTTAAACAAATTGCATTCATACATAGTTGCTGACTGCTAGTTGCTGTTGCTGGATGCTATCTTAAAGATGGGCAAGGCTATCGTCAAGGACAAGGTATTACCAACCACCAATGTTATTGTTACCCATGAGACGTAAACTCTTTTCAGTTTTGTCATTTTTGTCTGCTGGAATGTGTGCCAGCTCAGCACTGACGCAACACAGCAGCCCGGTCGCTGCGCACGGTGGCTCCAGCTGACACAACTCCAAGTGAGTAACAAACCACAGATACACTTCATACGTGCAGTCAGCTGTACGTGCGGCGCGCGGTGTGGCCCGACCAGCTGTCAGTGATTGTAGGAACAAACCGATCTAGCACAGGGGCAGGGGTTTCAGTTGAAAGAGAACTTTGTTCAGTAATCGTCGTTTGCTTACCAACTTATTACGTCGCTATCAAATATGATAACTGAATTAAATTCATACAGGTACTCATTTATCAGACCACATAAATACAAACGCGTTAGTTGAGTAGATTCATTGATAAATACAAAGAGCGGTGTTTCCTAATTACAATTGTTAGAATTGTTGTTAGTTTGTTGGCTTAAAGATAAAATTCTAAGAGCATTTATTCAATTCCTTCGCTTAGTGATGATCTGCGATGATTCACCGATTAAGGAAAATGTATATTTAATATTATAAGTATCTTGCATTATGTAAAATCCGTCAGTAATCGTTTATCAATAATTTAATGCTATCTGCTTATCTTGGTATAACGAGTTGAAATAATTGTGAGTCATCGTCGGAAATAACAGATTACATGGTATTGACATTACAAAGTTCCTACACTTAAAGTACACGAGAGTATGACTCAAGTGGTGAGGGGGCTCGTGGCTCACTGCTACCTAGTACCTACGGATTCTAACCAATATCCACTTTGTATTGAACATCCCACTACCAGCCGCACCTGCTAAGAATCGAATCTACTCTTGTAGCAGCCGCTGCCACATTCCGCCATTGAGGAGGAGTCCTCACATTTCACCACTGATCAACTCCGTGAAGCAACTAGCTAGAACATTCGACAGACGGGTTGCCGGGCCATCTCCCGACCTTATGAATTTGGAGAAGTGGTAATTGTAGTCCATGTTAATGGTACCTTCAATGGCGGCAGTAAATCTGTCTGGTGGCTCCTCAGGCGCTACACAGCGGTGACACGCGTGATGTACGGTCCGGGTAATCAGCCGAATTTATTCATGAGCCCTCAACAACCTCCGTCTCGTATCGCACAGTCACACTCGACTGACTGTTACAAAGCAGCGCGGCAGAGGATCACTCACTATACGCCATAAATACGGTGCACAAAACAATGCTCGATATAACTATGACACAACTAAAGAAGAGCTCGCCTGCCACCTTCGTACAGCGCAGTATTCAAAGTGACAAGCTGCATGGTTATGTTACATGTACTTTTCCATATCAAGATAACATAAGGAGCTTCATTTCTTTATGTAGGTATATGCCACGTTCAACCGCTCGTGTTCTTTTGCTTCTTGCTTATCAATGGCAAAAAGATAAAACATGTTCGACCAATATTCAGGTGCATAGAGTCCGCTCACTGATGCTCTTTGTCTTCAACACTTCATGTACTGTAAAGGTTAACTGTATTAGATGACTTAAAGAAAACTTACGTGAACCAGATCATAAACTTGTTACTATAAAGCGAGTTTTCCAAAAAACTTGAGTTTCATGGCAAGCGACACGCAAGTGACGCCCGGTTAACTAACTAGTGTCCCTCCATACATTATGCAGCATGGCAGTTATTTTTGCCGGCGTCCCATCAGAGCCGATGAACCGTGTAGATTGAGGAAGTAACTCACAAACATCACAGATAACATATATCAACTGTTCCCAAACTCCGCCGGATTCATCCAGTGAGAAAATTTTCAGTCTTCTATGCGGTGAGCGGCCGCTCATTATGTTGCGCTCGTGACTTTTGTGGGTAAAGATGTGTGACGTCAACAGCCGAATCTTCATAACAAAGCGTCGTTGATCTTCTGGTCGCGGACGTAGGTAGCCTACAAATTGAGGTTCCCATTGTTTTGATAATTTTCCGTCACCTTGTACCCACCATCACTTTAATATACCTATTATAAAGGCCTGTGACCAACCGTGGACTGCTGTAAGCTGATGACGATGAAACACGTACTCGTACTACCTGCCTTGAAATGACTGACAAATAAAAACAATTTTACTGTGACTTGTACAAAAGGTCAATAAGATGTGAGTGTGTGTCTGTGACTGACCTTCGCTAAGGCGAGATAACGCGTGTTATGGGCCGCATCATTATACCTTTGCTAATTAACAAGTTACGAGCAATAACAGCCGCTCCCAAGATAACTTGAAGAGATGCTGACCGGGAAATAACCACGCACTATGTGTTAGCACAGGATCACTGCTGAGTGCCCACTAACGACCTCTAACGTTTATGTTAAACACCTATCGACATATCACGTCATATAATTAGTTTAATATTAGGTATTATAACGTTGGCAACCGAAAAATACAATCCAGTCGAAGACGCACTATAAGAATCTACTTTGACTCTAGTTTTTCCAGACAGAGCTACGAGTGCTACGAGGGCTACGAGCGCTACGCTTTGTAGCGGGCCGTCTACGAGAATGGTCGTCCATTTAGTAAATACGTTTTATCAATACTTGGTTAATTTAGTAAATTGCACGGTACAGTTTGAAGTAGTCAGATGTGATTACAGAATAAAGGCAATGTAGTGCAAATACTACTAATGCCCCGTTCCCATTATGTCGTGAAGATTAATTATTTATCGTTGGTTTTTAGTTGGCAAAACTCGTGGACGACAGTAATCGTGTCATCCTAGAACACCTCCATTTAAATACACAAGTCACGAACTCACGACACTTAAAACTACACGATTATCTGTTGTCACGACATAGTGGGGCCTTATTTTCTAGAGCAGCGATATCGAATAGCTAGCTTCAGTAGCATCTTAATACTTTCCACAAGAGATCTTACATTCGCACTAACGAAACGTCAGTTGGTTCAGAAAATAAAATACAGGAGCGTCATACTATTATTATACTACTTATTATGTTTCCCAAAAATCTGACTGCCAACAATACAGAGTTGGTTAAGTTGCACTGCAGGTGTGGTGGTACGCGAGGGGGGGGGGGGGGGGGTGACGAGTGACAGCTGAGCGCAATAAATACTAAACGCAATATAAGTTTCTATAGTACATACTCGTACGAATCGCTGTTATATTTGAGTCCCATGTATTAGCGTACGAGGACGAGGCTTACTGCAATAAACCGGGCGGGCATATATGTCCAACCTGAAAAACGAAGGCCAACGAGGCAGTCTTAATAAAAGTAGTAGTTACCTACACTATATATGAACCATAAATTCATCTAAGTACCTTCGGTGCTGCTTACGGCAACGTTCCCCATGATCGTGTTGTGCTCCTTTATGGCCTGATATGGAATATTAATGACCTATCGTTACCTATCCTGCTTTGCATTAGGTTGTTATTACGCCGAGCAACTTGTCATGACAAAGTGTAACATTTGAATACTTGTAGATGAGAGCTGCTGCTGTTCTAGTTTAAAGACACAAGTCGTGCCGTATCCGACAGTGCAAGCGCATTCGGAGTCCGAACTTAGTTGCTCGCGTAAATCTGCGTCCAGCACCGGCCGCGACGTGGTGACTTTTGGGATCCCATCACACCGAACTGATACTAAGCCGTGCTCTTACACTAGACAGCAAAGGCTCACATTTTACATTTATTTAGTTTACAAAACAGCTAGCAATATGATAGAAGCTCGCCTCGCTTTGGTAGTGTTAATATTTGCAGTCACAACAGTTTGCATTCTTAGCGTGAACGTACCATATTATAATGAATGTGCCACTGCACACTGCTTCGCTGCGGTACGCGGTGTGAGCGAGTGCTTGCTTTGACTTGCGATTGCATGTGGGTGCAAGATGGCGTGCTCCCGCCGAGCGCCTGACTGCCAACCCAATATTAACCTACTCCTTTATCGGAACTAAGCACACATTATAATGTCACAAAAATGCCTAAAACTGTTCATTCCTATTCACTGCATTTTTAACTGCAGATTAGTTCTAACCGATTTTGTTTGTTTTCATATTTTCTTGAACAAATCACAACCAAATAATGACAGAATTATTTATTTGCAGCAAATGTAAAACTAATTTGTAATGCAATGACACATTTCCCAATAAAATTGCATACAAACACTAATAACTAATAACTACTCCAAATAATATCAGGCATTCTGTGCGGAAATTGATTAGGTAGGAAACATGTCTTTCTGCCTGGTCGTCCTTTGTTTTAATAATATAATTTTATATCAGTGTTACTAACACTAGAATATAAGCTGTGTGTAATACTAAAGAAAATATGGATTACTGTTATATGAATTAAATAAATTTTAATTTAATTACTAAACAAAATGCTTATTTCAATATACATTACCTAAGTGAACACAAACATTAAATTCAGTAATTGAACTAAAGTGTGTTTCTGAGTTTAATAAACTAAAAGCTAACCAAAACAAAATGTTGTTGTTAAATATTGTGGCGAACTATCTCATGCTAAGTGAATCCTGGTCGCAAACTCACGTTACCACATTTGTGAATGTGATAAAGATGGCACACAGGTGACATCCGAGTAGGGTGCGAGTGTGGCTAACAGCAACGTGCAAGTCGTCTTCAGAGCTGCAGGCGCGCGACCTTGGGCTCGGGGTGGCGCCCCGCACTGCCCCGTGTCGCCCCGCGTCGTGTCGCCGACGGCGACGTGTCGGTTCATTTCCTGCGTCTCGGCTTGACAATCCGTCGCTATCTCGTCCCGGGTACGCCGCGCCGGATCACATCACCTGTCTTACGTGCCGCGCTCACACATCGAGCAAGCGAGCCTAACCTTTGTGTAGCTGCCGCTTCACGTGAGAGGTCACGAGCATCCCCGATCTGTGACGAACTACCGCTTAGATTATTTCCTGCAGAGCGAACTGTGTCATCATCAATTAAATTATTACTACAATAAGCGCACAATACGTCCCGGTTTGACCTTTGATCGTTATTAACAGTAACACAATGAAAGCAGCAAGGCGGCTTGCTTGTCACTCTCAACGCCAACTGCCCTCAGTTGTATCACGTTACAATGCATGTTTTTCTCTGTGTACAGTTTTGCGAATGTTTAATAATGTCATGTAACAATACCATGGATAATTAATTGTACTTGTAAATTGTACTTGTGAGTATGATCTGCATCAATGTCGCCCGTTGTTCGTGTTACATAGTAATGCAGCATAGGGTAATTCATGCAAGTGAATAACTATGTAGTTTAAACGCGTAACGCATTATTAACGTTAATTTCCGACAGTGGGCTTCAGCTGTTATGTACCCACCAGTAAAGCCTGTTGGCTCGACCGCAGCCGCAGCACTCCAACAACAAATAAGCTGCGACAGAAACAGGTAAGTATCACAAACTTGTGTAGTTACACGTACGTAGCCACTGCTTCCCATGGCATTTAGTCTACTAAGGCTGCTTATACACTCCACTACAACACGACTCATTCACTCGGTTTTTTTAATAAATCATAAATGTAAATAAATAATCATATTTAATTCTGTAAATTGGTTTTACAAAAAAGTTTAACATTTACTTAATAATACACTAAGGTTAAATGTTTGGTATTGTAAATTCACGAGCACAGTAGTGGATGAACACAGCAATAAAATTGAAAAACCCTCACTTGATATCCTTGTTGCGGCACTACAAAAAGTACTACACTGCCATCTATGACAAAGATGATGAACTAAGTGCAAAACACGTCAGAATTCCTACATCACGCAAGCAACATTATCCGAGACTTAAGACTATAATTATAATTATGAGAACCTGACAACACCTGTCGGAGAGTGGCCCACCAGACATAAAACCCGTCTGGTAGGAGGATCCTTCCTTTTCTATGGGCGATGAAGAGCTTTACACCCCGTTCTTCATACCCCAAATCCTTAAAACACGCAACCCGTTATTCTCCTAAAATGTTCTCCGTGAAATAGAAAGAAGCGAATTTTTATGTGAGTACCTGTATTTCAGAATTCAATTTGGTACTAGTCCATGTTACGCGTGTGTTTAGTGCAGCATCTAAATCGCGCAGTCGGCGAGTGCATGGCGCTCTTTGTTAAGTTTCGGTTCCGCGCAGTCAATTGTATCAGCGGCCGCTAACAAGCCGCCGCAGTCCTGCACCCGCGCCCTGCGCCCATCCGACACGACGGAGGAGAAGGCTCACTCTACATAGTTCTAGACTAGAGTGATGAGGTACAGTCGAAACAGTCAGGGTCAAACTGGGCTGGATGGGCCTGGGTGGATTCCCTCAAGCCCGCCTGAGAGGGGATAAAATCGGAAAATAATGAAATATACGAATGAATATTATTATCAACGATATACATTATTCGGTACCTAAGTACAGATTCCACTAATATATGCATCTATATCTATACATATAATAAATCTGTAGAAAAATCGTTTTTGTACATCGAAAATATTTTGAAAAAAATTGCCAGGGTGTTATAGGATAACCAACAGAGCTCATTTCCACCATTTTTGGAATTTTTGTCTGTTTATCTGTTTGTCTGTTTCGATGATCAAGCATCACGTAAAATATACGAAACCAATATAAATAACTTTTATACATACAAACAACTTGTTTCATCGTAATCGGTTAATGCTATCAAAATATATATAAATTTAAAGTATTCAAGAAGAACTAATCATCAAATGTAAGATGCAACGACATCTATTGCACTAAAATGGTACTAATGACTAAAAATGTGCTCACCAGATAACTTTTCAATCTAAGTAAAAAATATTATAGCATAAGATACTCTAGATTAGTCTACATGACATTTGAAAATTTACATACCATTTCCGTGCATTATATTTTAGCAGTTTAATAATATCTTGGTCGATGGATGGCGTTGTTCATTTCACTTCATTTTCTGAATCGCGGTGTTAAGATTTTCCATGAAAGAATGACCCCTGGCACGTGCCAGTTGCCTCAACTCCTAAAAGTTCAGTTTTTTAACCGACGAAACAACAGAAGTAAGTTCTCAATTCAACCCGTATTTTTTTTATGTATGAACACGAGAGAAGTCCGTTACGCATGATCCTTTTTTTTCTGTAAATGGCGTAGGTTATTACCTACGCTATTAAAAAAAAAGAATCATGGTAAATCTCAAAGTTGGTCCCATTTGAAATTGAAAAATCGTGTTTGGGCTCATTTCCTGCACCTTTGATGAGAACTTTAAACCTAGCTAGAGTATGGCTGTCATCGAAGGTCTAGCGGTCGCGTCGTGGAGACAGAAGGCAGTTGCAAGAGTTTACAGCAGCTATAATGTTATTGGCCTCATTTCATGCACCTTATGAGAACTTTAGACCTACGACCAACCGACCGACCGACCTTTTTACCGAGATGTTGGCACCAGTATCCACTAAAAAATTGAGATTGTTCTGTAAATCGGTGACACATAGGCGGTTGTTAGCTGATGGTACGTAATCGTCCGCCGTCGAACGTACCTCGTTCAGTTTCCCTGGTTGGTATTCCAATTGCACGGTTTCTCACAGCGGTGCGCCTGATCTCTGTACTTGTAGTGGTAACGGCATAACCACTTGGGGTCGTTAGGTGTAATCCTCGCTGCTAATTTGGATCGGGAACGGGAACGGTCATATCAGCGTCCTCGGAAGTCTCGTCCTCTGCTTCGTTCGCGGAAACGGCTGCGTCCTCGACTTTGTACCTCTGTTCTTAAAGTGGCAACTTCTAATGCTAGTTTATTCATAAATGTGCTAATATCTCCGAGACAGGAAAGGCTGATGTTGACGGTGCTGAGTTATTCAAGGTTGCGACCTCGCCAACGTTGATGTGCTCCATAATATTGTCTGCTACGCCAGCTAATTTTTCCAAATTTAGCTCTTGAGTCACTGCTAAGCTCGCTCTGACTGTAGCAGGAAGTCTACTTAACCACAGGTTCTTTAATATTTGTTCCGATATTTGCATGTTACGGCCTACGTCTTGCATTTGTCTCAACAATTGTGACGGTTTTTGTGCACCGAGTTCCAACTCGCTTACTAATCTCTTGAACTGTGCGTTAATGGAATCTTCGTAAACTTGTAGAAGCCTGTCTTTCAAGGTTTGATACTTGTGCGGAAGAGAGCTGTTATAAATGATGTCGCTTACTTGTTGAAGCGCGTTTGGTGCAAGCTTCGAAACTGCGACTTGGAATTTTACGTCATCGCTAGCCTTCTGAGGCATCATGGCATGTTCGAATTGGGCGAACCAAAGCCTTGGCATGTGCGGCCAAAACTCAGGAAGTCGTGCGTTGATGCTAATCGCGGCCATGTCATCCGCTGCTGCTCCGGTGACAGTCGGTGTCCCCCCGAGGCAGTCCTGATACGATGCTGTTTGCGGCATTACGTAAACGGGGTTTTGCACTGAGTCTGAGTCTGTTTTCTGTATAATTACACCTTCCATATTTTAAGTCCGATATTTTAATTTTTGAATATTTATTGTCCACAATTATTTCACTTCACTTAATCACGTCGGGGTCACCACTTTAGTGTTTGCGTGTTCTTATTTAATTCAAGAGTTCTGTGACTTTGGAGATGGGTGGTGACCTTGAAGGAATCAAATAACTTGTTGCGAATATATACGGAGTTTAATACGTTACATAAAATACATGATTATTGTACCGCGATGGGAGACCGACTGTGGCGACGCGACACGGTGAGTGTGGGCCTCTGGCCACTTTTGCTGACTCGACTTCTTGCTATGTATAGGGTCGCCACAAGTGTCATCGGCGATCTATATAAGATAGAGACAAAAGGCAGTTGCAAGAGTTCCGCAACAGTTTACAGCAGCTTTATCGCGTCCCGGCTTATTTTATGCACCTTGATGAGAACTTTCGACCTAGCTGGAGTATGACTGTCATCGAGTGTCTAAGGATGAAGTCGTAAGGCTGTCGAGGCAAGGCCTTATTTCGAAAAACATAATTAAGTAGATTATTTTAGCGATTAATGCAAATATATCGGAGAAATTAAATTGTTACACACTTGAATCTATACATAACAAAGCTCAAGAGTTTGTTAGTTTGGTTGGTTGAACGCGCTAATTTTAGGAACTACTACGTTTCGAATTAAAAAAAAAAACTTTTAGTGTGGAAAAGTCCATTTATCGAGGAAGGCTATAGATTATCTAACATCCCGCTACAATTGATAGAAGCGAAACATCAATGATAAATGTTGCAAAAACGGGAAAACGTATTTCTTTTGAGAGCTTCCGTTGCGAGTGCTGCATAAACGGTTAAAGTTACGCAATAATCATGTATGAATTATTCCTCTTATAAAGTAAAAAAAAATATCCGCGATAGCATATTATTATGTCTATCTTTTAAGGTTGTGTTCTCTCTAACCCTCTCTCTCTCTCATGTGACGCAGACGAACCCGCGCAACTTCGTCTGCGTCACATTAGAGAGAGAGGGTTAGAGAGAGTGTGAGTCAATCTTAAAAGATAGACATAATGCTATCGCGGTTTTTGAAGTGAAAACTTCTTTAGGCGCGTTGAGCACTTTTTGGGTGCAGGAAAAACATTCAAGTCATCGTCACGTAACGTAACGTGCGGTCACGCTTTGTAGCCGTTCGTAGCACTCGTAGCATCCGCTACGGTGTAGCACCACATAGGCATGCGCGGAGCATTACCAGTGCTACGACCGGGGCGGGGCCTGTGTACTTTTTGTTTTCACTACCATAGGCAGTCCCCAAAGACTGCTCCGATTCTTTTTTTGAACGTTTTAAAATGAACAATTCCCTAATACATGATTGTTGCGTAACTTTAACCCTTTATGCAGCGCCCGCAAAGGAAGCTCTCAAAAGAAATACATTTTCCTTGTTTTGCAACATTTATCATTGATGCTCCGCTCCTTTTAATTATAGCGTGACGTTAGATAACCTATAGCCGTCCTCGATAACTATTCAACGCTAAAAGTTTTTTTTTAATTGGAACCAGTAGTTCCTGTAATTAGCGCGTTCAACCAAAAAAACAAACTCTTTAGCTTTATAATATTAGTAGATATTATAGATATAAGTAGGTAACAATTTAATTTCTTCGATATATTTGCATTAATCGCTAATATAATCTACTTATGTTTTTCCAAAAGAGGGCTTGCCTCGACAGCAGTCTTCATCCTTAGACACTCGATGACAGTCATACTCCAGCTAGGTCGAAAGTTCTCATCAAAGGTGCAAGAAATTAGCCCAAACACGATTTTTCAATTATAAATGGGACCAACTTTGAGATGTACCTACGCTTTTCACAAAAAAAGGACCATGTACGGACTTCTCTGTAAAAGTTATCCGTGTATAGTATGATAAAAAAAAAATACGCGTCGAATTGAGAACTTCCATTATTTGCATTAATTGCTAAAATAATCTACTCATGTTTTCCCAAATAAGGGCTTGCCTCGGCAGCCTTACGTCTTCATCCTTAGACACTCGATGACAGTCATACTCTAGCTAAGTCGAAAGTTCTCCGAAAAGTGCATGAAATAAGCAGGGCTCACGGTAAAGCTGCTGTAAACTGTTGCGGAACTCTTGCAACTACCTTCTGTCTCCACCGTTAGACCTTCGATGACAGTCATACTCTAGCTAGGTCTAAAGTTCTCATTCAAAGGTGCAGGAAATGAGCCCAAACACGATTTTTCAATTTTAAATGGGACCAACTTTGAGATATACCTATTACCGACGTTTTAAAAAGAATGCTTAACGGATTTCTCTCGTGGTCATAATAGGTACATAAAAAATATACGGGTCGAATTGAAAACTTCCTCCTGTTGTTTCGTCGGTTAAAAAACCAAACTTGAGGAGTTGGGGCAACTGTCACGTGTGAGGGGTCATTCTTTCAAGGAACATCTGAACACTGCGATTCAGAAAATGGAGTGAAATGAACAACGCCATCTATCGACCAAGATATTAAGCTGCTAAAATTTAATGCACGGAAATGCTATGTAAATCTTCAAACCAGCGTCATGTAGACTAATCTAGAGTACCTTATGCTAAAATAACTTTTTTGAAGGTAAGTCGATTTAAAAGTTATCTGGTGAGCACATTTTTATTCATTAGTACCATTTTCAAGTACTATTGTAACTTACTGGGGCTGCCTCAATTTATGTATGACACTATGTTTGAGAAGTAATAAATATTTTTGTATTTTTTTTTTTTGCATTTTAGTGCAATAGATGTCGTTGCATCTTACATTTGATGATTAGTTCTTCTTGAACACTTTAAATTCATATATCTTTTGATAGCATTAACCGATTACGATGAAACAAAGACTAAATCATGCCTCAAGATACGCACAATTGTATGTAAAAAAGTTATCTATATTGGTTTTGTATATTTTACGTGATGCTTGATCATCGAAACAGATAAACAGATCGTACAAAAACGATTTTTCTACAGATTTATTATATGTATAGATATAGAAGATATAGATAGATAGAAGATGAAAGAAGATGACTGTATAGATTTAAAGCCGCTCAGTCGATTTAAAAGTTATGTGGTGAGCACATTTTTAGTCATTGCTACCATTTTAGTTCAACAGATGTCGCTGCATGTATGTATCTTACATTTGATCATTAGTTCTTCTTGAAAACTTTAAGTACATATATCTTTTGATAGAATTAACCGATTTCAATGAAACAAAAACTAAATAATACCCCAAGTTACACACAATTTTTATTTATAAAAGTTATCTACATTGGTTTTGTAAATTTTACGTGATGCTTGATCATCGAAACAGACAAACACACAAAAATTCCAAAAATGCTGGAAATGTGTTCTTTGGCAATGTTTTTTCAAAATATTTTTGATGTACAAAAATGATGTTTCTACAGATTTATTATATGTATATAGATATAGAAGATATATTTTATTGTATGGATTGTGTTTTGATTATTTATTACGATGACATTATTAAACTATTTAAATTTACTAACGTAGACATAAGTGTAACCAACAAATTATGGATCATGGTCTGAATTAAATGATTATTATTATTTTAATTAAGGACTTCAATGGATTTTCCAATTCATCCTAAGGATTCCTATGGATTCTCAGAATTTTATAAGGGTAAGGAATACTTCTTAAAAACACGACAAAACCGCGAGCTGCGCGCAGCTCGCGCACAACGCAAATACTAGTACCTAACAAATATAAAGATATGCAATCAACATTTCACCTAAGTTTTTTTTTAATATTTCTGAAACAATGTCAAATGTTATAATAATAATGATGATGCACGTCTTAATAAGTTGATTCTATCAAAAGTTATCGCCGCATAAATATCAAAAATATTTTCAGGGATGTGACGGAAAGTGTGTTGTGGGGAAGGTAAATCAAACCACGAAACCACGTCAACATAAAAATATAATAACTAAGGTTAATAGGGGGTCGGTAGGTTAATGGTCTCTTCCTCCAAGTCCGCCTGGTCATTGAATACACGGTACTCTTCTGACTCAGCCCGGTGAGACGATGACCGCGGCGGTGTGCCACGCAGGTAAAAGTGTTACCCGATGTGGAGCTCGCGTATACTTAAAAGGTGTGGAGCAATCCGTAACTTGTACGGAAAGTCAGCCGGGACTTGGGACCTTGGAAGATAACGTCCAGCGTCTCACGGGATGGCTAACGGTCATCTCCGATGATTGTGACACCAAGGCTTAAGCAAATCGAGAGATACCAGTGCGCTAATAAAGGTGATGTGTGATAGTCACAATCAAACAGCACATGGTTATGTCGCATATCGCCAGTTCTCGACTTTCCATTTAATAAGTATGGTAATTTGACTGACGTGTCCTCGTTGCATTGCTTTTGCCTTTCCTTTATCCTTCTGTAACGCGCTGTTTTGCTGACCACGAACTGTGTCGTAGTCAAGTGTGCCTGCTATGCGTGCATCCTGGTACAGTACTAACTACTAATATCCTACATTTATTTTGTGAACTTGAATAAATTCCCTAACTAAATACAAACAACAAACTGAATATCATAATCTAGAATCACACAGATTAGCCTTAACTTAACACTTAGCTGTTACTTATCTGTCTTGTTTCCACAAACACAGATTTAAGTGACAGATTACTGTTATCAAATTAAAATTATAATCTGGGATTCGCGAACTCACTAACACTTTTATTATTTTACGATTAGCGAAAATGTACTTATTTTTTGTTTACTTATATAACTGGTTTGCTTCTCTATCTGGCACCGGTGGTGGACTGGTACGTGGCGGTATGTTGCAAGCAGCGCGCAGTGGTGGCGGCGGTGTGTAGCGACTAGCTGCGGACCACTCAGCTACTCAGTCAAACTCTTCAGTGTTTTACATAATGCTCAACAATCAGCATTTATAATTAGTAGATTGTCTAAAAATACGAAGTTAATTATTTGTCTATGGCACGAGCACTGTTACAGTGAGTAGTAGTGGGTGATTCTTCGAGGTGCCTCAAAACGCAGTCACACGGTCTTAATTCCTAACCTATTTAACATTCCGTCTTAGGACCAAACACAGATTACTCTTTACTTACATAAGTGTATAATTTTAACATTAAACACCTAAAATTATTTATAATGTTTATAAAAATAAACATCTAATGTCAAAAACGGGAGCAAAATCGGTGTTCTTCGCGCGTGACACTCGGTTCACGTTCACGGCAAACTTTAATAACTTTTGTATTCAATTCATAAGCATATAATGTTATAATTCAAATTAATCTTGTTTAACTACGTCTCATAAATAGTAAAGCACATTAATTGTATCTCTTATATTACAATACGTCTCTTTTTTATTTAGACATTAGGTCTCTGTCATACGATTTCATTAGTTTCGCGAGCGTGCAACAAAACTGCACCCCTAGCCAAGTTGACAATCTACAATCGTTAACGCTAGTAGAAAATTATTCAAATGAATGGGAATGACATCATCTCAACGTTAAGGCGCTGTCAACACCAAAATCGCGCACACTGTCTATTTGTATGGGAGTAAATGAGACGTCACTATTACTGGGCGGCCAGGTTTTAAAAGAAAATAATGAATAAATATTGAAATAAACAAAAGTGATAAATAAAAAGAATAAATAAAAACAACAGTTCCCTTTATTATTATATATTACATCACTGTTATTAATATTATCAAGATTTGTTTATAAATAATACAGTTACAATTGCTACAATTTCAATTTAAATGGTTATTTTATGTTTTTTTTTTATCGAGAAAATTTACCGAAAACGTGTTTTGAACACAGTATACAGTCCACCCATAAATATGTTCAAGATTAACATATATTTTTTTAGCTGCTCTGAAATGTATACATTTGGCTAAAAAACTGTTTTATGAAGCCTATTTTGACTAAGTACAGCGCCTTAAATCACGTCATCAACACAAACGAATAGAAAATTCGTAGACAAGTTTACATCGTTCAAAATGATAAAATAGAATGTTATCGTTCCTACAATGTTGATCGCTAAACTCTTTGGTAGGAACGCTCACCATAGACTAAAGTGTAGGTTTTTTCTACAGACATTAGAGAACGAGCGATCGACTCAGTCGTGTCAGCTTGGCAACCAATTTAGCACTTTCTACAATCGCTTACGCCGCGGCGCCGTGGCGTTTACGATTGTCGAAAGATAATCGATATAAAACGTTTGTAACTTGGCTAGGCCTGCTGCACCTCTCTTACAAAAGCGCCAATTTGTCGCTACACGTTGCAGCTGCACGGGTACTCTGTAGTATCCCGGCGTCAGTGGGGGAGACATGTACGTTTTTCGCTTCTAAACAATAAAAATACGAGGCAAGTTATTCTTTGAATATTTTCAGGTAGCCACATGGTCAAGAAACTTTCATGCATATATTTTGAAGGATAATCGTTTGTAATTTTTCAAATCATTTTGAATTAAGGAATAAGATAGATCGTTGAGATTATTCCTAAGTACTTTGTTTGTTAATTTACATATAACTTTAATCGTAATTCACAAAAAAATTTAAATTTTCATTACTTTCGTGGTTATTTATCCATGAAAGTCAGCTAGCGCACCACAAAAGCTATAAATCTCCACTAAATACAGATTTTTTTTGTGAGCCGTAGATGCATTAACTCGATTGTCGTGAAGTTCAAAAGAAAGGTGTTATGTATTATTTTGTATAAGTAAAATACATGCATGTGTTTAATTTTTATTCTTGTAACGACTCGTAGAATGTATTTCTGTTTGTATGTTTTCTCGTAGCCAATTTAACAGCTTACCCCCCCCTCCCCCCAAACTGGGCAGTTTTGTCAACTGTATCCCTCTTGCTTATAAAGTTTCGTTACTTTCGTGGGCACCAAAATTTCAAAAAAGAATATCTCTAAAAATTGTATTTATTGTTTTTACAGCGTCTTAAATGTGTGTCCACTCATTTGAAGAAAACTCAAAAAAAATCACCACGAAATGTACGCGGAGAATAGTTTTTGAAGCACTACCCAGCTAACAAAAGCGCAGCAGCCCCAGAAGGAGATGGCGGGACGAATTGACTCTTTTCACAAGAATTGGTGAATAACAGCACTGCACAGGGATAACCGGAAGGAGGGAAAGGAGGCCTTTGCACTACAGTGGAAAGCAAAAGGCTGATAATAAAAGTATAGTGGCCTCCAAAAGTCAGTTGAAATTTTTGATGTGAAACATCTATAGGCGCGGATAAAACCAAAATAACCGGCCAAGAGCGAGTCGGACTCGCGCACCGAGAGTTCCGTACAAACTTTTTAAAGAACAAACTTAACTTTGCTGTTCGATCCCATGAAACGGCTATTGCACCAATCGCAAATAATAAGTTTTTAATAGTAAAATCGCTTTTTTTTCTTATTAAGGACGCGTTTGAATATCCGACTAAAACTTGAAAAAATAAGCAGTTTTGCGGAAAAATGCAACTAAACCAAATGTAACTAATCATTACAACAGATAGATTACTCCTTCATCTTCAAATAATAGTAGCTTTTTATTCGAAAATATTAGTTTATAATATTGTAAAAAATAATTTTCGGTGCCTCTCCACACATAATTAACGATGTCGTGTTGAGTTTAGGATCAGTTTTCTTCTATTGAGTAACATAAATTTATATATATTAAAAAATATTTTATCTTACATAAAATATTTTTTTTTAAATTATTTTCACGTGTCCAACTGAAAATGGTATTAAAAAAAACTATATTTTTAACAAATTTTGCTTAATCTGATGAATCTTATGAGCTTGAGTTAAGGGTTATTTTGCTTGTCACTGTCTTGGATTGAATACACAAAAATGTTAACAATATGTCTGTTGTTATGTGTGAACAATAGAAGCGCGGTAATTCGTAAACGCGTCCATAAACTACATATTTACGGTTTTTAGATTTTTCCCTTTACATGTGACATTGTTTCTCGCCAAATTTCGTGATTCTAGGTCAACGGGAACTACCGTATAGGTTTTCGACCCAAAACCTATTGAGTACTTCCGGTTGACCTAGAATTGTTAATTTTGGTTAAAAGCAAGGTCTTACAGCACAAGTAAAGGATAAATTCCGAAAA
Organism: Xestia xanthographa; assembly: GCA_905147715.2. Classification (NCBI taxonomy): domain Eukaryota; kingdom Metazoa; phylum Arthropoda; class Insecta; order Lepidoptera; family Noctuidae; genus Xestia; species Xestia xanthographa. The sequence continues at coordinate 29,277,167 of LR990661.1, forward strand.
TTAAAAAAAAGGTAAAATTAAGGTAAATTTTGGTACTTACAAGTTTTCGCGGAAAGCTAAATTTGCCCATATCTTTTTATCATGTTGACTCAAGACCTTGATTTTTATACACTATGGCTATAATAGACCTTAGTATCTGATGGTATAAATTTCAACTTGCTAGGTGTAGTGTATCTTATAAGGGTTCCTTTTTTTACCTTTTGAGGTACGGAACCCTAAAAATGGCGTGGCGACGCATGCCGTGGCGACGCATGCCGTGGCGACGCGTCGCCAACTGTCAAGTTGTCAACCCAGCCCGAACGATCTCGACCATTACCAACCTGTTGAAGCAGCATAAGATCTACATATTCGCCACGGTTTAAAACAACCGAGCTGGTCTCGGGGCACAGCGCTGGGTTACAATCTCGTGACTTCGAATTCGATCCCAGCCTATGGATTTTCATTTTGTGAATCGAGTCCTTTTGTTTTCATTTTGTTTTATTTTATTTTCTGTGCGTTGCTTTTAATATTTACTTTTTTAAGCATATTACTTGTACAAAATAGATTTGATGTTTCTCATCTGCTAGGCGTCCCGTGACGGCTCACTTTTTTCACTTAAAATGTAATTTATCACATTATCGATAGAGATTGAAAATTCTAGTTTTCAAAGTTTTAATTATGGACCTTCTAGGGATTTAATTTAATAAAAATTAACCGTCAGTATTATGACATTTACTGAAATGTAATTGTTAACCGACTTAAAAGGAAGGTATTAAAACAAATCTGCTCTTCCAATGGACCAAGTGATCTCTAGGTATTTTGCTGGCCTAATTTGCCTTGTAAATTAGTTATGAGTAGTATTTAAGAAATTGCAGAAGTCCCCGCTTTTTTATGGTGTCATCAAATATTATAAAATCAATAACATCAACACAAATTAAAAATTTCAAAAATGTTCAACTTGGCTGCTAAAATCATTGTACAAAAAACAAAACTATGATTGCAATAACGACGTTTTTTCCATAAATGCCACGCTTGGCAGGCGGGTTGGCAATCGCAGTACGGTTCTTACAAAAGCACAGAGAACGCTTCTGCCCATTCTCTGGTAAGTCCCTTAATTGCCTCTTACGACACCCACGGGAGGATCTGGAATGGTGCTATTATTTTCTTCCAACACCAAGATACTCACACGGTCTCACTCTCACCAAGGTGCTCACAGTGCTCAGTGTTCTCTATACCTATATAAAATTCATATTTAACTATGATTTTAGAGAAATAACTTAAAAAATTGTCTTCTAGAAACGAACTCATACGTTCTAGAACGATCCACTTTAATTTTTGCCATGAGTAATTAAAATAACTGCAGCATGCGTCCCGCTCCGTCGGCGATGCGCGGGAATTCTAATGTAGCTAGGTAATGAAAAAACTAATATAACATGCTAGAGGGGGACGACACGCGAGTGCGAACAGGCTAGATGATAGTCTACAACTCTACATATTTGTCTATTTAAGTGGTGACTGATAGTCGCTTTGATAAAATACCGACTGTTACGGTAAACGGTAATTTTCCACACCTAATTAGGGATGGAACATTACCGTTTCATATGACGCAACAAAGTAGAGGCCCGCAGGAGGATGCCAATTCCGAGGAATATTGTCATCCACAGTTTTAACAGTAGGTAAGCGAGAATATTTGCCTTACACAACGCAAGGGTAGTGCGAAGGTCGCCGCGGTCGCTTTATGCCACCACTATTGTTTTGCATGCAACCGTCTGCATGCACAATGCACTACTGCCAACACCACTCTATACGCGCTGCCATCTCCTCCGTGTACCTACGACTACGAGTACATACATATGTACTTGTGAGACACATTACATCGCTATCTTCCGAATCCGACGGCAATAATATTCTATTCACGATAAAATAATCAATCAATAAATCAATCACTTCATTTTGAAAGCAGATTATAGAGACTGATTATAATATCACAAAACTAACACAAAAGATGATAATTGGCACTTTTAGATAACACCCAATTTATCTATAATATACGTAATAATCATATTTAGCGCAGGTGTTGCTTTTGTAAGAGTTTCAGCACTAAAAGAAACTGCCTCAAATGTAAAGGTGAAATTATGAAAAAAGTAAAAATATGGTTGGCCTTCCATACATGTATGTGATGGTTAAAAAAATATTTCAAGGTACAACAGTGTGGAGTATTTATCGACATCTCTTTAAAAATGAAATCGAGTTTCCAAAAACACTTTTTAAGTCAATGGTTGATGAGATATTATTTCTAAAGCGGTAAAACTTATGTCCAATAACTTCTAAAGTAAGAGAAGGAACATTCTGAAAAATGTATGTTTGTATGTAGAACGTATAAAAATCTTTTAATAAAAAAATAGCTTTATTAAGATTTGTTTTTTAGTATTTGAGATATGAGATTTTTTCGTCAAACTGCAGCAATCACTTTTGTTTTTCATAACCATACTATATTATGGAACCCTGTGTGTGCGAGTCCGACTCGCACTTGGCCGGTTTTTATAAAATACCCGTGAAAAATTCCATGTGGGGTGGGTTTAGACTGGTGTACCTACTCAATACGTGGTAACCGTTTACATCGGTGACCCTTCCAGCAGCTCCTGCCTGTACAGTGTACATCTGAAAGTTGAATTATTAGTTGTAATTAAATAAGTGATCGTTTCTAATACTTCGTATGTTCGTACACGCTAATCTCTGAAACCGCCCAACCGAATTCAATGAAAATTTCGGAATTTATGGCTGGTTCCAGCTTCAAAGATACATGATAGCTTTGGACCTGCTAGGTAACTCTGAGCGAAGCAGAGGCGGTTCGCTAATGTTAAAAACACGAATGTTTGTTTGAGGATAGATAGATGTTTGTTAATCCTCCATCAGTTGATATTGTGTAAAAATAAATTTACGCGGGCAAAGCAACGAGCGGAAACTAGTTTTTTCCGTTAAATAATAAAATACTGCCAAACATGACGCAACTCAAGGAAATATTTTAATAAAAGTAATCGTACATTGAAATGATGTAATGTTTTATTTATAGTTAAATCTATGATTTGGTCTAGTATTACTGATAACGAGAGCAGTGATTGAAAGATAAGCCTTCGTCCACTAATTGGCAGATAAAGTTCGGCGAAGTGCTATCAGTTACCAGCGATCGCTTATGGAGAGTATTAACAGTCAATAAAATGTTAGTGTAGTGAGTGAGGCATGAGTCACACGGTTAGTTATCATTTAATGTGTTTGTAGCAATCGCTACAAATAAAAATAAAATATTAATAAATGATGAATATTCAATGGTTGCAAGGGGACACAAATATTTGGGTTGTAACAATCACCAGTGCACTCATATTTTAAAGATGAATGTTTTACAAAATTATTATACTACCCATAAAGAGAATTTTGTTTATCTACAAACGCAATATTAATTGTCTACAGTTGTCTACTACTACGAGCTGCTACAAGCTGCACAAGCGCGTGAGCGTCACGAACTGCGCGTGTTAGATAAATTAATTTATTATGTGTCTAGTATTAAATACATAAATACTTGAAATACCTATAAATGCAAATATTATCTGTTTTATTTTGTCTAATCAATTGTTAAAATGAATTAATTAAATAACAAACTTATTTGTGTACATGTCAAACACTGATTTGACTCAACGGTCACTTGTGAATCATACTTATTTGTTAACGGGTATAAAAGAGCGGAGCCTCATTGGAGCGGGTTCAGTCGCTCTACGACTTTTAAGGCGTTAACATCTAAGGTATGACATTATTTTGATTATGGTTGATAATACTATTCTGATTATGTTGTTGATTTGTCGTGATAACGATGATGGTGATCGTGATAACGATGATGGTGATTGAGATAACGATGATAGTGATTGTGACAACGATGATGGTGATTGTGATAACGATGATGGTGATTGAGATAACGATGATGGTGATTGTGATAACGACGATGGTGATTGTGATAACGACGATGGTGATTGTGATAACGACGATGGTGATTGTGATAGTGCGACGATGGAGATTGTGATAGTGCGACGATGGATATTGTGATAGTGCGACGATGGTGATTGTGTTAGTGATTGTGAATAACGACGATGGTGATTGTGTTAGTTTAGGTTAGATTAATATTGTGATAAAATGATGATGATTGTGTTAAAATGATGATGATTGTGTTAAAATGATGATGATTGTGATAAAATGATGATGATTGTGATAAAATGATGATGATTGTGATAAAATGATGATGATTGTGTTAAAATGATGATGATTGTGATAAAATGATGATGATTATGATAAAATGATGATGATTGTGTTAAAATGATGATGGTTGTGTTAAAATGATGATGATTGTGATAAAATGATGATGATTGTGATAAAATGATGATGATTGTGTTAAAATGATGATGGTTGTGTTAAAATGATGATGATTATGATAAAATGATGATGATTGTGATAAAATAATGATGATTCTGATAGAATGATGATGATTGTGATAAAACGACGATTGTGATAAAATGATGATTGTGATAATAAAGGTGAATCACAATCATCTTCATTATAACAAGATAATGAAGATGATTGTGGTTATTATTATGTTATTATTATGTGTGTTGTTTATTAGGTATGGTCGATATATTGCTACGTAACGTTGTGTTATATACACTACTACGGTTAATTGTTATATACTACGAGGTAAATATAATGTTATTATGAAGTGAATCCCATTGTATTCCATTGTGTTTTGTAACCATATTCTGCGTCGGGGGCCACCACCACGTGGCCCCCGGCCACCGTAGGCGCGGGCCTGTGGACGGTGAGCTATGGGCTAGCTCGCCGTCCGTCCGTCTCATGACGACAGGCCGTGTCGACGGCGCGTTCGTGTTCCACGCGCGCCTCAAAGAGAGTCAGCAAAAAGGAAGGGGTCCGTAAGGACCGATGCCTGCCGGGGTTGCGGGACTATTCGAAAGAGATACCTTGGCCCCGGAACACAAAGGGCGATGAAGGAACATGGATGGGTTTTAGTCAGTAAAAGTCTGACACTCCCTCCTGCTCCGCCCAGAGCGGGAGGGGTTATTTGATGATTTCCCATCCGAAAAAAAAAAAAAAAAAAAAGGAGTTGGGGCAACTGACACGTGTGAGGGGTCATTCTTTCAAGGAAAATCTGAACACTGCAATTCAGAAAATGGAGTGAAATGAACAACGCCATCTATCGACCAAGATATTAAGCTGCTAAAATATAATGCACGGAAATGCTATGTAAATCTTCAAACCAGCGTCATGTAGACTAATCTAGAGTGCCTTAGGCTAAAATAACTTTTTTTGAAGCCGGTAAGTCGATTTAAAAGTTATCTGGTGAGCACATTTTTATTCATTAGTACCAAAAAAAAGGGGGTGTAAGGTATGTAAGAGGTATGTAAGAAAGAAAGATAGAAAAAGTATTTATTGGTCTCACACAGAACTCCAAAAATGTTCGTCAAAAATCGTTCGGAAATCGAGCGCGCTTATGGGTGCGTTCAACTTTTGTTTTGATAAAAAATTGTTATTTTAGTTTGGAGTACCTAGAGTATTTTATTTCTACAAAAGCTGCAGTTGTTGAAATGATAGGGATTATTTCATACTATCCTCAACAATAGATTAATCATGATTTTTGATGAATGTAGCGAAACGATTTATCCGATAAGGTAAAAGTGCTGATTTAAATTATCATTACTAAAACCTCCACGACCTCGTTCACGAGCTAACGTGTACCAAAAACGCTGCTGCTTGTTATTTTGATTTAATTTAAATGCAAAAATCCAATAAATTCAAGTAAAATATTCGGAGTTCATAAAAATCGAAGAGTTAGCTGTCAACACAATAACTACAAGCATCTACGAGTACAAGATAAGAGCGGCCCATCCCTCGACAAAAGAAACCCCGCCTACCCAAAGACGCACCGCCTCCTACAGCAGACAACGGCCAACCAGTGGGGCGCTGTCACCTGCGCGGGCGCTGCCTTCACTTGCCGCAAGCAAATCAGGACGCATCTCATTAGGAAGCTCATTAGGACAAAGGTCACCGACGCGTGAGTCAATACATATTACATTTATTTTTCTTCAAATAAGTGCCTAATTACCAACGTCTAAAGACTGTTTGAGCTTGCACCTACAACTGTGCGCCTGGTACTTTGTTGTATCTATCTCAAGGTATCTGTTTGTGCTAACTTGTTTTTCGATACTTTTGTTATAAACAAAGCAAGATGCAGTCTCCGCCACTAAATAAAGCACAATCAGTATCTGATTCGAATATTATGTTTAAAAAAGGCGCCAAAGATCACAATCAGCCAAATGTATCCTTGAGAGACAAGCGTCGCCGCCTTTCTGGGGAAGATGTTGATGAACTCACGGCTTTTAAAATGGAAATGAGAGAATTACTGCGTGACTTCCAGGACACCCAGAATAAAAAGTTTGACCTACTGAACAAACAACTGGAAGAAGTCAAACAACAAACGTCTTCGATATGCGGCATGAACCAAGACATAGAAAGAGCTTTGGAAGACATGAATGACCAGTTGCGTTCCGTGCAGTCTAAAATCGATGGGCTGGAAAAACAACGAAACAACCTTGCTTCACAACTAAACAACATCGACCAAAAATGTGATTTCTTGGAAAAATCTCTCAAAAAGACGAGCCTCGAATTAAAGTATATTCCCCGAATAGATAAAGAAAACAAGGAAACTCTTTTCAAATATGTAACCCAGCTTTCAAAATGCCTCAACATTACCTTGAGTTCTGGAGATGTGCGTGATGTGTACCGGGTACCCAATAGGAAAGATCCAGCGAAGTCAACTGTCATTATGGAACTGTCTAATACCTTAGTCAAAAGCAAATTCTTGGCCTCTGCAAAAACGTTCAACAAAAACAACGAGCTGAAAGTCAGCCACCTGGGGATAGACAATGACTCGTCTCCACTTTTTGTTTCGGAATCCCTGACCGCCAAAACTAGGCGTCTTCACTTCCTCGCAAGAGACTTTGCTAAAACGGAAAACTACAAATATTGCTGGACATCAAACGGTAACGTGTATGTGAAGAAACAGGACGGTTCTGAATATGTACGTATCAGCGATGAAATACAGATAAATAAACTAAGGCAGTCAAATTGACTAGAATTGCTAAGAGTAATGATAACTTGCATGCTTATATACTATTGTTCTTCCTTATATGATTATAATCTATGCTTTTGTAACTTCACTGTAACAAACAGTTCTGATTACCCACACAACCTACACTTACACATCATCACACAACTCGTACTTCCTAATGGTACATTTTACACTAAATTCTCTAACGTGCAAATAATAACTAAAATATTATTTTCGTCTTGGCGTATATTCGAGGATTGGTTGAAAATGCTTAACAATTTGCTGGCCCAAGTAACAATATCCAGAATTTTACCTTCAAAATTTCAAAACTTACGTAACAATAATCGAGGAACTAAAAGAATTTATATATTACTACGGCTGTCACATTTAATAACAACGGGCTCGTGTTGGACGCAGTTTCATATTCAGGCTTCTGGTTACTTCATAGTACTGGCTATATTTTCGTCAAGGCACAGTGCTCGATAACACCACATTTCTTGAGGATATTGACACCACGAACCTTTTAAGTTGCACTGAACTCGATAACCCGGAACTTTGCAAAGAATATTTAAATGCTGCCCATGATAAACTCACAATCCTGTCTCAGAATATACGTAGTATAAATAAAAACTTCGATTCATTACTCGTATTTCTACAACGCTTGCAATTCAAACCTGACCTTATAATACTTACCGAGTGCTGGCTTGATGAATCTTTTAATGCAATTAATCTAGAAGGCTACAACTGTAATTATTCAAAAAAATACATAAACAAAAATGACGGCATTGTGGTGTTTTCGAAATCTGAACTTTGCGTCCTTGTAACAGAACCCCCTTTCAGTAATGCTAACTGTCTACAAGTAGAAGTAGGACAAACATATTCAGTTATAGTAATTTATCGTTCACCATCTTTTTATAACCTCAGTAACTTTTTGACTTCCTTAGAAAACGTCCTGAGTAACTGCACTACCCAGCACTGTGCATTAGTTGGGGACATCAACCTTGATATTAAAGATACTTCCATTGATACTCGCGTTGATGAGTATCTAAATCTTATAGCCCACTATGGGTATGTTCCCGGCCACACCTATCCAACGCGTGGTACCAATAGCTTAGATCACTGTATGATCAAATCAAAACTTTCCACTACAACAATTGTCTGTCATTCCGATATAACAGACCACAGTACAATATTATGTATTTTGGGATCATACGTCCCAAAGGATAAAAAAACGAAGACGAGTACCAAAATAGACTACAAAAACCTACTTGAAGATCTGAAGAAAATCGACTGGACCGATTTGTATAATACAACTGATACTAATGAAGCCACTAAACTCTTTATCGAGAAATTCAATCTCGTCTTAAACCAAAATAAATGTACACGTAAGGTTAGTAGTGCTGATGTTATTGTTAAGAAATGGATTACACCTGGTCTTTTAAAGTGCATTAGACGCCGCGATGAGTTGCACAGTAAAGCCAAAAAAAATCCTAATGACACCAACCTACAGGAACAATATAGGTTATATAGAAATAATTGCATTAATATATTGCATAAACAAAAAACACAATACGAACAAAATCTAATTACAAAAAATCAAAAAAACATTAAAAAGACATGGGAGACGATAAAAACTATTTGCAACATCAAAAAGGTTGATAATAAAAACGAAGACTTACTTACTATTAAACCTAATTCTATAGAGTCATTAAATGTAGTTAATGAATACTTCAGCTCTATTGGAGATCAGTTGGCTAGCGAAATGCTTAGAAAGTTGGGACAAACTGAAATTGAACTAGCAAATAAGACAAGCCACTCTAAAAACTTCTCACCAGATTCCTTATTTCTGACACCGACAGATGAAATTGAGATAATGGAGTTAATTAGTACGTTAAAATCAAGCACAGCTGTTGGGCACGATAATATTAGTAATGATATGTTAAAACAGACTAAACATGCCATAGCCAGTCCTATAACACACATTTGCAACTTGAGCATATCCTCCGGCGTTGTGCCTGAAGACTTGAAAATAGCCAACGTGATACCAATCCTGAAAGCGGGTGATTCCTGTCAACCAGCTAACTATAGGCCTATTTCCCTTCTGAGCGCCCTGTCAAAGGTAATTGAAAAGGTAGTAAATGTTAGACTGATCAAGTATCTAGAACACAATAGTTTATTGGCCGAAAATCAGTTCGGATTTCGTGCTGGCAGATCTACGGAGGACGCCGTTACCCAACTTGTTGAATCTGTCGTTGGCAAAGTGGACAAAGGACAAAAGTGTATGGGCGTCTTCCTGGATCTAGCCAAAGCGTTTGATACAGTTTCCCGGCCGATACTGCTAAAAAAACTCGAGGGTCTTGGTATAAGGGGCTTAGCTTTAGACTGGTTTAGGTCTTATCTAGGAGAGCGAAAACAGCGAGTTCGCATTGGTAAACATGTCAGTGACTTTGCTTATATTGATTACGGCGTACCGCAAGGCAGTGTTTTGGGCCCCACATTATTCCTGATCTATATAAACGACCTATGCTCTCTCGAACTCTGTAATGCTAGCATTTTTACATTCGCGGATGATACCGCAATAATTTTCCATGAAAAAACATGGAGCGATGTCGTTTCTGTAGCTCAGGAGGGGCTCAAAAAGGTTGCTACCTGGCTGCAAGACAATTTGTTGACCTTAAATGTCGGGAAAACGAAGTCAATGTGCTTTAGCATTTCTGCCCGGTCTGCACCTGACAAAGAGCTACAAGTTAAACTTCACACTTGTGGCAGTGTCTGTAGTGAAAGATGTCTCTGCTCGCCAATTGAACAGGTTCCTTGTATAAAATATCTAGGAATCCTAATTGATGAACATCTGACATGGAAAGGTCAAATTGATGCACTTGTGAAACGTACCAGAAAACTCTCGCACATATTTAAAAAATTAAAGTCCATCGCAAAACCCGAGCTGATTCGCATCGTGTACTTAACCTTGTGCCAGTCAATATTAGGCTACTGTGTATCGGTATGGGGAGCAACAAACAAAACCCTCTTGTTACGGCTGGAACGAGCTCAACGAGCTATCCTAAAAATAGCTCACAAAAAAGCATGGCGCTACTCTACTGATGCTTTGTACTCAGAGTGTAACGTACTTCGTGTGAGGCAATTGTTTGTCATTTCCACATTGCTGCGTTTCCATAGGTCTGCTAGAGAGTTGGCCATTCACTCATCCAGAACATTAAAATGGTATCGACCAAGAGTACACTCATGTTTTGCACGCAGATCTTTTGCATTTCTTGGCCCCTACCTCTATTCCAAATTGTACGCTTATAATAAAACTATACTCACCCTAACGTACGGCTCTTGTAAAAATGTTATATTTAAATGGCTGCATCCCAAAAACTATGACCAAACAGAACACCTTTTGTATATACAGTCGTAAAATTGTAACAAAAAATATAGAGAAACACAACCATGCACGTACTCACCCACCATCACACGCTATACATATCCTAACACCCACCACACCTCACCCACCCACACACGCACACACACACACATACTTCCAAAAACATCAAACCTCTTGTCCTTACATTTTTCGATTTAAAAATATTGTTATAATAGTTTTTAGTTGTTAATTTATTTATCTTAATTTACCTAATTTATCTTTTATTTCCTTTGTGATTAAGTAGTTCAGTTAAAGCTAATATGTTACCTTTACTTGGGAAGAGACTGGACCCCACGACACAGGGTATCCTAGTGTGGAGTCCAGGGAATTTGTAAAAATCTAGTGCATAAGGATCATTGTTTTCTTGTTTCTAGCTTTTAATATTGTACCTTGATAAGCAAACTGAATAAAAATTTTATTATTATTATTATTATTATTAAAAAAATAAATCTTGTAGGTAGATTTATTTTGTCAAGCATCAAGGAGAACTTCTGCATAAACCCAAACTTAATTGTTGTGATTCATAGCCTCCCTGCGTGAACTCCCAGTGCAGCCGTGTTACCTTCCTATGTAATACGGCTGGTTTATTTCAGGCCACTTGTTTTTGCGAGTATGACCGTCGCGCGCCTCTTCTGATGTAAATGTAAACCATCTTTTTCTTCTTCATCGTTCTCTTAACGCTGAGGATAGCGACCGCATACGACGCAGCTCTTAGCTTGTGGTCTTCGTCAGTGTGGATCGCTAGGTACAATGACACGTCAACGTTGTCGACAACCGATACAAAATGATTTGATAGCTAGAGCTCCGACATAACCTGGAAGGGATATATAGAGTTATCGGGAGGACCGCCAGGAGAAAAGAAGATCAGACCCTACTTAACGATGGTGCATTCCTAAACCCAAAGGAGTCGGCAGCCCTACTTGCCGATACGTTCTATCCCAAGGACACAGCAGAGGAGGACAATGAGGACCACAGGCTCATAAGGGAAGCAGCCAGTCGGGTAAACGAGTGGAAACATGGTGAATACCATGACCCACCGTTTACGCCGCTGGAGCTGAAGACAGCCGTGGGAGGTTTTAATCCAAAGAAGGCCCCCGGATTGGATGGATTTACATCGGACATCTGCTGTCGAGCGATCAACCAGGACCCGGACGCATTCCTTGCCCTGTTCAACAAATGCCTAGAACTGGCACACTTTCCGAACATCTGGAAAGAGGCTACGGTTGTGGTCCTCAGAAAACCGGGCAAGGATAACTACCTAAGCCCCAAGTCTTACAGACCGATAGGTCTACTGCCCGTCTTGGGGAAGATCCTGGAGAGGATGGTAGTAGCACGGATCAAGTGGCAGCTTGTACCGCGGCTCAGTACCCGTCAGTTTGGCTTTATGCCCCAGAGGAGCACCGAGGACGCCCTCTATACGCTAATGAAGTACGTGAAGGACAAGTTGAGGCTGAAGAAGCTAATTGTCCTGGTATCATTGGATATAGAGGGTGCCTTCGACAGCGCATGGTGGCCAGCTATCAAAGTCAGGCTGGCTGAGGAAAAGTGCCCGGTGAACACCAGGAGGCTACTTGACAGCTATCTCGTCAGCAGAAAAGTTAGGGTGAGATATGCCGGGGAGGAATGCACAAGAGAGACAAACAAAGGCTGTGTTCAAGGGTCAATTGGCGGTCCAATATTGTGGAACCTTCTGCTGGATCCATTGCTCCAGGATTTGGAACATTTTGTGCAGGCTTTTGCGGATGACATCGTGCTAGTGGTGGATGGCGACACAGCAAGTGAGGTAACTAGGATAGCCAATGCAGCCCTCGCCCATGTTCAGGACTGGGGTGTCCGAAACAAGCTTAGGTTTGCACCGCACAAAACTTGCGCGATGCTCATAACCAACAAGCTTAAGTACGACACCCCAGCCCTGAGCATGGCCGGGGTCAACATCGGCCTGGTGAAAAGTTTAAAACTGCTGGGGTTGACAATCGACGATAAATTAACCTTCAACGAGCACACGGCGAACATATGTAAACGAGCAGCTGAAATTTACAAGCAGCTGTCTCGAGCGGCCAAAGCTACTTGGGGGTTGAACAGGGAGGTGATCCGCACCATTCATACTGCAACAATCTATTGTTGCAGTATGAATGGTGCGGATCACCTCCAGCCAGCCACGCCAGCCAGCCACCAGCCACGTAGGTGACGATTGGCTCTAGCCAATCGTCACCTACGCGGCTGGCGCCTGGGCTCCCGCTACGAGAAAGCTGGGGATACGGAAGAAGCTTAGCTCTGTCCAAAGAGGCCTTGTCCAGAAGCTCTGCAAATCTTATCGTACTGTCTCCCTAAACTCGGCACTGGTACTGTCTGGTATACTACCTCTAGATTTGCGCATACAAGAGGCAGTCGCCCTGTATGAAGCAAGGAGAGGGTCGTCCCAGTTCGTGCCAGGAGACGGGGAGATTGAAAGTGTGGTAGGATTTGCAGAAGCCCCTCACCCAGCAATGCAAATGCCCCTGGAGTTCGTATGCCTAGCTGACCAACAGCAGGTAGACACAAACAATGTGCAGGCAGTGCGAATCTTCACTGACGGTAGCAAAATTGAGGGAAAGGTTGGAGCCGCATTATCTTTGTGGGATAATGACGGCGAAATCCAGAACCTCAAACTAAGTTTCGCCGCATACTGCACAGTTTACCAGGCGGAACTCTTGGCCATTTGTAGAGCAACGGACGTGGTCCTCAAGCGCAAAGAAACGAGCTACGGTTTGTATAGCGACTCAATGTCAGCATTGCAGACGCTTGCAAACCATGGCTCCCTCCATCCCCTGGCAGTCCGCGCACGAGCTAACTTGGCTCAAGCTCTGGACCAGAACAAAGATGTGTCCTTGTTTTGGATCAAGGCACACGCGGGACTGCCGGGGAATGAACGTGCGGACGAGCTGGCAAAGGAGGCAGCATTGTCGTCACGGAGGAAGCCGGACTATGACCAGTGTCCGATTTCATTCATAAGAAGTCAGATCCGCATGGGATCAGTTGATGAATGGAATCGGAGATATGTGTCTGGCAAGACTGCCTCGGTGACGAAAATGTTCCTTCCGGATGCCAAAGCGGCTTTCCGTATTGTGAAACGGGTGCAGCCAACGGGTATGCTTACACAGGTCCTGACAGGGCACGGTGGGTTCTCCGAATACTTGAATCGCTTCAAGTGTAAGGAGAGCCCATCGTGCATGTATGAGACTGCACAAACAGACTCACGATGTCCGCGATTACGCGGAGCCCTAATTAAATAATATTTGTCCAATCGACAAATGGAAAACACCTATTAGATACACTCACCATCACGTTGGTACCGGTGATGTGACGCAGTCCTGGTCACGTCGTATCTGGGTGGGGTGCAAGTGTAACTGTGCTTGTGTTGTGTTTGTAAGGTCATGTAAGATTCGACGGTTCCAAAGGACGCGCGCGGCTCGTACCGTCGACTCCCGGATCAAACCTTCAGATCCCACACGTGGCACTTTTCACCAATGTTCAACTGAATTTTATCCCGGTTTACTAACCCAATCGGGGATGTAGAATAGTCCAGCACTGAATTTAGGAAATTACCGGCGTCCAAATGACAAAGCCGGCTAGGTACTTAACCAACAAATTACTCGCGGTCATGACCCAAAATGGCGAGATTTCTCAATTTTCACTCAATTATCAACAAAATATCAAACACCGATCAAGATGGTATCGGATTAAAATTAACTCAAAGTTTCAATCAATAATTACACGACAGCAGCGTGCACCAAAAAAACAAGACAATGGAACCAAATTTCTTTCCAAACCAATATAGCACTGACAAGCAAAACGTCATCGCACAGACAACGAAACGTAATCTGTCAAACGTCAAAAAGGTGCGTTCAGAAACTTGGTGGATGAAACATCTACCCCCCCCGGACGGGCCGTCCCGTCCGCTAATCAATTGGCAGTCTTGATAAGGTTGCGACCGCTCTCTTCATAACCGATCCATCCACTAAAACCTCAGCAAAACGAGGTACCCCGTCGGTGCCAGCCACCAAATTGAGAATGCGCCCCCGGCGCCAATACAGAGGCTTAAGGTTGGCATCCTTAATAAGGACGAGGTCTCCTATCTTGGGCGGATGAGTTTTATCAGTCCACTTGACGCGCTGCTGGAGGATGTGCAGATACTCTAAGCTCCAACGCTTCCAAAAGCTCTGAGTGAGCTGTTGCACCAACTGAAACCGCGATAGCCGATTTTGGCTCACATCAACAAAAGGGTACTCAGGCAGAGCGACAAGTGGCTGTCCAATCAAGAAATGGCCCGGGGTTAGAGCCTCCAAATCGTTAGGGTCCGAAGAGAGCGGGCACAATGGACGCGAATTTAGTACCGCTTCAATGCGACAAAATACCGTAGCTAATTCCTCAAAGGTGAGAACGGTGTCTCCCAACAATCTCCGCCAGAGTCCCTTTGCCGCTTTCACCGCGGCCTCAAAAATACCCCCCCAATGGGGGCAGGCTGGCGGATCAAACAACCAAGTGACCCCTCGACGGGCCAATTTGTTACCAATGTCAACCTGGCTCTCATTAAGAAAGTCATACACTTCCTTCAAATAGTTACTTGTACCCTTGTAGTTGGTACCGCAATCAGACCTGATCAGAGAAGGTAACCCACGGCGAGACGTAAATCTATCCAAAGTTGCCACAAAGGCCTCCGTCGAGAGGGAGGATACCAGCTCCAAATGCACTGCCTTAGTTGACAGGCAGACAAATACGCACAAATAAGCCTTGACAATTTTACTATTGCGAAGGGTAGACCTCTTTATCGAAAAGGGACCAGCAAAGTCCGTTCCTACGCCTGCAAAGGGCCTCGCCTCATTGACACGATCAGCAGGCAAGTCTCCCATCTGGGGCTGCATCGTTGGGGCCTTAGTCCGATAGCACGGTATGCAACGGAAGACTATAGTATTATGCTATACTTACGCTTCATATTCACCATTCATAATACTATTTATCATGCATTTTATTTGTTTATATATCTACACTCAGCAAATCGATTTAAATACGATTCATTAACTTGGAAATAGCTGAAATAAAATATTATTATAATTTTCATGTTGTGATATTTACGTCAAGCGTCAAATTGTCAAACTGTCAGTTAGTTTTTTAATTCTCTTTCTGCTCAGTCTATGGTATCTGATTCCTAGCTCTATGATTTCTCTTTTTGGTTTGTATAATTTAAATTATTTTTATCAAAATGTGTTTAGCCATTATATTTTGTAGATTATTACGATTGTGTACTAAATAACTTAATATTAAATTATATTATAAAATTCTTTACGCACTTATGGATAATATGTCCTGGCCGACTACACTTGTCAGTTGAGATGATGTCCACACTAAGAAAAGTAAGATTTGAAAGAGGAAGACTACTTTGGGAGAAACGAGCTGACGGACGGCTGAAAAGTACTCTGGAATCTGATTTGAGGAGTATCAGAGAGCAGCTTGGTTTTGGCGGTGAGATTCTTAAACTGCCCAGGGAATCCAACGAAAGTTTCTCCTGGGACTTCTACTCCCGATGTTCGGAGGCTAACTACGTGCCTGTCCGTCTACTGTCTCGCAGGGCTGTCCTACGTCTGGCCCTGAGTTCTGCACTGTCTTGCTGCTGAGCTGTCCTGGTGAACTCTGAGATCTGCGCTGCCGCCGTTTCTACTGCTTCAGAGCTCAACTTCAAGGTTACTCCGGTATCGACCTGCTACCCTGACGCCTGTTCCTGTTCTTACAGTGTGGTAAACTCATTATTGTCCATCTAAGTGCATAAACTTTAAAACTGAGTGCGTGCTAGGTAGTTTTTTATAACTAGCTGTATTTTTTATCTTTCCCCTCTATTAAAATTTAATTGAACAAGTCTGCTTATCCATTTATTTTAAATAGGAGCAAGTAGATCTGTTACAAGACGATGCTACGAATGGTACGACGAGCCGACAAAATCCAAAACTCTCGCTGCAGAATGGCCAACAGCGCATTGCAACCGGCGTGCGAGTTCTTAATGTGACGATCAGTCACCAACAATTTAATCAAATGGCCCGCCTTGGGCAACAAAAGGGGGTGACGGACCCCATAAGGAAGGCTAGAGTGCCTCAACCGTCCTCCAACACGCAAAAGACCCGTTTCATCCAAAAAGGGGTTCAACTTACTAACGGCTCCCGACAACTTAACTCTACCGGACTTCAAGGTCTCGATCTCCTTCTCAAAGTGTACGGCCTGCACAGAGCGAACCCACAGGAGGAGTGACTCCTGTCGCTCTTGAGGAGAGAGAACCGGTGACAGGCGCTTGTCCCCTGGATTCCTAGCATTGTGACCAAAACGCCTGATCCACGAGGTAACGTTCAACAATTTGTCGAGGGAGCTTGTAACAAATCTACTTGCTCCTATTTAAAATACACACATCAAAAGTATCTAGGGATCAACATATATTTTTGCAATAACTTTTCTCCTGATTGATATTAATTAAAATTTTCTTTAAGGATTCATCAAATAAAGTGTTTTCGTTTGTCACAGTAACGATAAACCAAGTCACCTTTGCATTAATAAAGAAATTTGCCATTTTCCTAATAAAGGGATTTTTGACATTTGAACCACTAACATTAAAGTTCGAAAAAATGACTGAAAACACAGTTTTCTTTAAAATTTTATTGGGTAACTTAAACAATTAATAATCCGTGTTTCTACCGCGAACACTAACAACACAAGAACATCGGTTTGGCATACTCAAAATGAGTTCATCCAAATCACGCTGTGGAATGGCCGCCCATGTTCGTTGCAACAACAAAAAAAGGTCTTCTTGCGACTGGATACCCTCCATATTCGGCAGAGCTCTTCTCTGTAGCATATCCCATGCCTGCTCAATCGGGTTCAAGTCTGGCGACTGAGCAGGCCAGGGCAGGACATTGATGTTAGCTGCGGCGAGAGTCTGTCTTACAACTCTTGCGGTGTGCGGTCGTGCATTATCATGCATTAACTGAAATAAGGGACCGATTTGCACTTGTAGAGGAACGATGACGTCTGATACAATCGTCTCAGCATAAATTTGAGCGTTGAGGTTGCCTCTGATCCAAATCAACTCAGTTCTTCCGCCGATCCAAATACCCGCCCATACCATGATGGTTCCACCACTATAAGGATGGACTTCCTGGCAGGATTTTAATCGCTGTTGGCGTCCAGGGGTTCTCCAGTGTCGTATACGTCTTGTATCCGGTCTCATACCAAAACGAGACTCATCAGAAAAGCACACGAAACGCCATTGTTCTTCTGCCCAATTTCTGTGTTCAAGAGCCCATTGATATCGAATCCTACGATTGTGCATTGCTATAGGTGGTACCCGTAGCGGTCTTCGGGAATGAAGGTTCACTTCATGCAAGCGGTTTCTGACTGTTTGGTCGCTAATTAAGTTCCCTGAAGAGTGATGAAGCCTCACGGCTAACATCATGGCGGTTATTGTTGGAGCTCTTCGAGTTAAGATTTGAATGTATCGGTCTTGTCTCCGTGTGGTGCAGCGATACCGTCCTCCATGGCGCTCAGCCACGGTACCAGTGCTTCGGTAACGTGTCCAAAGTCGACTGATAACACTCTGACTTGTATTCAGAGCTAAAGCTACAGTACGTTGCCGGGAACCAGCTTCTATCATTCCCACGGCTCTGAGCATTTTTTCCCTGCTTAAATGACGTCGCCGCTCCATAATAACGTTGGTTTTAATCAGTAGTAGGGAAACAGTAGCACTAATAATGTCTTCAATGCGTTGTATGTTTTTATAGGGAAAATATTGACAGCTTATTTTCATCTTTTACTCGAATTTGATTGAGAGTTCCTGATTCAAATTATGAAATGCACCAAAAAGGATCCATATAAATTTATAAAATCATAAATTTATTACAAAGCCACATCTCAATCTCAAGAAATCCGCATAAAAATGCTTGATCCCTAGACACTTTTGATGTGTGTAAATGGATAAGCAGACTTGTTCAATTAAATTTTAATAGAGGGGAAAGATAAAAAATACAGCTAGTTATAAAAAACTACCTAGCACGCACTCAGTTTTAAAGTTTATGCACTTAGATGGACAATAATGAGTTTACCACACTGTAAGAACGGGATCAGGCGTCAGGATAGCAGATCAATACCGGAGTAACCTTGGAAGTTGAGCTCTGAAGCAGTAGAAACGGCGGCAGCGCAGATCTCAGAGTCTAGGACAGCTCAGCAGCAAGACAGTGCAGAACTCAGGGCCAGACGTAGGACAGCCCTGCGAGACCAGTAGATGGACAGGCACGTAGGTAGTTAGCCTCCGAACATCGGGAGTAGAAGTCCCAGGAGAAACTTTCGTTGGATCCCCTGGGCAGTTTAAGAATCTCACCGCCAAAACCAAGCTGCTCTCTGATACTCCTCAAATCAGATTCCAGAGTCGACTCTTCAGCCGTCCGTCAGCTCGTTTCTCTCAAAGTAGTCTTCCTTTTTCAAATCTTAGTTTTCTTAGTGTCGCCATCATCTCATCTGACAAGTGTAGTCGGCCAGGACATATCCATGAGTGCGTAAATAATTTTATAATATAATTTAATATTAAGTTATTTAGTAAACAATCGTAATAATCTACAAAATATAATGGCTAAACACATATTGATAAAAATAATTTAAATTATACAAACCAAAAAGAGAAATCATAGAGCTAGACCATAGACTGAGCAGAAAGAGAATTAAAAAACTAACTGACAGTTTGACAATTTGACGCTTGACGTAAATATCACAACATGAAAATTATAATAATATTTTATTTCAGCTATTTCCAAGTTAAAGAATCGTATTTAAATCGATTTGCTGAGTGTAGATATATAAACAAATAAAATGCATGATAAATAGTATTATGAATGGTGAATATGAAGCGTAAGTATAGCATAATACTATATTTCCCCAACGACCCCGAGAAAATTTTTGGCCTAGAACAAAAATTTTGCTAAGGTTAAAGTATTACAGCATTCACAAAACTTACATAACTCATTCAAACACACCGACATCTTACGAAGTTAGGTCAGGTAGGATTCACATTCAATGATCACTACTCAACCTGATAAGTCAATAACTTTAAGGCTTATTTTAGGAGTTGTAATCCGCTCGCGTCTAAAACCACTAATGAGATGAAAATAGAAAGATTTTAACAAAGGCTTATTTTTAATGGAGTTGTCATCCGCTCCTAATCAACTTTAGTTGATATTTAGTTGACTTTTAGAGTCGATAGTTAACAAGGGCTTATTTTTTTAATGGAGTAGTAATCCGCCCTTAATCAACTGTTAGAGTCGATAGTAAGAACCAAATTAAACATACTAACTTGTAGAAAAGAAATTAAAAATAGATCTAAGGGAGGATTAAAATTGACCTTTTAATGGTTTAAGAACCGATGAATGAATTAAAAAATAAATAAATAGAGTTTTAATGAATCAAAAAGAACTCTATCATAGAGGAAGGAAAGAAGAAAGGGATGAGTTATGAATATAGATGATATATTTTTTTTTACATAATTGTATAAATTATATTTTAAAGTCTTTAATATGGTATTTGGCTCGATTGCCACGTTGATCTTCTAATATATATACTAATGGTGATAGCTTTTGTAAAATAGTTGATTTTACATATTTCGGCGCTAGTTTAGAGCTAAAATAATTACCCGCATGACTAATTGTATAGTTTTTACGCCAGACTGTATCTCCAACGTTATATTCTTTAAAGGTACGAGTTTCGTTGTAACGAGAAGAGTTACGAGCATGAGCAATATGGAGGGCTATCTGAACTTTATCGAAAGTTGCAGACAATAAACCTATGTTAGTAGCATAGATGTCCCTAGGTAGAAAAAAACGATTTCATCAAGATTATTAGTTGGTGTATAAAGTGAGCCAGAACTAACTATTTCTCGTCCGAAGAGCAAAAAGTTAGGAGAGAAACCAGTGGTAATATTAGTTGTGCTGTTCATAGCATATTGAACTTTAGGAAGGTGGATGTCCCAAGATCTATGGTCATCACCAACCAAAGATGACAAAGCTGTGATTATAGTACGATTGTATCTTTCCGTAGGATTAACTTGGGGGCAATAGTGAGGAGAGAAAAATATGTAAGGTATATTATATCTGCCCAGAAAGTTGTGAAATTCATGGGATTGAAATTGCGATCCATTGTCCATAATAATAGTTTGAGGTACTCCATGAACTAGAAAAACAAAATTTTCCAAGTTAGAGATGATGTTAGCACTAGTAGCTCGTTTTAGTGGAAAAATCAGCGAATATTTAGTAAAACAACAATTAACCACTAGGATAAATTGATTTCTACGTCTAGTCATTGGTAGAGGACCCATTAGATCCAAAGAAATTGTTTGAAAGGGCCTGGAACAAATTTTTGGTTTACCCATAAGGCCAAAGGGAGAGTGATTTGCGTGTTTGTATGTTAAGCAATTATCACAGATAGAAATTATTTTAGCGATATCCTTAAACATAGCTGGCCAGTAATATAGAAGTGATAATTTTTTATAAGTTTTAAAGATTCCTAGATGAGGTTGATCTGGAGACCCATGATTATCTTTAACAAGGGTTTCCCGGAGACTAGGATGAGGAACTTCTTTCCACGCGAAATCTTCAGTTAACGCGTGAGGAGATTGAGTATAGCGAAATAATTTATTTTCACGAATAGTATAATTGGGATATTGATCAGGATTGCTACGACATTCTAAAAGTAGTTTGTTATAGTGTTCTAATGCTGGAGATATAGGTTGGGGATCAAGTGTGACAGGATTAACGCCAAGTGGATATGAATTAGAATTACGAGAGAGTAAATCAGGGACTAAATTGTCTTTACCTCTTTTGTGTTTTAGAATAAAATTAAAAGATGACAACCTAAGAGCCCACCGCGCGAGTCTACCAGATGGATTGGATAATTTAAGAAACCATTTAAGTGCTGCGTGGTCTGTATAAACAGTGAATTGTTTACCATTATCGATATAACAACGCCAATGTTCTAAAGCTGAAATGACCGCAAGAGTTTCTCTTTCTGTAGTTGAGTAATTTCGTTCATTTTTATTAAGAGATTTGCTCATATAAGCTATAACTACTTCTTTGTCGTCTTTTACTTGTGTTAACATACCTCCAATGGCAAAGTTAGAAGCATCACAATGTACAGAGAAAGAGAGATCGTAGTCAGGACAAGCAAGTATAGGAGTAGTAACAAGAGCTTCTTTTAGTTTATTAAAAGCCAGAGTAGCATCTTTATCCCAAATGAATTTAGGGGCGTTTTTACCGGAAGAAGTTAATTTATTAAGTGGAGTTGCAATTGTGCTGAAGTTGGGAATAAAACGTCGAAACCAACTACAAGTTCCAATAAATTTTCTTACTTCTTTACGAGAAGTGGGAGTAGGGAATTCGAGTATTGCTTTAATTTTAGTCGGATCTGACCTTAAACCATTTTCATCTACTATGTACCCTAAGTATTTAAGTTCATTTTTAAAGAATTGACTTTTATCGAAGTTAATATTGTTAATCTAGCAAACGTTAATTTCTCAAGAACTTTAACTAGATAAGAGATATGCTCTTCAAATGATTCAGAGATGATTATTATATCATCAAGGTAACAAAAGACCTTACAAAATCAGGAGTAAAAAGCATGTCCATAAGTCTTTGCTGAGTAGCTGGAGCATTAGTTAAACCAAAAGGCATGATAACAAAGCGATACATGCCGCAACCAGGGACATAAAAAGCTGTTTTATCTTTATCCGCTTCTTCTTTTAAAGGGATTTCCCAAAACGCTTTAGCAATATCGATGCTTGAAAGAAATTTAGCGTTTTTAAGGTTATCTAAAATTTCATTAACAAACGGTAGGCTGTACGCGTCTCTACGAGTAACTGAATTTAGTTTACGACTATCAACACAGAATCGCCATTCACCATTCTTTTTAGGTGTAATGATAACCGGAGAAAGCCAAGGGCTTTCGCATTTTTCAATAACGCCCCATTCTAACATTTTATCGACTTCTATAATGAGAGCTTTTTGTTTTACAGGGGAAAGACGATAACATCGTTGTTTAATTGGAGGAGTGTCACCTGTATCAATATGGTGACTAATAAGATGAGTGCGACCCAGTACTCCTCTACTTTCGAAGGATATAGCTTTAAATCGTTTAATCATATCATCAGCGATAGTCTTTTGCTCTAACGAGAGATGATTGTAAGGAAGTATTTGTTTAGTAGTTTTAGTGACCACTGAACATTTAGTATTTGCTTTAAAAGCCGAAGAAAGTATGTGTGGAATAAGATTAAACTTTTTCCAAAAGTCGACTCCTAAAATAATTGAAGGAGATAAATTAGGAAATACGAAGGCTTGGATTAGATGAATTTGATTATTGTATCTAATCGGAATATCAATTGAGCCAAGGGATTTACTTTTATGATTACTGGCAGTAGTAATCGCCATTGAAAAAGACTTGGATAACGTGAAGCCTAATTTTAAAATTTCTAGGTGAGAGTTATTACCAAGTATTGTAATAGAACTACCGCTATCTAGTAAGCCGGAAAACATTTTGTCATTGATAGAAATATCAATAAAAGGACGATTAAAATCTTTTTCACTATCGTATAGTGAAGTTATTTTGTAACAATGAAAGAAATTTTTTATAGTTTGTAACCAATCATGCCAGTCTGATTGATTAAAGTTTTTATTACCCAAGTCGTTGTTTAGTTTTTTGAGTTGTTAGTTTTATTACAGTTAGGACAGTCGGTAAATTTAACATCTTTTAAACCACACCTAAAACAAATAATTAATGAACGAGGTTGAGAGCAATTAGTTAGTGTATGACCATTAGTGCGGCAGCGTACACAAAAAGCATTATAATTAACTTTATTAATTGTATTAACTTTATGTTTATTGTTAAAACGATTAAAATTTGTTCTAGGAGGGAACGCGTCAGAAGTTGAGGGCTTTGACGTTAAGTTAGTAGATTTATAGTTAAATTCAACAGTTATAGGATTATTTGTAGTTTGAGGTTCGTTGAAATGTTTCTCTTTATCCAAGAATTCTTCATATTTTCGACAACATGAAATAAGCGCATCAATAGAATTAATGTTATTATTCGCGATGTAAGGTGAATAGCAAGGTCGAATGTTACGAATAATAATTTGGAGTTTTTTAGTTTCCGTTAGTTTTTCTGAAAGTCTGGAAAACATGCCAGTTAGTATGGAAACAAAAATAACAATAGGTTCATCTTTGCCTTGAGTTCGACTATTGATGGCTTCTAATAATTTATAGTCATAATCAAAACCGCCAAAGTCTGTAATCAAAGCTTCGCAAAGCTCGCTCCATGATAACAAAGAATCACGTTTGAAACGATACCAATGTAAAGCGTTATCAGTTAATAATTCAAACGCATGATCTAATAATTTGTCTCGAGAAATATTCCTAGAAATACTAAATTCCTGAATTTTCTGTATAAAGGAACGCGGACACGAGTTTCCGTCATATTTTATTCGTTTTAATTCGTTAAGGGAATTATTAGGAATAGAGTTTGACTGAATGTCGGGAAGCATAGTATGAAACATTGTGTCATTGGGGCTGTTATGAGTCGAAGAAGGACGGTTGATTTCTATAGGTTGAGAGTTGAAGTCGTTGGAAACAGTTGTTAAAGAATTAAATTTTGATTCTAAGGTGAGAAATCTTTCTTTAGTTTGAGATAAACGATTCACCTCTGAGGGATCTGAATCAATATCAATCCTCTCAAGTCGAAAATAAAGATGATTAATAAAGTTTTTAATTTTTTTGTTTAGTCTTTGGTTACCCTGTTCTAACGATTGTATTTTTGATTCGATATAATTTAGAGTAGTGGTAAGTTCGTCTAAATCAGTTTTAACTTCTAATATCGAGTCTAAAATATCTTTAGAAGGAGAACGAGGTGCGAGTTGAAGAATTTGTTTTTTAAGCTGTATTACTGTATCATTTGGTTCTTCTAATCTTATTTTGATTTCATATTCAAGCTCAGCTTTGTTTAAAAGTTCAAAGAAAATAATTCTATCCATGATTAAGAAATTAATGTTGAAAGAAGATAATAATAAAAATTGATGAAATCAATTACTCAAGAGGGGTCTGAGTTAAAGAAAACTCAAATGTTAGAGAGCGTGGACTAGAGAGTGTTCAAGACTCACACTCTTAAGAGTTAGAACTCAAGAGGGTCCGATTTAATAATAATACGCTAAATGAAAGATAAAAATCGTAACCCAAGAAAAGCTTATTTGTGTTGGTGGTAAAATTCGGAACTAAAGCATAAAGTTTAGTACATATGATTGCCACCGCAAAGTTTGATAAACTTTAGTACCTAGTTTTGCCACCACGAAAATAGACTAGTACTCCATGCCCATAATACTTCATGGCCTGTTACCTAGCAACCAATGACAAATAACAAGTTGAAAAATATTTTGAGAGTCCACGATGCTAAACTTACTTCGGTATGATTCCCAGATGAAATATGTATAAATATATGTAATAAGTGTTTAGGAGGATAGTGAAGTATTTGTATTAACACTCCCAAGAGGCCGAAAGGGTGCCAATTATCTTTCGATAACGATATGTGTGTAGGGGTGAAGAATACCTAGATGATGTTTAGTTGTAGAAGAGTTGAGTTGAATAGAAGAGTCTTTAAGAGGAGAGCTGAAGAAGAAAAATAAGTTAAGTTAATATTAAAAAGAGTAGGTAAGCCAAATAAGAAGTCCAAAAAGAAATACTAGTGCTAGTTTTAATAGAATTTTGAAAATAAATGAGTGGGTTCGAGTTGATTTTACGGGGGGCGCCAATTTGTAACAAATCTACTTGCTCCTATTTAAAATAAATGGATAAGCAGACTTGTTCAATTAAATTTTAATAGAGGGGAAAGATAAAAAATACAGCTAGTTATAAAAAACTACCTAGCACGCACTCAGTTTTAAAGTTTATGCACTTAGATGGACAATAATGAGTTTACCACACTGTAAGAACGGGATCAGGCGTCAGGATAGCAGATCAATACCGGATTAACCTTGGAAGTTGAGCTCTGAAGCAGTAGAAACGGCGGCAGCGCAGATCTCAGAGTCTAGGACAGCTCAGCAGCAAGACAGTGCAGAACTAAGGGCCAGACGTAGGACAGCCCTGTGAGACCAGTAGATGGACAGGCACGTAGGTAGTTAGCCTCCGAACATCGGGAGTAGAAGTCCCAGGAGAAACTTTCGTTGGATCCCCTGGGCAGTTTAAGAATCTCACCGCCAAAACCAAGCTGCTCTCTGATACTCCTCAAATCAGATTCCAGAGTCGACTCTTCAGCCGTCCGTCAGCTCGTTTCTCTCAAAGTAGTCTTCCTTTTTCAAATCTTAGTTTTCTTAGTGTCGCCATCATCTCAACTGACAAGTGTAGTCGGCCAGGACATATCCATGAGTGCGTAAATAATTTTATAATATAATTTAATATTAAGTTATTTAGTAAACAATCGTAATAATCTACAAAATATAATGGCTAAACACATATTGATAAAAATAATTTAAATTATACAAACCAAAAAGAGAAATCATAGAGCTAGACCATAGACTGAGCAGAAAGAGAATTAAAAAACTAACTGACAGTTTGACAATTTGACGCTTGACGTAAATATCACAACATGAAAATTATAATAATATTTTAAGCTGTATCGATTCAACAAAATATCCGGATCAAACGGAGGGTCCTTCGTCCCAACAGCGAGCACCTTAAGCCCGGGCAAAGGATCCGACATCAAAATTGGCGTTCGAGGCCAATCATCCTCGGGGCGAGTCAGCCAATCCGGTCCCCACCAAAGGGGGTGCACAATCAGGCGGGGGGCCATGCACCCACGTGAGGCTACGTCGCCGGGGTTCAAGTCTCCAGGCACGTGCCTCCAAATCAAAGGCGTTTCGGAATTTTGTATCTGTGACACTCGGTTCGCCACAAAGACCTCCAAGGAGTGGACGGACGTCTTCAACCAGCACAAAACAATTTGACTGTCCGTCCAGGCGTAAGAATTCCGAATGTTCACAGATCCACCTAAAGTTTGAGCAACGTGATGATGGTGTCGGTCCTGATCGGCGTGATCTACTTCGGGCAGCACTTGGACCAGGACGGCGTCATGAACATCAACGGCGCCATCTTCATGTTCCTCACAAACATGAACTTCCAGAACATCTTCGCTGTTATTAACGTATTCTGCTCAGAACTACCAATCTTCCAAAAGGGTTTCCTGAAGTGGCTCATCCCAACCAAGTTCCGCGGTCCAAAGGCGCTGGAGAAAACATTTCGCCCAAAACAATACCGGGCATATCCAACCATTCGGGTCAAAGGTTCTCGCGACAGTAGACAATACCAGTCGTTTAGTCCAAGTGTGTGGTGACTCCAAATCGACATCATACGTAAAGGTGTCTTGGACTGGTCGGTACTGAACGCCGAGAACGGCCAACATAGCAGGGTTGTCAGCATTTTCAAACAAATGAGGATCCTGCTTATGATCCTCTTCCACATCTTCCAACAGTGCTGGCGAGTTGGACACCCACTTACGCAACTCATAGCCAGCGGAATCCAAAATTTGAACCAACTCGTCACGCAACAGGATAGCTTCCTCAACCGTGGAAGCCCCAGTGCAGACGTCATCAACATACAAGTCCGTTTTCAAGATGGCGGACGCCCGAGGGAACCTCAAGCGTTCTCGGTCCGCGAGCTCCCAAAGCGAACGAATAGCAACAAAGGGGCTCGATCGAAGGCCGTACGTATTCGTGTTGAGCTCCTAAACAACCATGGGGTCCCGGGGATTCTCTCGCCACAGGATCAACTGATAACGTCTGTCATCCCGGTGAATAACCGTTTGCCGGAACATCATTTTGATGTCAGCCACAAGGACTACTTGATGACGCCGAAAAGACGTGATGACATCACAAAGGTCTCTCAACAATTTGGGGCCGGAGTGCAAGCAATCATTCAAAGAGACACCAGAGGAAGTCCACGCAGACCCATCAAACACTGTGCGCAGCTTACCGGTGGATGCCTTGAGGACCGCGTGATGCGGCAGAAAGTAATGCTCAACTGAGCGCCAATCCAAATTTGACACCGACATGTGTCCCAAGTAAGCGTACTCACGCATGAAATCTAAATATTTCTGCCGCAGCACCGGATCCCTGGCCATACGGCGCTCCATCGCCAACAATCTCTTCTCGGCCATAGGTCTGGACTCGCCGAGAGGTGGTCGAACCGCAACAAAAGGCAACCGTGTTACGAGCCGACCGGAACGGAGTCGACCTGTGTTGTTCTGATAGAACAACTCGCAATCCTCATGTTCCGGGTTCAAGCGGGCCACTTCCGGTGGCTCCTCAACCTCCCAAAACCTCTGAACAGCGTCAGAGAGAGCGGAGCCACACGCCAATGCCAAATCAGGCTCAGGTGGAGGGGGAGCCTTCAACACTGGGCCCATCACCGCAAAGCCAAAGATGGTCGAGACAGCCACCAAACCGTTCGGCTGCAAGACTTTCATATTACCCAACAATATTCTCCCTAGTACATCGGAACCCAATATCAAATGAGTTGTATTAGGGGAATCAAACCGGTGGTCAGCCAAATCCAGGCCTGACGTCAACCGGACAATATCAGGCGACAGCTGACGTTGGGGATGACAGCCCAAAATACTCGTCAGAACAATGGCCGAAGGAAAAAACTTAGGGTCCAAACAACTCACAGGAGTGAGCCCAAATAAGGTTTGTCCCTCAACAGTCGGGATAGGTGTTTCGCCTATTCCATTAATCGTGCCTGAAAAGGCACGGACATCCAGGCTCACCCGACCCGCTAACCAAGACGACAAAAGGCAACCCTGGGCTCCCGTGTCCAAAATGGCACGGACCATAACAGAGTCCCCCGTGGGTCCCCAGACCCTGACCGATGCCGTTGGCAACAAAACCGTGTCGATCTGGGGAGGTACGTTAGCGGGACAGGCGCCAATTTCCTAGTAATGCCTGGGCGGCGACCGATCGCCGCATCCAGGCTGGGGTCCATCCCGATGAGGATAGTAGTCAAACTCCTCATCCGCGCGATGTCCCGAGCCGCGCGCCATCGCTGGAGGGGCATATCCCACTTGACACCTGAGTGGCGGGGGGCGCGTCGCCAAACGGGGACGTTCCGCCAACGGAGGGGAGGGAAGGCGGTGCTGGTCTGGCCAATGTCGCCTACCAGCAGCTGCATAGTCGCCTTTACGAGGGGATGTCAATCGGCGGTCGCGCGGCTCCCGATCAACTGGTGCGGGGCGTGGAGTACGGTGGTCAAAGTTGCAGGCCCCTCCTCGACTCTGATCCGGCGAGTGAGAAGCCCGGTGCTCATCTCCATCATACCCCCCCCTGCGCGAACCCCCATCAGAAGCTGGTCTGACAGAGCGGTTCGCGTTGGCGCACAAAACTTCAAGATGTGAGCCCCTACAAATTGAACAAGGGCGGGGGTTGGGGCAATCCCGATGAAAATGATTCCCCAAACAAGAAAAGACAGACGGCGTGCATTGGCAACTCGGCGGCGGGCACTCACGTGCAACTCCAAGTAGGCCGCGCAAGTTGGTACGCCATGTCCCGTGGCCTTACAATAGCCGCAAGCAAGATAACTCTGGGTGCCATCAAAACGGGGGGCAGGGCGGCTATCACCAGGCCCGACAGTCCTAGTCCGTCCCTGGGCCCTCGGCCGAGAGGGCGGTTGGCTTGACCCCGTGGCACCACGAGCGTTGTCGAGGAAACGACACTCATCCTCCAAAAATTTGACGAGGTCTTCAAAGGGGGGAAGATGGGTGGCACTATCTCCACCATACTTCTGCTCAAAACGGGACCTCAAGTCTGACGGAAGCCGCTGCAACACTAGGTGCACCAAAAGATAGGACCAATAGTCCACCGGCAACTCCAATCGTTTCAAGGCGTTGGTTGCTGCAAGCAACGGATTCAATAGGTCAGCACGCAACGCTGGCATTCTGGTGATGGCCGGCAACCCCAATATCTGGTCAATATGGACATCAGCCAGGCAACGTTTGTTCTGGTACCGTCGGGATAGAAGTTCCAGAGCAGTGGGATAGGCCGAGTCGGTCACCGGCAAGTGCTGCACCAAGGCTCGAGCCTCACCTCCTAGGGCTGACAACAAATAAGCCAACTTCTGGGCCGGTCGGAGGTCAGAGCGCGAATCATCCAAACTGTCAAATAGGTTCCTGAAGCTTAACCAATGGTCCAAGTGACCGTCAAAATGTGGCAGCTCCAGGGTAGGCAGTCTACCCAAAAGTCCAGGGCCTGCAACAACAGAGGTCTCTGTTTTGACCTGGGCAGGGTCCCGACTCTTCAAAATTTCCCTGGCGCGCATACTTATTATGTCACCCAGGTTCAACATTTATTTATTTATTTATTTAAAATTACGTAAATAACACCTTAACAGCTATGACGCCAATGCGATGTTACTACTAAGATACACGTACAAAAAGAAAAACAATAAGAAAAAAAACAATTGACACACATCTAAACATTCTCGATGCACATCTGGTCATAATCCGCAACAACCTTATCACGGGCTGCTTGACCCAATGTTTCCAGGTCCAAGTCCAAAATCACTTCATTGAAGCGAGCAAACAAAGTGTCAACCGCACTCAATCTCGCATTCAACTGCTCATACCGGGCAAGCGTGGCCTCTTCCAGGTCTAGACGCTCAGCGGTTGCAGCAGCAGAGGCAAACCATCTTAGCTGTGAGGTCAATCCACCAATGGCTTGGTTTACAGCTTTCAATGAAGCCATTGGGACAAATATCAAATAAACAAATTAAATTCAATTAAATAATCAACAGAAATAATTTTCCCGGACCCAACTACAATTTAAACCAAATAATAAAACTTAGTTTGAATTATTACAAGTTCAAATCCGACCCTGTACAAGCAATACCTTGTTTATACAATAGCAAATTAAAGTACAAGCCACAAGGGACACTACATATCATAATATATTATGTCAAACAATCTATGTTTAATTTGAGTCAGGCTGACGGCAACAAATCAGACTTCTCAATACTTTTAACTCGACAATAAGTGATGAATTTAACAATTAAACCACGCTCTGCTACCAGTTGTATGAGACTGCACAAACAGACTCACGATGTCCGCGATTACGCGGAGCCCTAATTAAATAATATTTGTCCAATCGACAAATGGAAAACACCTATTAGATACACTCACCATCACGTTGGTTCCGGTGATGTGACGCAGTCCTGGTCACCTCGTATCTGGGTGGGGTGCAAGTGTAACTGTGCTTGTGTTGTGTTTGTAAGGTCATGTAAGATTCGACGGTTCCAAAGGACGCGCGCGGCTCGTACCGTCGACTCCCGGATCAAACCTTCAGATCCCACACGTGGCACTTTTCACCAATGTTCAACTGAATTTTATCTCGGTTTACTAACCCAATCGGGGATGTAGAATAGTCCAGCACTGAATTTAGGAAATTACCGGCGTCCAAATGACAAAGCCGGCTAGGTACTTAACTAACAAATTACTCGCGGTCATGACCCAAAATGGCGAGATTTCTCAATTTTCACTCAATTATCAACAAACTCAAACTCAAACTCAAACTCAAAGCATTTATTTCAATTAGACCATTACGGCACTTTTGAAAGTCAAAAATACAAAAAAGAAAATCAAAGCTACAGTCCCAGTCACAAGGCATAATAACTTGAGAAAGTACTGTAGTTGCCCATTCCCTAGCGTAGATCTCTATGGAGAAGAATGGGCAAGAAACTCCATGGACACTCTTTTAAAATCAAAATATTGTTACACAATTTTGGTTACATCATTAATTTTGAGATTATACATAAATGTGAGAACGATGTAGAAAGACGTGCACACTAAGAGCATCCAGAGTGAAAGATTAGATTAAAAATGTATGAATAAAGTAAACATAAAAATAAAATGAACCTTGGCAGCTAAGAGATGACCAGTCCCAACTGACAGCGCCCGTTCACAGACATGACGCATGTACCAGCGCCATTCAACTCAACCATATTGAAGGGAACTAAATGACCCGACACACCCGCCACCATCAGCGAGACATTTAAGTGAGCATGACATTCTCTCAGTCACCAAGGCATATTCAAGTCAATGAAAGATAAATAAATGTAAATGGTGGCTGAACAGTACAAAGTACTCACACATGTGCTATGCAATTATATAATACTAAGAACTGGAATCTATACAATACAAGTATATTTTTACAATCTTCTGCAGCTTCCACAATACATTAACATGGGAATCAATTCTTCATCTTCTTCTTTACGTGTCGATGGACTCAAATAATGCCCGTCCAGTACAAACAATTAGTTTGCCCCCCTCCCCCCCACCTATGGTTGTGGAGCAGGACCAGCATTTAGCCAAGCATTTTTATCATCAATGTAATCCCCCAACTTATAATATGCTTGCCTACATAGTGTGCGTTTTATACAAGATTTAAATTTCGTCTCATTCAGTTGAAGAATGTGGGGAGGTATTTTATTGTAACATTTCAAACAGTACCCCATGAAAGATGAATCCACTTTAGCAAGCCTGAAACCTGGCTGAACTAGTTGGTTAGTTGGTCCCTATTTCTAGTGTTATAGTGGTGTCTGTCCCCTCTCTTACTGAATAAATGCCGATTTTTTCTAACGTACATGATGTTTTCATAGATGTATTGACAAGGTACTGTCATGATATTAATTTCCTTAAACAGTTCTCTTAGAGAATCGCGTCTACGTAATTCATAAATGGCTCTGATGGCTCTTTTCTGCAGAATAAATATAGACTCGATGTGTGCAGCCCGTCCCCATAGTAAAATACCGTATGACATAATACTATGAAAATAACTAAAATAGACCAGCCTCGCGGTATCAACATCAGTAAATTGACGGATTTTTCTAACAGCATATGCTGCTGAGCTTAGCCGTCCTGCAAGAGATGTTAGATGAGGACCCCATTGTAACCTTGAGTCGAGCGTGATTCCCAAGAAAACCGTTTTATCGACAAATTCTAGTTTCTCTTGATTCAATATTATGTCACAATCACTACTTTTGACATTTGGTAGAGCAAATCTAATGCATTTAGTTTTTTTCCCATTTAGTACTAAATTATTAGCGGTAAACCAATCGTGGACCTGCAGTAGGGCGTTATTTACGTCATCAAGATTAGTGGCACGTCTGTTTATTTTAAATATTAAAGAAGTATCGTCAGCAAACAACACCATATGCGGATGGTTGTTAAATAGATGGGGTAGGTCATTAATATATACTAAAAAGAGGAAGGGACCCAATATCGAACCTTGTGGTACACCCATTTTTACTTTTAAACCCATTGAGTTTACTCCATTTATTTGTACCTGCTGCTGTCTATCATTCAAATACGATTTTATTAAACTGAGCGCAAGTTTACCTAAACCGTAATGCTGAAGTTTCAAGATCAGGGTTTCGTGATTTACGCAATCAAATGCCTTCGAAAGGTCACAAAAGATTCCTATGGCATCTTGTGCCTCTTCCCACGCAGTAAATATGTGTTTTAATAAAGTGACACCGGCGTCAGTTGTACAACGTCCTTTGGTGAAACCATACTGTTGCTCGTGTAATATTTTATTAGTGTTAAAATGGTTAAGCATTTGATTGAGCATTATCTTTTCAAACACCTTGCTGAAAACCGGCAACACGGATACGGGCCTATAGTTATTGGTGTCTTTACTGTCCCCGGATTTAAAAAGCGGTATTACCTTACTGAATTTCATTAGATCCGGGAAGACCCCTTGATCCACGCACAAATTAAATATTGAGGCTAAATACGGCGCTACAGTCTCAATAATTGAGGTACAAGCTTTGATAGACATACCCCATAGATCTTCCGTTAATTTGATCTTGATTTGCTTAAAACCTTTTATGACTGTTATGGGGTTTATATGCTGAAATTTAAATTCATTTGGACAGGCTGAAACGTTCGCTTTCAATAAATCAATAGAGAGCAAGGGAGAGGAATTTAAAGTTTCTGTAGTTTTAAGTGGGATACTGGTAAAGAAATTTACAAATTCTTGAGCAACTTCATTGTTGGAGCTCACAAGGCCACGCGATGTCTCTAGTGTGAAGTCAATACCTTGTTTTTTATTTCTATTTGTTTCACTGTTGATGATTTTCCAAACCGTTTTTATTTTGTTGTCGGCTGATTTAATCTTGTTGCTAATGAATAAGGATTTGGCTACCTTGCAAGTGTTTTTAAAAATTTTCGAGTAAGTAGCAACATATTTATTAAAAGCTTCAGTGTTGATGTAAGGCTTAAGGCCGTACAGCTCAAACAATCGTTCCCTACTTTTCCGAATACCCTGTGTTGCCCAGTCACTGAAAATAAACTTTGGGCCAATAGTTTTAGATTTCTTTTTTAAAGTATTATTAAATTCGGTGTGCACTACCGAAAAGAATTCTTCATAAAATACATTTGCATTGTTTCTAATATGACCCGGTATACCTAACTTGCTAATTAAATTATTATTAAATTTGTCTAGATTGCTGGGTGTTATTTGTCTAGTTTGGTTCTCTATTGTATTACCTAACTTTTTTATTCATAATTTAAAGTGCCATAACTTTTTTTGTCCTAATCATCATTAATTTGTCCGAATGATAACTTACCCGAACTTAATATCACATAATATCACATGCCATAAAATTGAAATCCCTAAATACAATATGCTCTAAACCCGTTTGTCATAAATATTACAATCAATAATATACAAAACACTTAAATTCGTTTTCAATAATAGATAATAGTTATAAATCCTAAATTTAAAAAAAAAATGTTAAGATCTTAATAATATTTTTAAAACAAACCGGTATGTTCCCAGACGTTCCCAAAAGGGAACAGAACATTGTTATTTTAATTGTGTCTGTAATTACGGGTACCTACAGTAAAGTAAGTATTACTTAGCTTTTGCTATGCTATGAACTTCTCTCAACACAACACATTTTTATACAATATTGCTCTTATGAAATTTGTAAGAATTAAAAAGTAAAACCATCATAATCGCAGAAAGTTCATAGTTAGAATTTTCTTTTGTTTTGGCATACATTTCATATAAGTAGTCACTAAAAGGCAGAAAATCAATCAATCGAACCGTCAATCATTATAAAACAGTTGAGTGTGAACATAATTATGTGGATTTTATTTTTCCCTGTAATAAGTATGCAAACATGCAAACAAACATGCAGCAAGCAGGCAGCAAGCAGGCAGCAAGCATGCAACAAGCATTCAGCAAGCCTGCAACAAGCTTGCAGCAACCATGCAAGCACGCATACAGTATGCAAGCAACCATGCAAGCGAACAAGCAACATGCAGCAAGCATGCAACATGCAAGCACGCATACAGTATGCAAGCAAGCATGCGGCATGCAAGCGAGCAAGCAACATGCAGCAGGCATGGTTTCTGTCACGGCTCCGGCGCTGCGGGGCTCCGGCGGTCCCACGCGAGCTTATCGTCGCAGATGTGTTTAACGCTCACCACCGCAGCTTCGGCTTGCTGGCCGGCTTCGCCGGCCAGCCTCTGCAACGGCGGCGAGTGTTACAACCACCTGCTCCTCAACTCGCGGGCCGCTTCGCCCCTCCGCGCCTACGCGATTTTAAATTACACTCTAGGGGTAGGGCAGACAAGACTGCGTGGGGTCGGATTTACAGCGATTCGTTTCTGTCACTAAAACCTAATTTTTAGCAAATGTTTTAGGACCAAAAATTTTATTACACTTTTATGAACATTAGGAATAATACACATTATATAATATAATACTTAGGATAATTGACTTTATGGCATATACAATAAGAAGATTCAATTATTATAGTATTCGATATTATGACAGAACAGTTTTAGAAATAAAGATAATTATGTAAAACAAAATTTCGGGATTTTGAACATTATGGTAACTGAAGTTTATAGCAAACGTTTTATGGATAATGATTTTCGGACAAAAATTTTTAGGAGATATAAGGGAGTACCGTCTAGTTTGTATCTGAATTCTTTGTAATTGTCTATTGTACGCGAAAGTAACCGTCTGACCACTATGATCTGAAGGCAGGTAATTTACGATGGATTTATTTATGTAATCGCAGCAACAAAAAACATTATCGATACATGTAGCAGTATTTGTAGTAATTCGAGTTGGTTCTGAAAACACATTTGACAAGTTAAATGATTTAAAGAGACTTAAGAATCTACTGCTATTCACATTATTCTCTATGATATTGACATTAAAGTCACCACAGATAATTATTGTAACAAAATATCAAACACCGATCAAGATGGTATCGGATTAAAATTAACTCAAAGTTTCAATCAATAATTACACGAAAGCAGCGTGCACCAAAAAAACAAGACAATGGAACCAAATTTCTTTCCAAACCAATATAGCACTGACAAGCAAAACGTCATCGCACAGACAACGAAACGTAATCTGTCAAACGTCAAAAAGGTGCGTTCAGAAACTTGGTGGATGAAACAGTGCATCTGCGATCCAAATGTGAGTGAGACCATCCAACACTTGCTCTTGGATTGCCCCGTTCATGCCACCGAGCGATTTAACCTGGAACAGGAAATAGATGTTAAATTAAATAAAGAAAGTATAGGGGATGTATTTAGGGGAAAAAACAGAAACCAGTTAATTTATTACTGTTTAAATATAGCGTCAAAGGTTGTAGAGAGAAATAAAACAGCATAGAAACTATGTTTCATAAAATATTGGTACATATTTATATGTTAACATAGAAATAGATATTGTATGTAGAATAGCAGTAATATAGATAGATTTAAGAAATTTAAGAAATAATAGAAAGAAAATGTAATAGTATAGGTAAATTAGTTTAACAGTAGTTATAAAATGCAATAGTTATAGTATAGCAGAAAGAAAATGTAATAAAAGTAAAACTTAGTAAATAATTCTAAGAACTGTATTTCCTGAGGATGCAAATAAAAATGTGTAACACGTCATTTGCCCTGAGTAAAATAGACACAAATAAAACATAAGATAGAAGATTAGTTAAATATATGGGAATCCCACCCATAGACACGAGAGATGATGGATGCAAGAAAGATACAGTATGAAGAATGAAAGTACGAGAGGCAAAAAAGCGAGAACTAGTATGAATGTGGTAAGAATAAAATAGGCACCAATTATGTTGGTGGAGCAAGTTTAAAAAAAAAAAAAAACCGGTGCGCGCGGTGCCATGACAAGTGAGTAACAACAACTAAAACGTGAGAAATATGCTCAAGTATCGTATCAAGCAAGACTGGCGGGATTTATAAGATTCATCGTTACATGAATATCAACAACCTACCTAATCCATTTGTTCAAAACTCAATCTTACACATGTTTCAGCTAAAGATTAGATAATTTGTAATTTATAATACAATCAGTGCATCGTCTGAGTCACCACCTCCGTCCCACGCAATCTGTACGCTCAGTGCTCAATCATCATAATCGTAATGATAAAGCTGAACTGGGCAGCCACACCTAGTATTACAACACGAACAAAGTAAAACGGTAAGGATGACGTCGCTGGCCGCCAGCCGCAAGCGGTAGGTCATCATGGTGTTCTCTGAAAAGGAGATGCTATACGTGTCACTGATATGGAACTCTATGGTGTTCTGTAAGCACCAAATTACCAGTTATTTTCTATCACTGTCACTGATGGTTTTAATCCATAAATGTTTAGGCAGAAATATACACCTACTCTACCAATAGTACACCCATGTTTCGTCAGTAAAATTTAAGTCGCACCTATGTAACAGGCGGCAAAATATAATAGGGTTGTTATTGTTACTTTTGAACAAGCCGCCATTAACAATTTGAGCAAGCGCGTGCCCTGTACCCCAACGACACAAATATGTGACAAAATGGTAGGTGACATTGTGGCTTGGCGTGGAGGGCACGCGCGTGCGTTTATTCTCTGGCGCTCAAAACATTAAAGCAGCTGAACTGCAAAGGCGGTTCTTTTCTCATTAATTTTTTGCAAGCTTTATTGAAAATACATATTCATGCACATTATTTTCGCACTGGAATAGGATATCCCTTTGAGTTATGTTTCTCTTGCAGATGAACAGGCTGGTATATGTGTTAGGATGCGTTTTATGACATTCTCACAACCCTGGGGATGGTGATGGCCGGCTAAGCTTTGCTCAGCCAAGCTATCCGTCGCCGCGTCGAAGTGATGTGCGAAGTTTTGACTGAACCCTGCCTTCTCACTCAAACACGAATAACACTCACACACTAACCCGTTATACACCCTCGGGCAGAACCTCAGGCGCACTTTTAAACTCCAAGAAGTATTTGCTTTGTTTAATTACTTTCTCGACAAAGTTTTATGAAAACTATTGTTTTTGAAAGTGGACCAAAAAATGTCAGCCGCGACCAATGGCTTGACGTACTTTCCGAGCCACGGAGGAAACTTGATTTATGTAATGGGTGGTCACCCATCCACGTACGAGCCTAGGCAAGCACAGCTTAACCTATCGACCGAGTGGCTATTATTATCAAGCCACTAGCTCTTCTATCAAATTAAAAAGATATGGGAAAACATTAACTTGTGGTTGGGTCGGAATAAAACTAGTTCAGACGATGACTGTGATACTAAGATAATTTATGTAAAATACAAAGCGTTACCCAAATTTGTACAACTTTTGCTAAAACTTTTACTGTAGAAATTCAATGTTTTAAACATGTTTGTGACACAGAGTTCTTAAACCGAAAGGACTACCTATGTTAAGCCGAGCGAGGTTAGTTTTAGGTATATTACTGTTAGTTCGCCAAATACAAGATATAGATAAAGTTATAAATAAATTGTTGCGTGAAAAAGCATCAGGCTTAGATGGAGTGAGGGCAAAAGACATTAAATATGTACGAAGACAATTAAGTCCTATTTTAGCTAAATTAATGAACATGTGTTTGACTGAGTGTATATCCTGATGAGTTAAAAAAATATATTATTCGCCCTATTTATAAGTCTGGAAGCCACCTGGAATATGTAAATTATAGACCGGTAGCCATATTATCTGTCTTAGACAAAATAGTTGAAAAACAAATTGTTGGTCTTATTAGTAATTAGGTATGCTCCAAAATCTCGTCCTCATTTAGTTTGCACTTCTTGCTAACGGGATCCTTTTTTTTGCATAATCTTCTTTTTCCTAATATGCTTTGGCATAACTGTTTTGGCATAATTTGTTTTGCCATAATAATACTTTGCCAATTTTTTTTTTGACATACTGTTTATGTTGGCATAATCATCTTGAAGGCTAATTTGTTTTGGCATAAATTGAATTTTGCATAATGTTACTAGGCATAATGACTATTAGCATAATAGTATTTACGAATACAAATAATACAAATATCGGAATCATATTTGAGTTATTTTTACGTATTTATTTTAAACTAGCTGTTGCCCGCGGCTTCGCCCGCGTGAAGTTCGGTAACTGTCCCACTAGATCATACTAAAGGGATAATAGTGTGTTATCCATGTTAATCCAGGTTATAAACTATCTATGTGCCACATTTCATAATCATCACAATTATTATTATCACAATCACCATCACTATCACAACCGCCATCATCATCACAATCACCATCACTATCACTATCACAATCACAATCAGCATCACAATCTCCATCCCCATCACTATCACAGTCCCCATCATTATCACCAATTATCATCATTAACACAACCACCATAATTACCACAATCATTATCACAATAGCCATCACAATCACCATAACAATCACAATCACCATCACTATCACAATCACCATCACAATCCCCATCACTATCGCTATCACAATCACTATCACAATCCCCATCATCGTTATCACAATAATTATCATCGTAATCACAGTCACCATCACTATCACAATCACAATCACCATCACAATCACAATCCCCATCACTGTCGCTATCACAATCACTATCACAATCACCATCACCATCACAATCACCATCAAAATAACTATCACAATCACTATCATTAATATCACAATAATTATCATCGTAATCACAGTCATTATCACACTCACCATCACAATCACAATCACCATCACCATCACAATCACCATCACAATCACCATCACAACCACCATCACAATCACCATCACAATCACCATCACAATCACCATCACAATCACCATCACAATCACCATCACAATCGCCATCACAATCACCATCACAATCACCATCGCAATCACCATCACAATCACAGTCACCATCATCATCACAATCACCATCACAATCACCATCATTATCACCATAACAATCACCATCACAATCACCATCACAATCACCATCACAATCACCATCACAATCACCATCACAATCACCATCACAATCACCATCACAATCACCATCACAATCACCATCACAATCACCATCACAATCACCATCACAATCACCATCACAATCACCATCACAATCACCATCACAATCACCATCACAATCACCATCACAATCACCATCACAATCACCATCACAATCACCATCACAATCACCATCACAATCACCATCACAATCACCATCACAATCACCATCACAATCACCATCACAATCACCATCACAATCACCATCACAATCACCATCACAATCACCATCACAATCACCATCACAATCACCATCACAATCACCATCACAATCACCATCACAATCACCATCACAATCACCATCACAATCACCATCACAATCACCATCACAATCACCATCACAATCACCATCACAATCACCATCACAATCACCATCAGAATCACCATCATAATCACCATCACAATCACCATCACAATCACCATCACAATCACCATCACAATCACCATCACAATCAACATCACAATCACCATCACAATCACCATCACAATGACCATCAATATCACCACCACAATCACCATCACAATTACCATCACAATCACCATCACAATCACCATCACAATCACCATCGCTATCACCATCACAATCACCACCACTCTCAGAATAACTATCACAATTATCATCACCATCACAATCACTATCAAAATCAGTATCACAATCACCATCATCGTTATCACAATCATTGTCATCGTAATCACAATCGCTATCATCATCATCACAATCACTATCATCGTCATCACAATCATTATAATCGTAATCACAATCATTATCATCGTAATCACAATCACTATCATCTTAATCACAATCATCATGATCACAATCGCCATCACTATCTCAACCACAATCATTATCACAATCACCGTCACAATCACTACCCTCGTTATCACAATCAAAATCACAATCACCATCACCATCACAATCACCATCACCATCACAATCACCATCACCATCACAATCACCATCACCATTACAATCACCATCACAATCACTACCCTCATTATCACAATCATTGTCATCGTAATCACAATCACTATCATCTTAATCACAATCATCATGATCACAATCGCCATCACTATCTCAACCACAATCATTATCACAATCGCCGTCATCATCACTACCCTCGTTATCACAATCAAAATCACAATCACCATCACCATCACAATCACCATCACCATCACAATCACCATCACAATCACTACCCTCGTTATCACAATAATCTACATCATTATTACAATCACCATCACTGTCACAATCACAATCACCATCACCATCGCTATCACCATCACAATCACTGCCACTTTCACAATCACCATCACAATCACAATCACCATCACCATCACAATCACCATCAAAATCACTATCACAATCACCATCATCGTTATCACAATCATTATCATCGTAATCACAATCATTATCATCTTAATCACAATCATCATCATCCCAATCTCCGTCCTCGTTATCACAACCATCGCTATCACCATCACAATCACCGACACTATCACAATCACCGTCACTGTCACAATCACCATTACAATCACAATCACTATCACAATCACCATCATCGTTATCACACTTATTATCATTGTAATCACAATCATTATCATCGTTATCACAATCATCATTATCACAATCATCATCATCGTAATCACAGTCATTATCATCTGGATCTCAAAATAAATGTCATTTTCGACATCAACACCCCAGATAATCTCGGTTTCGACACCCATATTGATTTTTAGACATTTCAACCCCATCGCACCCCAACAAGGAATGGTAGTATTTCAGGTCTGCCACATTAAATCTTAAAATACACCCGACCCAATTCACCATAAAAACAATACCTATGTTGAATTTCAGGCTTTGTTACCCCATTTCCCCCTTTAGGGGTTGAATTCTGAAAAAAAAAAACTGAAACACAAACGTTAACTCATTTATCAATAGGTACTCCTATTGATAAATGAGTTAACGTTTGTGTTTCAGTTTTTTTTTTTCAGAATTCAACCCCTGTTAAGTTTCGAATGAAGTAGTCTAACTAATCTTGTTTCCCCACGTAATCTTTGGACTCCCGTTCCAACCCATAAGGGGGTGAATTTTGAAAAATCCTTTCTTAATGCACCCCTAAACCTCATAAAGAACCTTTGTGCCAAATTTGGAATCTCTAGACTCAGCGGTTTGGGCTGTGAATTGATTTTATACTTTGCCACCCCATTTAACCCTTTTAGGGGTTGAATTCTGAAAAACCTTGAAACCCGTTTCTACTCATTTATCAATAGGAGCACTCCTGTGAAGTTTCGAATAAAATAGTCTAACTAATCTTGTTTTACCCATACAAACTTTGGATTCCCATTTAACTCCCTTAGGGGTTGAATTTTGAAAAATCCTTTCTTAGTGCACCCCTAGACCACATAAGGAACCTACTTGCCAAATTTGGAATCTCTAGACTCAGCGGTTTGGGCTGTGCATTGATTTTTATACATTGCCACCCCATTTCCCTCTCTTAGGGGTTCAATTCTGAAAAAACCTGAAACCCGTTTCTACTCATTTATCAATAGGAGCACTCCTGTGAAGTTTCGAATAAAATAGTCTAAATAATCTTGTTTCCCCATACAAACTTTGGAGCCCCGTTTAACCCCTTTAGAGGATGAATTTTGAAAAATCCTTTCTTAGTGCACCCCTAGACCACATAAGGAACCTATTTGCCAAATTTGGAATCTGTAGACCCAGCGGTTTGGGCTGTGCGTTGATAGATGAGTCAGTCAGTCAGTCAGTTTCTTCTTTTATATATTTAGATTAAAAATTGTTTAAGTTGTGCTACAAAAGTTAGTGACAGAAACCAATAGCTGCAAAACCGACTCCACGTAGTCTTGTCTGCCCTACCCCTAGAGTGTAATCTAAGCCCGCGTAGGCGCGGAGGGGCGAGGCGGCCTGCGAGTTGAGGAGCAGGTGGTTTTAACGCTCGCCGCCGTAGCTGAGGCTGGCCGGCGGAGCCGGCCAACAAGCCGAAGCTGCGGTGGTGAGCGTAAAACACATCTGCGACGATAAGCTCGCGTGGGACCGCCGGAGCCCCGCAGCACCGGAGCCGTGACAGAAACCTTGCCTGCTGCATGTTGCATACTGCATGCTTGCTTGCTGCATGCTTGCTTGCTGCATGCTTGCTTGCTGCATGCTTGCTTGCATACTGCATGCTTGCTGAACGCATGCTTGCTGCATGCTTGCTTGCATACTGCATGCTTGCTGAACGCATACTTGCTGCATGCTTGCTGCATGCTTGCTGCATTCTTGCTGCACGCATGCTTGCTTTATGCTTGCTGCATGCATGGTGTATGCTTGTTTAAATGTTTGCAAGCTGCATGTTTGCTGCATGCATGGTGTATGCTTGTTTAAATGTTTGCAAGCTGCATGTTTGCTGCATGCATGGTGTATGCTTGTTTGCATGCTTCTTACAGGGAAAAAACTCATATATATTCACAATCAACTATGATCAAAACAAATATGTTATGTATTACCTGCTTCGGAGAGATGGTTTTTTCCAATCGTCAAAATAAATTGGTATATCCAATTAGGGTATGTCTCACATTTTAGGATTATGCTTCTTTGTTATGCCTATAAAAATTATGTTTTAGTATCATTATGCGTAAATCAATTTATGCCTAACAATGTTATGCTTAATCATTATTATGATTAGACAAATTATGCTTAAAAAAATTATGCGTAAGCTGTTATGCGTAAATAATGTTATGCGAAAATATAATTAGTAGTAACAAAAGTATGCCAAGTTATATTAGGTCTTAAAATTGTATGCAAATGGATAGGGAACCATTTTTGCATAATGTTCTTT
Organism: Xestia xanthographa; assembly: GCA_905147715.2. Classification (NCBI taxonomy): domain Eukaryota; kingdom Metazoa; phylum Arthropoda; class Insecta; order Lepidoptera; family Noctuidae; genus Xestia; species Xestia xanthographa. Next base: position 29,321,024 of record LR990661.1, read on the forward strand.
TTCATAATATACTTTGGCATAACTGTTTTGGCATTTTTTTTTTTGCCATAATAATACATGCTACTGTTACGTCGTACTCGTACGGTCGAACAAGCTATTTGGTTTACAGTTTAACCAACAAATTACACTGTAAAATGTAAACCAAATAGCTTGTTCGACCGTACCTACAATTAGGTACAAGTAGGTAGGTAACACTACGATAAGCTCGCATGGGACCGCCGGAGCCCCGCAGTGCCGGAGCCGTGACAGAAACCCTGCCTGCTGCATTTTGCATACTGCATGCTTGCTTGCTGCATGCTAGCTTGCTTGCTTCATGCTTGCTTGCCGCATGCTTCAAAATCTGCAAAATCTCACATATTATGTTCACAATCAACTATGTTCAAAACAAATATGTTATGTATACCTGCTTCAGGAGATATGGTTTTGTCAACATAAATTGGTATATCCAATATGGGTATGTTTAACATTGTAGGAGTTAATTATTATGTTTTGTTATGCCTATAAAATATATGTTTTAATATCATTATGCGTAAATAAATGTATGCTTAAGAATGTTATGCTTAATCATTATTATGATTAGAGAAATTATGCTTCAAAAATGTATGCGTAAGCAGTTATGCGTAAATAATGTTATGCGAAAATATAATTATAAGTAACAAAAGTATGCTAAGTTATATTAGGTCTTAAAATTTGATGCAAATGGATAGGGAACCATTTATTTTGTTTTAAAAATTCATTTAACAACAAAAGTTAGTGACAGAAACGAATCGCTGCAAAACCGACTCCACGTCGTCTTGTCTGCCCTACCCCTAGAGCGTAATATAAGCTCGCGGAGGGGCGGAGGGGCGAGGTGGCCCGCAAGCTGAGGAGCAGGTGGTTTTAACGGAATCTGCGATAGTGAGCGTAAAACATATCTGCGACGAAAAGCTCGCATGGGACCGCCGGAGCCCTGCAACCCTGGAGCCGTGACAAAATGATGAACCCATACTGCAAAAAAAGAACAAATTACTTATAACAGTAACAAAAAAACAAGGTCAACAAGACGATCTGTTACCACAAGCAGCATCCACTAACGAGCATATCGCGAAGATCAGCCATTACCCCTCGCCATATTTTTGAGGGAAGGAGGTAACCCGACCCCCGACACTGTCTACTGCAAGCAATGACATCTAAGAGAGCATGACGAAAGATATCGTCAAGTGCCCTGGAGCCCTGGGTGGAGCCTTAAGTGGAGCCCTGGGTGTTCCCTAGCTTGCGGGTTTACGGAGTAAAAATAACTTCAACTAGATTACAAATTAACACATCTAAGCATAGGATCACAGTGAATGGTGAAGAATTGCAATATGTCCATGAATACATCTACTTGGGCCAGTTAGTTTCTTTCCAGTCAAGACAAGACAAGGAAATCATAAGACGAACCGAAAATGCCTGGAAGAGCTACTGGTCCATGAAAGAGCTTATGCAGAGAAACCTTCAGTTGTCACTAAAGCGAAAAATCATGGACATGTGCATTCTTCCTATTTTGGCCTATGGATCCCAGACTTGGTCTTTGACAAATAATCAAAAGTCCAAACTCAAGGTCTGCCAGCGCGCAGCGTGCGATGGAGCGCAGCATTCTAGGCGTCAAATTAACAGACCGTGTACGCAACACCACACTGCGCTCCAAAACACAAATTACTGACGTTGCTCAAAAAGCCGCTAAGCTATAATAATAAATAAATAATAATAAATATTGCTGGACATTACACACAGCGCTATCTGATGCCACACTAAGCAACGAGGCTTGTGTCGTGGACACCAGATAGTTGATATACTACATAGATACTTTTTGTTTGTAAATACATACTTATTATACATATAAACATCCATGACTCGGAAACAAATGTCCATGCTCATCACACAAACATTTGCTCCGACCGGGATTCGAACCCGGGACCCTAAGAACGTAAGGCAGGCTCACTACCGCTGCGCCATTCGGGTCGTCAAATATACCTAAGCTATATCTAAGCTGAAGTGGGACTAGACTGGCCACGTCTGCCGCATGCCCAATGAGCTGTGAGCCAAAATAGCTACATTCTGGAGCTCTGACACAGCCAGAAGGCGTCGCGGCAGACCTCGTAGAAGATGGTGGGACGAGCTGGATAAAACCAACGACCAGTGGTCCACATTGGCCCTGGATCGAAGAATTTTCAAGTCATGGGGAGAGGCATTTGCCCAGCAGTGGGATGACGCAGGCTGACAGTATTAGTATCAGTAGATTACAAATTGATCGACTAGTGATTAGAACGAAGTAAGGAAAAATAGGATTACTTAAGTACCTATGACAAAAAATTAAGGTGACGCATAACTAAAGCTAAAAATAAATAAATAAAATAACAACTATTAATAGCAACAAGAGATAATGTTGATAAGAGCTATTACTCAGAATTCATTAGATAATGATTGGGTTTCATAAAGACTTTGACACCTGCACATATGCCAAATCAGGAGTTTATCTAGTGATATACCCATGATAGACGATCTTTAGTCTTCTTCTTATCTTTCTTTCTTTCTTTCTTACATCTATTGTACTAAAATGGTACTAATGACTAAAAATATGCTTACCAGATAACTTTTAAATCAACTGACCGGCTTTAAAAAAAATATTATAGTTATATAAGGTACTCTAGATTAGTCTACATGACGCTGCTTTGAAAATTTACATAGCGTGATTTCCGTGCATTATATGTTAGCAGTTTTTAGCAGTTTAAGTTTTTGTTCATTTCACTCCATTTTCTGAATCGGGGATAAGATTTTCCGTGTAAGAATGACACCTCGCACGAGTCAGTTGCCTCAAGTATGGTTTTTTAACAGACAAAACAAAAGGAGAAAGTTCATAATTCAACGCGTTTTTTTTTGTATGACCACGAGAGAGAGAAGTCCAATATACACTAATAGGAGCGGAGCATCAATGATAAATGTTGCAAAAACAGGGACAAATCATTTCTTTTGAGATTTTCCGTTGCGCATAATTATGTCGATCTTTTAAGGTTGACTCACACTCTCTCTCACCCTCTCTCTCTCTCATGTGACGCATACGAAGATGCGCGGGTCAGCTTGTATACATATAATATAATAAATCTGTAGAAAAATCGTTTTTGTGCATCATAAATATTTAGATAACGTTTATACATAAAAATTGTGCGTATCTCGAGGTATTTGTTTTTTCATCGTAATCGGTTAATTCTATCAAAAGATATATGAATTTAAAGTATTCAAGAAGAACTAATCATCAAATGTAAGATGCAGTGACATGTATTGTACTAATATGGTACTAATGACAAAAAATGTGCTCACCAGATAACTTTTAAATCGACTGACCGGCTTTAAAAAAAGTTGTTATATCATAAGGTACTCTAGATTAGTCTACATGTTGCTGCTTTGAAAATTTACAAAGCACGATTTTCGCGCATTATATTTTAGCAGTTTAACATCTTGGTCGATAACGTGATGACTTTTGATTTTGGTATGCACAAATATTAGCTACATTTAATCAATTAATATAAAGCTAGTCGAGAAATCATTTTCACACCACATATTTTTACTGTCTCTTTGACTCATTTCAATAGTAGTTTGTGAATATCATTTGAACTTGAAAACGATCACATTCCTTCTAGTCAGTCAGTTTCTGTTGATGAATCGACACATGGTTCCAGCGTATACACTGCACAACACTATTTGCCACTCACTGTTCACAGTTCGTTCTACATAAGATTATTAGTGTAGTAAGTGTAACTCGATTAAAAAGCCAGAAAGTTCGAGATACATCAGTGATGACAAGCTCCATCTCCACAAATGTCTAATTATAGCGTTTCCGAGATTGAGTTGAAGATGGCAGACTGTCAAAGTACGACGACGAAAATCCGCAGGAGATACCATAATAATATATATTATCGATCGTAGCAACAGGTGGGTACACTAACACTGCAGCCACTGCTTTTACTCTGCACCACTCTTGTAGCTCGACGTGTGCTTTCCTCCAAAATTCCGTCAAGCGACACAAACAACCGTAACCTACGATTAACTTTATCAGCGCAGTGATAACTGTGTGTGACTAATTTTAAAATACTATCTTTGTATTACATCTCGTTGATTGTCGCCACATATCGGATCAGTAATCACTCATTAGCAAATATTCTTTTAAGCCATTAGTTCTTAGCACAGTTGTTTTTAAGTTTATTTTACCAAGGCAGCTGTGGCTTTGTTTATGTGTATGTCCGTTATTAGAAAACCCATTCAAAATGTTTTCCTCCGATTTTGTATCGTAATCGTGCGGGCGAAATATTATCTTGCCGGATACAGTGTAGTATTTAATCAACGTCTCTTTCCGATTGAGACATTAGTTCGTGAACAGTGAACAGTAACACAGCAACATGATCGTGCTAGCACTGCTGATCGTCGGCGCGGTGGCGCTGTACCTGTACGGGACAAGAAACCATAGCTACTGGAAAGACAGAGGAGTCAAACATGACAAGCCCATACCAATTTTCGGGACGGACGCGAAACGGTACTTCCTGCAACGTAGCATAGCTCAGATGTCCGCCGAGACGTACTGGAAGTACCCCGGCGAGCGATTCGTGGGCTACTACCGCGGCTCCATTCCTGAACTGGTGATCCGCGACCCTGAGCTGGTGAAGCGCATCATCACCACGGACTTCGCCTACTTCTACTCGCGCGGCCTGTCACCAGCGCACAAGGTCATCGAGCCGCTGCTGCGCAACCTGTTCTTCGCGGACGGAGACCTGTGGCGCCTCCTCCGCCAGCGCATGACGCCCGCCTTCACCAGCGGCAAGCTGAAGGCGATGTTCCCGCTCATCGTGGAGCGCGCCGAGAAACTGCAGACGCGCGCGCTCGCTGCCGCCACCGCCGGCCGCCCCATCTGTGCGCGAGACCTCATGTCGCGCTACACCACTGACTTCATCGGTGCGTGCGGTTTTGGCCTCGATGCCGACTCGCTCAACGATGAGAACTCGCCCTTCCGAAAGCTCGGCATGAAAATTTTCAATATTACCTTAAAGCGCACCATAGTAATTTTCTGCAAAACCATATTCCCCAACATTTTCAAAAGCATGAAGTTTCTCGGGCAGGATCTCGAAGATGACATTTTGATGCTCGTTAATCAGATCCAAAATCAAAGAAACTACAAGCCTTCCGGCCGTAATGACTTCATAGATTTTCTAATGGAATGGCAACAGAGAGGAAAGATCTTGGTGGAGTCTCTGGAGGAGACAAAGCAGGACGGTAGCCCCAAGGCGGTGGAGCTCGAGATGGACGACGTGCTGGTGGCGGCGCAAGCCTTCATCTTCTTCGCGGCCGGCTTCGAGACGTCGTCGTCTGCCACCAGCTTCACGCTGCACCAGCTGGCCTTCAACCCCGAGGTGCAGGTGCGTGCGCAGGCCGACATCGACCGCGTGCTGGCCAAGCACGGCGGCCGGCTCAGCTACGACGCCGTCAAGGAGATGACGTACCTGGACTGGGTGCTGCTGGAGGGCATGCGCATCTTCCCGTCGTCCGGCATGCTGCTGCGCCAGTGCGTGCGCACCTACACCATCCCGGGCACCGAGCTCACCATCGACCCCGGCGTCAAGATCAACATACCCCTGGTGGCACTGCACAACGACCCGCAGTACTTTGACAACCCCAAAGAGTTCCGCCCCGAGCGCTTCGCCCCCGAGGAGGTCGCTAAGAGACACAAGTTCGTGTACCTGCCCTTCGGAGACGGACCCCGTTCTTGTATCGGTCAGTACCATTATTTTATTGTTTAAAATTCATGCATATTATGTTGTTTTGATTTAAATTCAAAACTATTGCTGTAATCTACAAACAGAGCCATCTATTCAAAACTGGCGGAAACTGTACTCAAAGCCCATGTCTCTGAGCGCTGACAAGTATACGACCCTCCTCGCTACTATCAACTCAATTTAAAAACGACAGATGTTGTTAGCTATAGCGATACAAAAAATACTAGTTATTAAAAAACAAACCAGCCAAGTGCGAGTTGGACTCGCGCACCGAGGGTTACGTATAATCAGGTAGGGTATTGTATATAAAAAGTAGGTATTTTGTTATTAAACTATATATTTATAGTTTTCTGTTTTTTCGCTTTACATGTACTGTAAAACATTGCTTCTCGCCAAATTTCATGATTCTAGGTCCCGGGAACTACCATAATAGGTTTTCGACCAAAAACCTTTAGGGTACTTCCGGTTGACCTAGAATTGTCAATTTCGGTTAAAAGTAAAGTACGGCACTGGTAAAGGTAAAATTCCGAAAATAAAAAAAGTTGAAAATAAATGTAAATTTTGATACAAGTTTTCATGAAAATCTAAATTTGCCCATATCTTTTTATCATGTTGACTCAGGACCTTGATTTTTGTACACCTAATAGGGACTATAGACTTTAGTATCTGGTATAAATTTCAACTTGCTAGGTCCACCCGTTCCTGAGAAAATCGGTGGTGACACACGGACAGACGGACAAGAGAGTGCAATGATCTTATAAGGGTTCCCTTTTTAACCATTTGAGGTACGGAGCCCTAATGATTGACAATACTCAACTTTACACAGCCCCGAGCCGTATAGTAACGATATGTCTACAATAACTTCGTATTGTATCAAAAGCGCTTAGCGCTCCTTGTTTCTTACTGATTAACGAAAAAGATGTTTGTGTTGTGCAGGAGGTCGGCTGGGTCAGATGCAGTCGCTGGCGGGGCTGGCGGCCGTCCTGGCCAAGTTCAGCGTGTCGCCGGCGCCCGAGACCAAGCGCGAGCTGGTGTCCGACCCCAAGTCCAGCATCGTGCAGAACATCGTGGGCGGCATCCCGCTCATCTTCACCGCGCGGGACAACGCCGTCCCCCTCGGACACGACACCAGTCGCTCGCTATAACCGCATCTGAAGATCTTTACTCTATCGTAGGGAACCGGAACCCTTCCAGTGTTCTGGAACATTTAAATTGTGATATTTTGAACAAACGAATGTGGTCGTGGCTTCACTGTTGTTTTCACCGAAGCTTTACGAACGTTTACGGACTAAAGTTCAGAGTAACTAATAATTGTAAAAAGTTAGTTTTGATACGGAATGATGAGTGTCTCGCGAAGCTGTGATCTGAGGAGCGTTGTATGTACAACTGAATGATTGGTTTGTATAGGTTTACTAAATTATTTTTCTCAATGTTAATCTCTGTTGTATAAAAGTGAAGAATAATGAATGATTATACTTGTTAGGTATTAATTAAGATAAAGGTGATAATAATAGCTCTACTTTTAAGTGTTAAAATAAAGTTATGAAAACTATCAATTGTTTTGCGTACAATCAGCTCGTCTCTCATACAGAAACACATACCGTACCGGAGATAACAAATGTGTGCGGGATTGATCCAGGTATAATTTCGGGAATAATGAAAAATACGTTGCTTGATGTGTACGTGCAAGTTTAATGAGTGATAATTACATAATGTAGGTAGCCGGTCGACAAATATTAAAAAATAAAATGATGAGCAAGAATCCACGCAGCCTCAACTGTAGCTATGAATGTTTCTCTAGGCGCTTGCGGGAACATACCCCCGGGCGTTGAAAGCCTGTCTTTCAACCACTAAGAATCTTCAGACTCCGAATATATAGGCAACGGACAAATCTTACTAAATGATCTGCGTAACAGACCATGAGAAGTCTTGATGTCTGCAACTCTGACTATGCCGTCTGTCCCTGGATACGTAGCAACGATCCGACCCATTTTCGACTTGAGTGGGGGAAGGTTGTCTTCCTTTAACAGGACCAAAGAATTCAGCTTCAAGGAGCCCTTACATGCTCGCCATTTCATGCGAAGTTGGAGCTCCGAGATGTACTCTTTACTCCATCTGCTCCAAAAATGCTGTCGGAGAAGCTCAATACGCTCAAATCGAGTCAGAGAATTGATGGACTGGTCTCGGTAATCAGGTGACGGCAGCGATGTCATAGGACGTCCAATCAAAAAGTGTCCGGGTGTGAGCGGCGTCAGATCCTCGGGGTTTGATGATAACGGTGTCAGTGGTCTGGAGTTTAAAATGGCTTCAACCTGAACCATCATGGTGTATAGCTCTTCGTAGGTGAGGTTACAAAGGCCCAGCACTCTGACTAAGTGATGCTTGGTTGATTTAACACCAGCTTCCGCAAGGCCAGCGAAATGAGGAGAGTATGCGGGAATAAAATGAAAGGTAATTCCTTCCTGAGCCATCTCTTCGGACAGCGAATCGCGATTCGCCTTAAGAAACCTAGAAAGGTCATTAGATGCACCAACAAATGAGGTGCCATTATCCGAGTAGATATTTCTCGGCTTTCCTCTACGTGAGATGAACCTCTTTAACGCCATAATGAAAGTATTGCTTGTTAAATCACCGACTAGTTCAAGATGAATAGATTTCGTGGAAAAACAAACGAAAATAGCTATATAAACTTTTACTAATTTACAGCCACGACCTTGACGAACAGCTGATTGAATAGGACCTGCATAGTCCAAGCCTATATTTTCACAAGTAAAACCTGCTAGAAGTCGCTTCTGTGGTAAATCTCCCATAATAGGACTTACAGTTTCACCTCTAAATCGGCAACAACGAACACATTGTTTACAGCACATCCTAGCTAAATTGCGACCTCGAATGGGCCAGTACGTATCTCGTATGGACGCCAACAGTAACTGGGGTCCAGCGTGAAACAATCTTTTATGCTCATAATTAAAAAGTAACTTAGTAAAATGATGACTAGATTGAATAAGAATCGGGTGCTTTTTATGATAAGGAAAATCTGAATGTTGTAATCTACCTCGAATCCGCATTATATTATTCTCGTCTAGAAAAACGTTAAACTTATTTAATTCACTTTTCTTGGCTAACAATAAACGCACTAAAACCTGTCCTTGCTTATCAACGCTTCGTACATACAAACAAGCGCCGTAGGCGCGTTCAGACGCATCAGTAAAAATGTGAAATTCTAAAAACTCATAACAATCAATTAAAACTCGACGTGGAATATGAATTTCATTTAATTTAGGTAAATTAATAATCATTTCATTCCAAAGCTTACTAATGTCCGGTAATAGCTGTTCATCCCAAGACAGTTTCTTCAACCATAACTTCTGAAGTAACATTTTCATAACAATTACACACGGAGCCAACAATCCAAGCGGGTCAAAAACTTGTGAAACAATCGAAAGCATGTCACGTTTTGTGTTATTAAAATTAACTGACTGACTAATTGGAAACCAAAGGTAATCTGACAGTGGCTGCCAACCTAGGCCTAAGGTTTTGGTTGACTCAAATCCACCAACATTCAAATCCAGTGAAGACTGGGGAAAGTCAGAACCAGTTACCAATTGTATGTCATTCGACTTCCACTTTCTTAGATTCATCTGCGCTGAAGCAAGAGTTGAAGTAACTTTATGACGCAACTCTTTGACCTCGTTCATGTCATCTCCGGTGAGCAAGTCATCCACGTAAAAATCGTGGAGGATGACGTCACCAATCTCCTTATCAACACACTCTAGCCCTAACTGCCGAAGACACCGGGTTGCTAGGTAAGGAGCGCTGGCCGTGCCGTAGGTCACGGTATTAAGTTGATAAGCTTGTAATGGAGTTGACGGATTATCACGCCAAATAATTTGTTGAAGATACCTATCATTTGGATGAACAACTATCTGCCGGTACATTTTCTCAACATCAGCAGCTAGAATGTACTTATGTTGTCTAAAACGCAACAGGATCGATAAAAGATCGTCCTGTACCACGGGTCCAATCATCTGGATATTATTAATTGAAACGCCAGTATTGGTTACACTACTTGCATTAAAAACCACTCTTAACTTCGTGGTGGTGCTGCTTTCGCGCAGAACTCCGTGATGCGGAACGTAAAACGCTTGATTATCAATAGTTTTACATCTAGACATATGGCCTAAAGTTTCATATTCCATCATAAATTCTTTGTACATATTACAAAATTTACTTTTAGATTGAAATCTACGTTCCAGAGAAGCAAAACAATGTTTGGCTCGTGACAAAGATTCGCCTAAATTGTCCGGGGAACATTTTAAAGGAATCCTCACACAAAATTGACCATTTTGCAATCGAGTAGTGTTTTTCATAAAATGCTCCTCGCATAGCTTCTCCTCCGAGGAATACGGAGACGAAGTACCCACTTCTTCAAGTTGCCAAAACTTTGTGAGTTGTTGATCAACATTACAATTTAATTCATCATCACAGTCTGAACGCACCTTGTAACGTTGTTAGTTCATAATTGATAAAACGTAAACAAATAAAACAGAAGTCATTTTAATATCGTTTACCGGCCGACCAAATCACCTGATCGCGCCTGTACTTTTGTCTCACTCGCTCGCGTTCCTAAAACCAGTTTTTTTTCCCACTCCATCATTCTCCGCGCGCCGCGAGCGTCGACCACGCTCGCATGCCTGCAGAGGCGAGTGGGCATTTTACGCGCGGTCAGTCTACACACATATTAGACGACATATGCGCAGCCTCGCGAATTATACTTTGATTGGACTACTGATAATTTCCAAAACTTTTTATAATAATTTTACTTTTTAAAAAGTTCTATAAAGGAACCATAACTTCAGTGTGTAATTCCCCATATCGGGTAAGTGGCTAAGTGTTGACAAATTCACGCAGTGCTTGTTTCTAAATGTCATGTCAAGGTCAATGATGTGCAAAATTATTTCATCATCTTTTTCATAGACATCATTTTAGCTACTATTTCAACTATTGTACTCAAACCTTAATTGCTACATCAATGTTTTATGTAGGTATGTGTAAATTTTAATTTAAAAGTGCTTCACACCTTTTTTTTCTCTTTTCTTTTTTTTTTCCTGTAAACTCCGCTTCTGAAGGTGACCTCTACACACATACGCCCTAAGCGCAATAGTACCCATCCCTACGCTTGCGCTTACGCTGCTGTGGTCACCGTCAGGAAAGGATAAGCAGAGAACCCTACGCTTACCACTGGACATAAATTCCAGGGACCAAAGTTCGGGATTTTCTTCCTCCGGGGTTAACCCGTGTGTGCCGTTGCTGCGTCACCTGGTGCCGACACTCGCAACTGACGAGTCGGTTCCACCGGCATCCGGCACCGCTACCACCTACCCTGCGGGTCCTGCGTCCTGCTCCTCGGCTCCAGCGTCCATACAGCTACGCGCAAGCCAGGGCAGTACTTGACGCGCCTACCTCCATATGTCGAAAAAAAACCTATGACGGGCCTTAGTAATCCGCGACCTATTTTTAATAAATTATTTTTATGAAAGTGTTGGTGAATTTTGTTCAAACCTATTAGGGTTCCATATTCCCACGCTTCATTGGCGCCCATATCGTGGTTTTTTTATGGTCATACGTTTTTTTTTCTGTTTTATGGAGGTAGTGGTGTTTTTCGGTGTTTTGTGTGTTTTGTGTTTCGTTGTTTTTTGTAATAACGCTTTGTTCTTTTTTTTTATTTCGTGTGCAGCAACTGGTGTGAAGAGTTAAGTTTAGTTTTGTTTTTAATTTGCCTGATATACAGGGTGTTTTTTTATATACCGGGTGCGGACTTAGTTTTTTTTATTTTTTTTCTTGAATACCGTGTATTCAACATTTTGTAGTAGTAGAGCTTATAGTAACGGCTCGCCCCGGGGAAGTACTACCCTCATTCCTTTTTTTTTCTTCCGGTAAGCAGTTTTTGCTGTGTGCTGGTTGAAGGGTTTGAGTGCCGGGTGTAAGTACTGGCTAACTTATAGACTTTATCATCTTTGTCTTATGTCGACACTTAAATTACTGTAAAGTGTCTACATTTTTTTTTTTTGGTTTAGTATACAGGGTGATTAAATTTAGTTTTGTATTATTTTAATCTTTGTGAAATTTTTACTGTTAAACGCCTAAATTAGGATCGTTAGATCAATTTTCAATCTTTTTGTAATTTACTTGTACCCTCACACCAGTTGCAAAACATTTTTATTTTTTACGCTTTTCTTGTTTTTTTTTGTTGCATCGTAACTAAAGTGTACGTTACAGAAATTTATTAAGTTTCGGAGTGCTTAATAAGTACAGTCATGCTCAAAAACTTGTAACTGTCTTGTTGTACAGTCAGCGCACGATATAAGTTGCAATTTTTTTTTTACATTACATTAAATTTTGAACTCAATATCTTTTAACCGTTACTTATTGACGTTGCTTAATTCTTAGGTACGGTCAGAAAAAAAGTTTTCTTTTTAACAAAGTTTTTTTTCTCACTCTAGCTAGTTTTATTTAGTTCTGCGTACACATTAGTTGCAAATTTTATTATTTTGCATTTTTTTATTTTTAGTTACCAAATTTCTTAGTTTTTTTTGCTAGCTTTACATACGTGGAAAAAACAACAATACGTTACTTAAATTTAACTTAAAATTGTAACAGACGGAGTATTTAGTAGGTACTTATTTGTTTATTACACTATACGGAATTGTTCAACACTTACCCACACTGCTAAAAAAAAATTTTTTTTTTTTCTCTCATTTCTACCAATTTAAATTATTGTTATAATGGCTTATCCCGTGAAGTTCATGTCACTTCAAAAGTCTGAGCTTGAGTATGAAGTTGCTATTAAGGGTGAATCACCAGCTGCCACAGTGCAGGAGTTGCGCAAACTAGTAACTAAGTGTGGACTATTATTTCCTACAGAGGATATTCACACTAGTCTCTTGAACTAACGCACGACCTGAATGGTGTGCTGGATGTTCTTGAGAAGGTTAACGTCATTTTAGAATCGACGTCATTACTGCAATACATTGCTGCGTACTCAAAATTTCCTTAATCATTTATATCTCCGGCTTAGCCGCATTCCATGTGATGATAAATTTAAGGAAGACTATGGGCAATGTGTTACCCTTTTCAGGAAGGCCACAATAAGGCTTACGTACACAAGTCTAGTCTAATAGTAACTTACATAAATTGTTACTCTAAATATAACAATAACTCTTAGAATTAAAAACTACCCTATACCTAGTACCTTATTATCAAAAATAAAATCAAATAGCATTTCTTTTTCTCTCCTCTATATTTTGATATTATATTATTTTGAATTTTTCACATTTAGTTTTGATTTTACGAATCAAGATTTGCATTCCCTCTCGCATATATTCCACCTTCTATTGGAACACTTATTGGTAAGGTATCTAGTTAGAGAAAAACAAGATACCTATATTTTTATGTTATAGTGCGTCAGTTATGTTGGTATCGTTAGAATACAATAACTGCTGCTAGTTTATGTTAGCGAGAAGTATGAAAGATGACTTATAAAAGGTAAACCTATAGTAACTCAAGTTCTTGATGCGGATTTTTATTCATTTTAAGAGATGACAAAAATCCTTGATTGCGCGCGGGGGTATTGTAACGTTGTTAGTTCATAATTGATAAAACGTAAACAAATAAAACAGAAGTCATTTTAATATCGTTTACCGGCCGACCAAATCACCTGATCGCGCCTGTACTTTTGTCTCACTCGCTCGCGTTCCTAAAACCAGTTTTTTTTCCCACTCCATCATTCTCCGCGCGCCGCGAGCGTCGACCACGCTCGCATGCCTGCAGAGGCGAGTGGGCATTTTACGCGCGGTCAGTCTACACACATATTAGACGACATATGCGCAGCCTCGCGAATTATACTTTGATTGGACTACTGATAATTTCCAAAACTTTTTATAATAATTTTACTTTTTAAAAAGTTCTATAAAGGAACCATAACTTCAGTGTGTAATTCCCCATATCGGGTAAGTGGCTAAGTGTTGACAAATTCACGCAGTGCTTGTTTCTAAATGTCATGTCAAGGTCAATGATGTGCAAAATTATTTCATCATCTTTTTCATAGACATCATTTTAGCTACTATTTCAACTATTGTACTCAAACCTTAATTGCTACATCAATGTTTTATGTAGGTATGTGTAAATTTTAATTTAAAAGTGCTTCACACCTTTTTTTTCTCTTTTCTTTTTTTTTTCCTGTAAACTCCGCTTCTGAAGGTGACCTCTACACACATACGCCCTAAGCGCAATAGTACCCATCCCTACGCTTGCGCTTACGCTGCTGTGGTCACCGTCAGGAAAGGATAAGCAGAGAACCCTACGCTTACCACTGGACATAAATTCCAGGGACCAAAGTTCGGGATTTTCTTCCTCCGGGGTTAACCCGTGTGTGCCGTTGCTGCGTCACCTGGTGCCGACACTCGCAACTGACGAGTCGGTTCCACCGGCATCCGGCACCGCTACCACCTACCCTGCGGGTCCTGCGTCCTGCTCCTCGGCTCCAGCGTCCATACAGCTACGCGCAAGCCAGGGCAGTACTTGACGCGCCTACCTCCATATGTCGAAAAAAAACCTATGACGGGCCTTAGTAATCCGCGACCTATTTTTAATAAATTATTTTTATGAAAGTGTTGGTGAATTTTGTTCAAACCTATTAGGGTTCCATATTCCCACGCTTCAACCTTTATAAAATTACATTTTAAAACTTTAGACGCAATGCAATTACTGTTAATTGGGCCGGAGACCAACCAACCCAATTTAGTCTCACAAAGAATTGGTTGCCCATCACCTAACTTAATTCGTTGAGATTCCAATAAATCCCAAAAGATGTCAGCACCCAGCAACATGTCAACAGGCGCGGGTGAGTAAAAGTTGGGATCGGCGAGACAAACATCAGACGGAATTTTAATTTTTAACAAGCTAACATGTTTACTTGGAATCCTATCTGTGATGGATGGGAGAATAAAACAATTAATATTCATACTAAAGTTATTATTTAAAGATTTTATTGATACAGAACACATTTTATTGATAAAAGATGATGAGTTGTTAATACCTATAATAGAATTGTTAACAGTCTTAGCAGTCAAACCTAGCTGGTGGTATAACCTCTCAGTCATGAGACATGACGTGCTGCCACTGTCAAGCACAGCACGAGCAACATATTGCTGACCATTAATACCCATGACTTTGACGAGTGCAGTGGACAAGAACACGTCACCGTGTTGAACACTCGCGGACAGCGACACACCGGTACCTATACCTATAGTAGTGGGCTGAGTGGAGACAGTCGCACTGCCATTCGTGTCAACAACAACACTGCTAGCAGAAGTACCACTTGCGTCCGACTTCAAGGATTTATCAACGTGAACAATAGTGTTGTGTTTACGACGGCATATTTTACAACTTGGCTTTTTGCAGTTGTTTGCATAATGTCCCAGATTAAAACAGTTGTAACAAACTTTGTATTTAGGTAATAACTGCAAACGAGCTTCATTGCTCAACGATAAAAACTGAGGACAACTACATAACGTATGATCACCGTTACACATGACACAATTCTTAGGCTTGTTTGAAACACCATCATCCTGTTTGCTTGAACTTTCACCTGAATTATTTTTATCAGAATCCTGCACCAACATTGACCTAACCTTGTTTGTATTTTTACTTGTGTGTGAGTGTTTAGTATTCGTAGAAGCTTCCAATTCGAACGTTTCTAATATCTCAGCACGGTTTTTAATAAAAGTAATAAATAATTCAAACGTAACTTTACAATTCTTGTCCAGGCGGCCCTTATACTCACCCCATTCACGATAAGTTTTGCTATCTAATTTGTGTGTGACAATATAAATACGTAAAGTATCCCAATGATTAACAGGTTCATCTAAGGATTCTAGGGCTCGTATGTTTTTGTTAACAACATCAAGTAAACCTTTTAAATTAACTGATGACTCCTTTTGAAGGGTGTCGATTTGAAATAATGCAGAAACATGATGTTGGATAAGTAGGTGTTTGTTATCAAACCGCTCGCACAGAAGTTTCCACGCTACCGAATAATTTGCAGATGAAAACTGAATTGAGTTGATCACCACAGCAGCTGACCCTTCTGGATGACCTCAAATAGTGAAATTTATTTATTTCATCCATATCATCGTGTGAATGGATAAGACTAACAAATGTGTCGTGAAACTCTAACCAGTTTGTATAGGAACCACTGAATTTCGGCAACTGAATAGTCGGTAATTTAACAAACTTATGATTGCTAGAACGCGACATTACGTCACAGCTATCATTCGAATCTCCTTTCCTATTATCAAGCAACATTTGTTGAGCTTTAGTTAGGGTTTTGTAATAAAGAGATTCAAACTCTGCGCGTTCCGACATCTGACCATCCAAGTCATCAGTGGTACACTCCAGCAATAATTGCACCTCATCATATTGGGCATACAAAGCCTCGAGTCTAGTAAAACGTAGTTGCAACTCGCTTACCTCAGTAGGGCTCAAAGAAGAGGGATCCAAACAATTTAAATAGTTTGAGAACATTGTCACCTTTCCCTTGTAACTCGCTCGTTTCCTAACGAGATCTTTGTTGTCCTTATTTAATTCCTTAACCTCTGGCATTGCGTAAGTTGGTGCAATCAACCTGGAATATATATAAATAAAGTTATAGCAACGTTTCAAACACAATTACAATTAATGATGCAGCCTGAAATACGTACACGAATAAACACTAACTATAGAGTGAATTTACATAAATAATAATTAAGAATTTATAATAAACTATACGTATTGACGGTTTTATTGTACGTTTAATATTTCTATTGTCTATCTGTGCTAACTAACGTGATTACGTAACTGTCTCAATAACTGTAAAATTATTACACCGTAAAGTAAAATAATGCAGTTACTACAAAGAACTACTCTTTAACAATGTGTAAATAACTAAAATTAACAATAATTACTGATCAGTTGATAATTGCATTACAATTTGTAACCACTCACAGAACAAAGAAAAATGACAAGAGGTATTTCGTACTAACCTGGCTATTAACGGCTAACTTACACTAATTATACCTGTTACATAGAGTGTTGGGTACCCAAAATTAATAATAAATACGCCTTTTCTCAGCTATTAAGCATCCAGACCACGTAAATTCCAATTTTCTTCTAAATGACGTAGCAGAATTCACCGGCCACACCGGGCGTCGACTATGATTTTTGATGTCCACCAATTCTCTTCAATCCCTTTTTAACAATTCGCTGATTGGGGTAAATATTCTTCAAATCTCCACAATCCGGGCTCGTAGGACCATGTGCGGGATTGATCCAGGTATAATTTCGGGAATAATGAAAAATACGTTGCTTGATGTGTACGTGCAAGTTTAATGAGTGATAATTACATAATGTAGGTAGCCGGTCGACAAATATTAAAAAATAAAATGATGAGCAATAATCCACGCAGCCTCAACTGTAGCTATGAATGTTTCTCTAGGCACTTGCGGGAACAAATGCTTGTTACAAATGCTGAAGGTGCCCGGTGCCACTAATGTGAAGTTGTGATTACCAAGGATTTTCTGAAAATATTACAGAGTGAAAATATTACAGAGGAATAAAACAAAAGCTATCATTTGAAAACAGAGTGTAGTTAGTGGACATAATAAAGTCGACAAAAGGAACATTAGCGACATCTATGACGCAAATGAAGAAGTAAGTAAGTTTAGTCACAGATAATACGTTTAGTTCTTCATATTTGCGTCATAGATAAATGTTGCATGTTTGGATCCACACAAATAAATCCGCACACGAATATGAGTAGCAATCAATAACCTCAGAAATGCAAATACTCGTAGATTGACAACTAAGAACGCTCATTTTTTTATAAATTACGGTGTTTGAAAACAACACTTTTAAATTGTGGGTTTCTAAACAGTCAAAATAAAAAACTTTTTTACAAAAAAATAAAACCGACTTCAAAAAACACAAAACACAAAAAAGTGAAAAATAACTTTAGCTACAGAAGTCGGTGACCTTTGTTTGATTCATTTAGTTTTTTTTTTGTTACCGACTTCTGTAGCTAAAGTAATTTTTCACATTTTGTGTTTTTTGAAGTCGGTTTTATTTTTTTGTAAAAAAGTTTTTTTATTTTTCCATTTTTAGTTGTAATATCCTATACAAATATTTGCTATGCATTTATATTACATTGTTAACAATACATGTCATGGTAATAGGCTTATCCCCAATAAATGGAACCTAACATACCTAAACTGTCGAAATTTGGGTGTATTGTACAAAACTGTATACCCCTCAGAGCATACAGGCGTGATGTTGTATAAACCACAAACATTCATGCGATTGCAGCAATCACGACCGATTTACCGTCTAGTTTTGAAGAGTTCCATTATATATCTCCGAAGATCAGCATCAGATCTTTACCAAATTTAAATGCGACTATTTCAGGAGTATACTCATTCAAATAAAAAAAATATAGGAGAAATTGGTGAACACACATGAAATTATACCACACAACTGAAGTAAAAATGTTCATAAAATGAAAACTACTGGGTCAAACTATGTTAAATTTTTATGGGACCAAATGGCAACTATTCCGCATCAAACTAAAAAAGAATTACGTAAATCGGGTCATAAATCTCAGCGTAATCGGTGTACATACATTAAAAAAAAAAAAAAAAAAATCGAATTGAGAACCTCCTCCTTTTTGAAGTCGGTTAAAAATAGCCTGAGTTCTGTGGTTGTCTCAAACGTTGCAAACTTTATTACTCATCCATGTGAACGGGATCGAATCGTAATAAATTCAACTTTAAGTAATGTTTTAACAAAACAATGAATACAAAAAAATACATGCTGCACCCATGGTTTGAACTCACGACTACTCGTTCACTGATCAAAGGCGATCTCCATTGTGCCAAACCAGTTGCGAAATTATACCTCATTTACTAACTTAAATCAATGATTACTATTTATTGGTATTCGCTAATTGATGTGGCATACACACACTAATGAAAGCTGAGCAGGCCGCTCGTTTTATTTAGTGTTTGTGTGCATAACTATGACTTCATGCACACATGTAAGATGTTAACCAAATAGATGGGCCGACCGTATGTACTCACAGTTAAGTTGCATACATAATAAAGTCTTATCTTATCTAGACCTGCTGTCTTGTGTGGATCAGGTTGTTCACCCACAAAAGATATGAACGAAGGGCAATTGCATGTGGGTGAGATGAAAATGCTAAGGATGATGTGAGGTGCGCAACGCGAATAAATGAAATAAAAATGAGTAGGTACCTACCTGGAAGTCTGAAAGTGTCCCCGCGCGCCGGTGACCGAAAAATTGTGTATCTGTTGTCATATTATGGGCATGTGATAAGGGTAATGCCGTAAGGAAAGTGTTGAGTAAGTATTAGCACAGACTGTGTGAAGTAAGCTATATAGCTATAGAGAAGGTGACGAGTTATAGAGAAATATGGAAGAAGTAGACACGCTGCCCGTACGCCGTGCCCGTTGGGATAAGGGCAGGAGATTGATGATATTTGCTTTAAAACATCACAAACTAAAAGCGCTCACGGCTCCTGGAGCTGTTCCTAGTATGTACGTTGATCTTGTTGTAGTCTTGCTGATTGCTGTAATATTTTTGGTAGGAGCCTGTATTGTATCCCATACCTATACAGTCTGTGCTGAACTGCTCTGCTCTGAATTTGTAGATATTTTTAAGATAATATGACCTACTTGAACATATCAAATTATCAATTACCTATGTTCTTTCGTTATGTATGGACTCGGTATGTAATATGTGACTGAAAAACAATGCGACGCTTAGAAGTGGGTACCTAGTGTAAGTGTAATGATCTCTTTTGTATTATTCGTGACCCCACCGGTGACCCGGTCATATCGGCCGGTGTCCACGTGTCAAAGTGTATCAAGTTAGTGTACTGCGTGCCAGTCTGCCCGCTCACTTGAATACCTAGAACTACAGTTGAGTAGGTACTACTTCTATTAGTAATGTCAAGTGTAACTCACTGTTGGTTTGACAGCTCACATAAAGTAAGGTAATGACAACATCAGGCAGCTCTGTTTCTCGGCTTGGCTTTGAGACCCGACCCGGGCTTAAGGTGCGGGGCAAGAGCTCCCTGGACTCCTGAAGTATCGGAACAGAGAAAAGGAACCCTTAGCTACTCAACTATACTTTGTCAACGCTGCACGCTGGTAGCGTTACGATGTACTTCATACTGAGACCAAACTGAGCAGTGACGGCCAAGCGGCCCACGCCTCCCGCCCGCAGCACGCGACCTGTAAGTGTTGTGTATTCAAATAGCTGCAGCAGCACTATTGCAGTTCTTATCATTATGAGATTACAGTAAGTGAGCGACACAGCGCTGCAATCGACAGAGCGCCGCGCAGGTGAGCGCTGAACAGGGTGCTGACACTTAGTGCTCTTAGTGTGTGGGGGACACACCCCACCCCTCGTTGCGCACCGATCTATTCGGCAAGTGGGTAACAGTCGCTACTCGCCAAGTTTAATGCACTCCCGCAGCTATAAGTTTCAAATATACGAGGAGATTAATTCAGAAAACTTAGAGAGAACGCTGCGAAGTGCAGTTTATATAATTGGGCAATAAACGGAGTAGCGGCCGATCCGCTGCCGCTGCCGGGAGTCAAGACGTGGGGTCAGCGGGTGCGGCCACACTGTGGCGCACGGCGGGGACAGCGCGGGCTCGGCCCCCGCACACACTGCTGAATATCTGTGATCATAGAAAATATAATATGGAGCAAACGAACAAAATGTAACTTGATAACCTTTGTTTGTTTTCAAAGTCCCTTTTTAACTATAAGTTATGATGACATATTTTTAGTGCGTCATTTACACGTAGAAAAGTATTCCGCTTGGAATGTAAGAGGCGTGAAACCGTCGCGCAGTAGACGGCGCATCGCTTCCGCACAGGTCGCCGCTGGCGCCGCTGGCAGTGCGACCCCTCCCGGTAGCCTCGCGCCTCGCCGGGCTCTCTTTGCTCCACTATTATTTTCTCAAACAACTGACTCGCATAAATTCAAACAGTTTTCAAACAACTCGATCTTCACCTTTCAGTTTGAACGCTGTTCCTTCATGAGTTCAGACAGTGTTCTAACAGCTAGCCTACTACATAGTAACAGTTCAGTAGCTTTCAATGAAGAGCATTGATTGCAATTACTTCGTCATTATACTAAGGTACATATTACGTTACTGCTAAAAACTATGAATATCACCACCCTGCGGACTAGCTGTGTGACGTTTCACTCCCGTCGCAGCATCAGCAAGGGACTGTCAGAGCGATCTCACCCGACCACAGCAACAACGCTCATTAGAAGGCAATTAAACCACCAGATAACACGTAGCAATTAACTCAACTGTCAATTATCTTACTTACTATTATAAATACGAAAGTTTGGATGAATGTATGGATGTTTGTTACTCAATCACGCCATAACGGCTGAACGGATCTGGATGAAATTTGGTACAGAGATAGATAAATAACAACATAATAACAAACAATAACACATAGGCTATATAATATCGCGCTAATAACTTAGGGGGGTGAGCAATATTGCATTATGTTCATTAATTCAACAACATTCTTCAACTGTTTGACAACTGACAACTGTCATAACATGCCTTAGAATAGAACGGCTTTCGCCAGTAGTGTTGAAGTTTCATGTAATAGGGGGCGAGCCTATTGCCATCAACTGAACACAAATACAGACTCCGTGGTTGTTATTGAGTAATTCGTGAGTGCAAAACCCAAGACCCCATGCTCAAGTCGCGCTTGCGACCACTCAATCAACGAGGCAGTCTCACACACACATCAAAATTTTCACACGAACGAACGCGCGGGTACCAGCTAGTAGGCTATAAATTATATAGAGAGCATGCATATTAGCCGAGCTGTCACAATGTTTGTCTAGCTAGGCCATAGAGATAGAGCTAGGCGGAAGGAAATGCCTCCTAAAACAGAGTTTCAACTGTTTGACAGCTGACAACTGTCATGACTTGCATTAGAACAGAAAAGCTATTTTAAACCATTTGTCACATGTTTGTCACCGAAGTAAGTAGCCTGTTGGTGTCAAAGATCATCATCCACAGCCCGACCGACTTCACCCACTGCTGCGTAGGTATAGGCCTCTTTGTTTGCGCTAAGTACCACGCTCTTGTGCCAGCCTCATCTAGGATTTTGCCACAACGGCAACAATATCGTCTGGACGTCTGCATCTCGCCGCCGGATGACCAACACTTTTCTGTCCATTCCTTGGACGCCACTGTCGGTCACAGCTTTACTCTCCACCTGCCATCACCGCGCCTTGCTAGGTGTCTTGCCCAACTCCATTTGAGTGCCATAACGCGATTTCCAACA
The DNA here is from genome assembly GCA_905147715.2 of Xestia xanthographa. Lineage (NCBI taxonomy): Eukaryota > Metazoa > Arthropoda > Insecta > Lepidoptera > Noctuidae > Xestia > Xestia xanthographa. The sequence goes on from LR990661.1 coordinate 29,343,248, forward strand.
TCGAAGACCTTCGTACGTCTCCGGATTGCGACGTTTGGAACTCGGTCTATTAATTTTATGTCGAGAATGGCACGCCTTTATTGGCTGTCTGTGCTACTCTGAGTATGTACACAGCCTGCTGTGAGACATCCACGTCTCAGCACCGTACGTCTTGGTGGACAGAACACACTGATTATAGAGCCAAAACATATAAAAAAGAAATACAAAAACAATGACGGCGACCTCTTTAAATATTGTCAAGTTATGAATGTGTTCAATAAAGTTAAATTTTTTACTCACGGAAGTCAATAGACCTGAGCTGTTAACCGAAAGAACAAGATCTGACTTTCTGAGAACGAGACCACATAAAAATAAATACAGCCTACCAACATTCAATAATGTGTACGGGATGAGGGTTGCAGAATATTTAGTACCTTTTTTTCTTAATAAACTTCCAGAGGACTTGCAAACGCTATACAAAACGAGTTCGAAAAGTTATAAATATAAATCAAAACGTTTCCTTACACAAAACTTCTCCTAAAGTATGTATGTACCTATAAATTATTATCACCATCATTTAAAAGTAAGTTTTATTGTACCTATCATTGTAGTTGTCACATTTTGTAAAATTACACACAGATAAGCCATGAGATGTTTTCGATGTGTGGCTAAAACCAAACTGTAATAGATTAAGTTTTTTAGATATTTAAATAAATAAATAGAGACAGGTCTTCAGGCAGTGTGGAATTTTGGCTGATCTCAGAATGTCGTCCAACTTGCTGAATGCTCATCAATTTTCAGCAGCTATATTGTTATTAGGCTCATTTCATGCACCTTGATGAGAACTTTAGACCTAGCTGGAGTATGACTGTCATCGAGTATCTAAGGATGAAGACGTAAGGCTGTCGAGGGAAACTTTTATTTGGAAAAACAAGTAGAATATTTGAGCGATTAATGCAAATATTTCCGAGAAATTTAATTGTTGCCTACTTGAATCTATACTAATATTGTAAAACTAAAGAGATTGTTTGTTTGGTCGGTTGAACGCGCTAATTTTTGGAACTACTGGTTTGAATTGAACAATTGTTTTAGTGTTGTTGTTCCGCGATAGCATAATATGTCTATCTTTTAAGGTTAACTGACACTCTTTCTAAACCTAGCTGTCTCTCTTATGTGACGCAGACGAAGTTGCGCGGGTCAGCTAGTAAAGAATAAGAATCTCATCGGAAAGGAAGCGATAAATCTAGTTCTGTGTTAGTCAGATAGGTACTTAATTGTGCAACACAAAAAAAAAAACTGGGCGTTCATGTCATTCATTGCAAACATTAGCAATGGTTATTTTGATACTGAAAGACTCAATTAATGTTCTTACAATATTTTGTCCCAGAAGCCAGGACATAGTTTCATGTCCGCAGATTCATTTCATCACCAAGTGGAACTTGCTATGAAAGCAAAATCTAAAGTTTACGATTTTAATGATTTTTCACACAATTCTGAGTGGCTATTTCAAAGAACAGTTGCATAAAATTAATGAAAATATCAGAATTTTATAATGATCGAGACCGCTCATCACAGCACAAACTATGAAAGAATGTTTCATCATCATTCTCTTGTCCTTATCCCAATTAATTTGTGGTCGGCACACCATGTTTGTTTCTTCCATAACTAGATACGTTCTTCTCTATTACTCGTAATCACATCAGACACCTCCTTCCGTTAGCGAACATATTTAAAAGACACATAATGCAGATTCCCATCCTTTACCTAAGCTGCACTCGTTATGTTAAAACTTTTTTTTTTCACGTGTTGAGTTTAGGTTCTTTTTTTTTCGGATGCGAAATCATGCGGAGCAGGAGGGAGTGTCAGACTTTTACTGACTAAAACCCATCCATGTTCCTTCATCGCCCTTTGTGTTCCGGGGCCACGGTATCTCTTTCGAACAGTCCCGCAACCCCGGCAGACATCGGTCCCTACGGACCCCTTCCCTTTTGCTGACTCTCTTTGAGGCGCGCGTGGAACACGAACGCGCCGTCGACACGGCCTGTCGTCATGAGACAGACGGACGGCGAGCTAGCCCATAGCCCACCGTCCACAGGCCCGCGTGAGTTTAGGTTCTGTCTGCCTTTTATTTCTACAAAAAGATGGTATTATTAGGTATAGTGTTTGTAATCTGGCAATTACGGAGTTCACTAATTGGCAGATTACAGAAATGTAAGTATAATGTAGTAAGTAAACAGAAAGTCACCGCGTCTCGTGTAGTGCCGCGTGCACCGCTAGTGTGCCTGTGTGTGATAACACCAACACGAGGGTGGCATTATAGTCATTCTTCACGAATGATAATGACATATGTACGCTAAGACGGTCATAACTCATCAAATTAATAGATGGACTAGGTACTTATACAAAGTCTAAACGGACCGACCGTTCACAAACCCGTCGTCAACCAAGCATACTGTAGGTAGGTAAGTAACCATACACAAAAAATATACACCATTATTTTTAGGTCGTTCTGGAACTGAAAGCCAAAAAATCACGAAAATATCATTTTTTCTTTTTAAATAATCCCAATCGTTTTAAGTTCAATGATCTAGTTTATGGCTTTCGGTTCCAGAACGACCTAAAATTAACCGTGTAGTGTAGTGTGTAACTTATTCATGGGAAACGATTTTTGGGTGAAAAATCATCTTTTACGGTAAAAAAACTCAATGTTACTTAAACTTACTCAAAAAAATATTTTTTGCAAAAAATAAAACCGACTTCAAAAACACAACAAAGTGAAAAATAACTTTTAGCTTCAGAAGTCGGTGACTTCTGAGTGTTTGATTCAGTTTCTTTGCCACCGACTTCTGAAGCTAAAGTTTTTTATTTTTCCATTTTTAGTTGTAATATCCTGTACAAATATTAGCTATACATTTATTTTAACATAACATGTCTGCCTGTAATCCCCGAAGAGTTGGGTTGAGGTGTACCCAATAGTACCTACACCCACATTTCACCAGTTATGTTTAAGTCCAATGTAATGGCGAGCGCCGCCGCGCCGGCGCAAATCCAGACTCCGTGGCTGCTACTGAAATTTCTGATGGAAAAACCCAATAACACTTTGCCCCACCTGGGAATCGAAACCAGGACCTCATGCTGAGTAGTCGCCACCACTAGACCAACGAGACAGTCATTTATTTCATACTAGCTGACCCGCGCAACTTCGTCTGCGTCACATGAGAGAGAGAGGGTTAGAGAGAGTGGAGTCAACCTTGAAAGATAGACATAATGCTATCGCGGTTTTTTTTAGAACGCTTTAAAACGAACAATTCCCTAATACATGATTGTTGCGCAACTTTAACCGTTTATGCAGCGCTCGCAATGGAAGCTCTCGAAAGAAATAAATTTTCCTTGTTTTTGCAACATTTATCATTGATGCTCCGCTCCTTTTAATTATAGCGTGATGTTAGATAACCTATAGCCATCCTCGATAACTATTCAACACTAAAAGTTTTCCTGTAATTAGCGCGTTCAACCAACCAAAATCTCTTTAGCTTTATAATATTAGTAGATACATATATACCTACGTAGATCCAAGTGGGTAACAATTTAATTTCTTCGATATATTTGCATTAATCGCTAAAATAATCTACTTATGTTTTTCCAAAAAAGGGCTTACCTCGACAGCCTTTTTTTTCGGATGGGAAATCATCAAATGACTCCTCCCGCTCTGGGCGGACCAGGAGGCAGTGTCATACTTTTACTGACTAAACCCATCCATGTTCCTTCATCGCCCTTTGTGTTCCGGGGCCACGGTATCTCTTTAGAACAGTCCCGCAACCCCGGCAGGCATCGGCCCTTGCGGACCCCTTCCTATTGCTGACTCTCTTTGAGGCGCGCGTCGAACACGAACGTGCCGTCGACACGGCCTGTCGTCATGAGACAGACGGACGGCGAGCTAGCCCATAGCCCACCGTCCACAGGTCCGCGCGTACGGTGGCCGGGGGCCACGTGGCGGCCCCGGACGCCCGGGGCGTCTCCCGCGGCGGCCGGGACGTTTAGAGGTTCTCTCCCTCTCACGTTCCGCCACCTCCTTCATCAAAGGTGCAAGAAATTAGCCCAAACACGATTTTTCAATTATAAATGGGACCAACTTTGAGATGTACCTACGCTTTTTACAAACAAAAGGACCATTTACGGACTTCTCTGTAAAAGTTATCCGTGGTCATATATAAAAAAAATACGCGTCGAATTGAGAACTGCCTTCTTTTTGTTTCGTCGTCGGTTAAAAAACCAATCTTGAGGCAATTTACACGTTTGCGGCGGCGACCTCTCGCGTCCGGCCCTGGTGCAAGCCATGGTCCGGAGCGAGACGGAATGGGACGCCGTCACCTTCTTCTGCGAAGCTGTAATGCTAGAGAAGGAGGTGGCGGAACGTGAGAGGGAGAGAACCTCTCAACGTCCCGGCCGCCGCGGCAGACGCCCCGGGCTTCCGGGGCAACCACGTGGCCCCCGGCCACCGTAGGCGCGGGCCTGTGGACAGTGGGCTATGGGCTAGCTCGCCGTCCGTCCGTCTCATGACGACAGGCCGTGTCGACGGTGCCTTCGTGTTCCACGCTCGCCTCAAAGAGAGTCAGCAAAAAGGAAGGGCCGATCCGCAAGGACCGATGTCTGCCGGGGTTGCGGGACTGTTCGAAAGAGATACCGTGGCCCCGGAACAAAAGGGCGATGAAGGAACATGGCTGGGTTTTAGTCAGTAAAAGTCTGACACCCTGCTCCGCCCAGAGTAGGAGGAGTCTTTTGATGATTTCCCATCCGAAAAAAAAAAAACAAAAAATAGGCAACTGACACGGGCGAGGGTCATTCAATTCAGAAAATGGAGTGAAATAAACAACGCCGTCTATCGACCAAAATGTTAAACTGCTAAAGTATATTATTACCTATGCTATAATTTTTTTTTAAAGCTGGTCAGTCGATTTAAAAGTTATGACTGTGGTGAGCACATTTTTAGTCATTGGTATCATTTTAGTTCAACAGATGTCGCTGCATGTATGTATCTTACATTTGATGATTAGTTCTTCTTGAAAAGTTTAAGTTCATATATCTTTTGATAGAATTAACCGATTTCAATAAAACAAACACTTAATCATACCCCAAGTTACACACAATTTTTATGTATAAACATTGTCAGCATTGAATTCGTAGATTTTACGTGATGTGCGCACAAACAAACAGACAAACAAACAGACAAAAATTTCAAAAATGATGGAAATGGGTTCTGTTACTTATCTTTTCACACGCTGGCTATTTTTTGTTTCAATTTCTTCAATGTACAAAAATGACTTTTCTACAGATTTATTATATGTATAGATTGTTATATAATGCATGGTCATACTCTTGGTAATATAATACATGTCATGGTAATACACTTATCCCCAATAAAATGGAACCCAACCTACCTAACTGTCGAAATGTGGGTGAACTGTACATATCTGCATGCCCCTCAGAGCATACAGGCGTGAAGATATGTTATGATGTTGTGAAAACCACAAACATCCAAGCGATTGCAGCAATCACGACTGATTTGCTGTCTATAATTGAAAAGTTCCATTGTATTTTCTCCGAAGATCACCATCAGATCTTCACCAAATTTAAACGGGACCACCGCGAAGTAATTTTCTTCCAAGCAAAAAAGAATCATCGAAATCGATTCACAATTGGCGAAAAAAAGGCTGAACGTACACACAAAAAAAAACAGACGAATTGATAACCTCTTCTTTTTGGAAGTCGGTTAAAAACATTGTGTTAATGGATACAATGAAGCATTGAATAGTAAACAAATCATCGAGGTATATAAAGTAAAAAAAAGCTAATGAAAAAGTTGGAAATTTGGTCACCAATATTTCTGCAACAAGAAGGTTTGGTCCAGAACAAAAAAACTGGCCAAGTGCGAGTTAGACTCGCGCACCGAGGGTTCCGTATAAACTTGTAGGTATGTTGTTATTAGGTGCCTACGCATATTTACGTTTTGTCAGATGGTTGTTTGAGTATGTTTGTTTGTTTGTGTGTTTGTTTTTGCAAATACATGTTTCAGTGTGTGTTCGTCCAACGGTCGAGATTGACGTGCACAATATTAAATTTTAAATACTAGTGAAATAAAAAATTTTTTGTGACACCACCGGCACCGCACGTGTTACGGTCGCCGTACGCCGCGCGCCGCGCGCTCCGTCGCGATAACAGCCGATGCGCCGGCCGGCTACCTGTGTGGTCTCGCTGCGTAAACAATGTCGAGTACCAACACATTAGCGAATAATACTACCTCAATTATAATGCAGACGAGTACACAAGAAACAGAAGACAATACTATACAATTAGATGAGATGGAGACGAGCATTGAAGACCAACCAACCAATAATATTGTACAAACGGGAAAAAAACGACCAATAGAAAAAGACAGAGATGAAGACTGGACCGAGGTCAGGAAAACTGGAAAGCGTTATAAGAACTTGAGTGATTCTACTACACGAGCATCAGAGGACAAATTAGAAGTAACAATAATGTGTAAAGAAGCCCTACCTAAACAGTTCAAATTAGCCAAACTATTAAAAACAAACAACATCAATCGTATCACACGCATTAAGTATTACAATCCTTATAAAGTGATGTTACAATTTGAGAGCGAGTTAGAATTACAGAATTTAATTAATTGCACAGAGTTTAAGGAAAAGCAATGGACTATCTCAAAAACTATGGAGGTGGAGAGAACTTACGGAATAATTAAAAACATAGAACTTGATTGTAATGATGAAGAAATAATGGAAAGTTTGTCGTCTGTCACAGAAATAATAGATGTAAAACGGTTAAGTCGCAGAAATCCAGATGCTTCTGGATGGATTGAGAGTGAAACCTTAAGAATATGCTTTAAAGGTTCCTCACTACCAGCTTATATTCATATGTATGGTGTCAGAATAAATGTGGAGCCGTATATTTATCCGGTTACACAATGCTCCAATTGCTGGAAATTCGGTCACTACAAAAAGATTTGCCCTATCAAGAAAATTGTATGCCCCAAATGCAGTAAAAATCATGAATGCTGTGAAACGACTTCATATACGTGCGTTAATTGTAAAGGAGGTCATATGGCACTGAGTAAAGTCTGCCCTGTGTATGAAAAGGAGAAGAAAATTAGAAGTATTATGTCCCAGTTCAACTGTACTTACAAAAAAGCCCTCACGTTGTACGTTCCATCTTCTACTCCAATTCCTGATAAATTACCCTCTACAACTAATTCTGTACAATTATCTGTCCCTCAGTTTGAGATTGATCATACAAATTCAACTCCATTTCACACGACGCCATTATACTCCTCAGTTTGTGCGACCAATTCAAAGTCAACCGAAGTAATCAAAAACACCATAGATCCAGTAGTCCCCACCACTTCATCCAACAAATTAGAGGCTTCAAAGACTCAAAGAAAACGACATAGCCGGAAGATTAATGACATATCCTTTGACTGGGAATGTATATGTTCAGACTCGGATTGTAATACCAGTAAAATGGAAAGCGATGAAAACAACGAGAAATCTAAAGACCACAAAAAAGACAAAACGGAGAACAAAACTAGGGATTTAATGGAAAAAATTAAGTCAATTATTTTTAAGCAAAAATATACAAAAACTGATAAAATTAAAATGTGCCTCCAAATACTATTTCAGTGGTTTTTAAAATTGATTTTAAATAAGGCTTTAGACTTGACCGGTTTTAATTTTAGTGCAAGCGATGGCGACGAAAAATAACAGTAAATATAAATTAAAAATTATCCAATGGAATTGCCAAAGTTTAAAAGGAAAAATTACTCAATTAGATGCCCTTCTCTCTCAAGAAAAAATACATATTGCTGCACTGTCAGAGACCTGGTTAGAACCGGAGTTCAACCTGCGAGTAAGTGGATATAATATATACCGGAAAGACTGATGTGACGGGTACGGAGGAGTTCTAATCTTAGTCCACTACTCAGTTAAAGCTCAAATGGTTCAATGTCAATCCCGAAATCCTGGTTTCGAAATCATACATCTTAAAATTTATAATTGTGAGTCTCTGAATAATATGATATCCATATACTGTCCTCCCTCTGTTCGTACCTGCCAACAAGATTGGGATGAATTGTTTTCAACGTGTGATGAGAAAACTTTGCTGCTAGGAGATTTGAACGGTCACCACAGTAACTGGTCATATAAAAATGATACAAGGGGCAAACAAATATTTGATTCTCTATTGTGTCATAACCTTACAGTGATGAATGATGGAGCTTCGACAAGAATTAAGTTGGTAGACGGATGTTTACAAAGATCTTCTCCCGATGTGTCACTCGCAACAACAGATATTGCTGTTAAATACGATTGGACCGTGACCAATGAATGCCTAGGTAGCGACCACCTCATCATACAAATTTCTACTAACTGTTCGTCCTCAAAAAAACCAGATAGAAGAAGAAACTTTAAAAAGGCCAATTGGCAGCAATACCGTTCATATCTAGAAGAGGAATTCAACAATTTTAATATTACGTGTGACTTGCAGCAGACATACGACCAGTTTGTGAATATTTTAAATAAAGCAGCGGATCTCCACATTCCTGTGATAAAATTTAACCAAAATCCTGGCAATAGTTTTAGACCAAAAACCTACTGGAGTCCCGCTCTGTCTAGGATGGTAGCAGAACGTAGGCTAGCACTGGCTCAGTTTAGAAATAACCCGACTCCTAATAATCTATCAGTGTTACAATCTAAGATTAGCATCGCACAAAGAGACATAAGAAGAGGGAGAAGTGAATCGTTTCAAAGTTTTGTTTCATCCGTTGATAATTCAACTTCTTCTAGTGATATGTGGAGAAAAATGAAATGGTTCAAGGGTTATCACAACAATCGTAACCTGTATGTAAGTGAATCCCAAGCAAAGAAATTGCTATACAGTCTGACACCTGATTACGTAATTAACGAACAGCCAAAATTTAAATCAAGTAATTTAGTTTTAGAAAAATGTATTTCCCTGCATGAACTAGAGAAAAATATAAAACTGTCAGATACAGCTCCAGGGTGCGACGGTATATCATTTTCAATGTTAAAAAATTTACCAACGAATGCTAAAATTACATTAATTAATTTATACAGTACATTTTTTACTATATATATATACATTTATACTGTATTTACAAAATGGTTTTGTTCCTAGACAATGGCGTGACATCCGTATATTCCCCATTTCAAAACCTGGGAGAAATCCTGATTCATTAGATTCACTTAGGCCTATTTCGTTGATATCTTGCTTATGCAAGACATTTCACACAATTCTTAACAAACGTTTAGAATGGTATCTAGAAAAAAACAACGTATTTTCTGAGAACATGGTGGGATTTAGGAAAACACGCTCATGTCTGGATAGTCTGTCTAGTCTTGTTTCTAAAATACAGTATGGTTTTGAATCAAATTCGTTTACATTATCTTGCTTTATAGACATAAACAATGCTTATAACAATGTTGACATACACAATTTATTGATTATTCTAGATAATTTAGGAACGGGTTCTAAAATATGTTCTTATTTATATAATTTTTTGAAAGAGAGGTATTTACTTATTAAGTGTGACAGTGACACCATATCTATGCACAGATGCACAGGAATCGGATTGGCCCAAGGTGATCCCTTATCACCATTACTTTTTAATGTGGCAACCATTGAAGTTTGTAAACAAGTTTATCATGAAGTAGCTGTGTCTCAATATGCAGATGATATTGTTATGTATGTAACTGGCAAAAATATTAGTGACGCCGTAGCTGATATTCAATGTATGCTGAATAACACTATATCTATTTTAACAGAATTGGGTCTTGAAATATCCCCTACCAAAAGTAAATTATGTCTGTTTTCAAAAGGTAGGAAATATTCTAGCTATCCGATTGATATTAATGTTAATGGTACTTCTTTACCCATAGTTGTTTGTGTTAAGTATTTGGGTCTGTGGATGGATTGTTCTTTAAGATGGGGGAAACATTTGAATGAAATTATCGAAAAAGCCTACAAATTCCTTAATATATTTAAAGTTTTGTCCGGATCTGGTTGGGGTATTCACCAAAAACATTTACGACGGTTATATATATCGACTATTCGAAGCCGTCTAGATTATGCTAGTTTTTTATACAATACCAGTGCCAAGAAATATTTAAATAAATTGGAGGTTGCACAAAATCAATGCATGAGGGTAATAGGGGGATTTATTAGGACTACACCCACACACGTCATGGAATGCGAGCTTAGTTTACCACCGTTGGAAGTTAGAAGACGGTTTCTGGCTGGAAAGTTTTGGTTAAAAACAAAGTCATATAAAGAAAATACAGTTATACCAATTTTGGAAAAGTTAAGTGATATTTACCGTAATAAAACAAATAAAAAAATTCCATTACTCGTTGTAATTCATGATAAATTAAAAGAATTTACCATTAATTCTTGTAAACAATTAGAAATTTTTTCCTTTGATACCTGGATGGCTGATATTGATTTGTCTAATGTTTTAAAAACTAATATTGATTCCTTAACTAAAGCAAAGAATAAGTATAATATGTCTAATTTAAAAGAGGAAACATTAAAATGTATGTCTAAATATTCAGAATTTTATCAAATTTCAAAGATCAAAAGACGGAGATCATATAGGATGCGCATTTTATGACGAAAATACCGAGGGTAGTATGAAATTTAAAATCACCACCAATGTGTGTATCATGTTTGCTGAACTTGTTGCTATCTCTGAAGCCTTATCATATATCGAATCTCTAGACCAAGGCAAATATGTCATTTATTCAGATTCAAAGAGTTCAATTCAACACCTGGCTCGATGCTCCTCGACTTTTCGAGGTAGACCGATAGCCTATACGATAATTAAATCACTTATAAAACTCAAAGCCCAAAATAAACAAATAATCATTCAGTGGATCCCTTCGCACATAGGCATAAACGGCAATGATAAGGCAGATCAGCTTGCAAAACAGGCATGTTCGGATGGCACTGATTTTGATGCAATACCACATTACATGGACTTTATACCGGTTTTGAAAAATATATGTTTACAAAACTGGAAGGAGTACTTTGATCTTCGCTCCAGGGAAAAAGGAATCTGGTATAGAACAATCCAATCACAGCCCTCATATTCTCTTTGGATTGATAATTGTCCTGTTGGCAGAGTGGATTTAACTATATTATTAAGACTTCGATCGGGACATATGCCTCTTAATAAGTTCGGCCATTTAATGAAAAAAATACCATCCCCTGCTTGCGATATATGTAATGAGGAGGAAGACACATACCACATTTTGATGAGATGTGCCCGGAATCAGTTGTTAAGATCTCAAATTGGTATACACAATATAAATTTATCTAACCCTCTATCAGATAAAATAATTCCCATAATAAATATGATTAAGTCCGCTTTGAAGAACAGGCCCAGAACATAGCTCCGATTGATGATGATTTATTTGTTAAATTAACTGTTAACTATTTTTTGTTAAACATACAGAGTGTCATATTCGCATTAGCGAAAAAGCTCTTTAAATAAAGATAAAAAAAAAAAAAAAAATACATGTTGCCATTTTTAGGGTTCCGTACCCAAAGGGTAAAAACGGGACCCTATTACTAAGACTTCGCTGTCTGTCCGTCTGTCTGTCCGTCTGTCCGTCTGTCTGTCACCAGGCTGTATCTCATGAACCGTGACAGCTAGACAGTTGAAATTTTCACAGATGATGTATTTCTGTTGCCGCTATAACAACAAATACTAAATATAGTCAATGGTACGGAACCCTTCGTGTGCGAGTCCGACTCGCACTTGGCCGGTTTTTCTCCAAAACGACTAGTCTGATTTTGATGCAATTTTCAGTTATAAGTTCGGGTTTGATTGGTACATATTCTTAGATAGGTGTTACGGTGAAAACTCACCAGGAGGCGCGGTAGCAAGCATTTTTGTGCAAATACAAGTTGCCATTCATCTCCAAAACTACTAGTCCGATTTTCATGCAGTTTTCAGTTATGAGTTTGGGATTTATTGGTGCATGTTTTTAAATAGGTGTTACTGTGACAACTCACCAAGGGGCGCTGCAGCAAATATTTTTTGTGCAAATACAAGTTGCCATTCATCTCCAAAACTACTAGTCCGATTTTCATGCAGTTTTCAGTTATGAGTTTGGGATTTATTGGTGCATGTTTTTAAATAGGTGTTACTGTGACAACTCACCAAGGGGCGCTGCAGCAAATATTTTTTGTGCAAATACAAGTTGCCATTCATCTCCAAAACTACTAGTCCGATTTTCATGCAGTTTTCAGTTATGAGTTTGGGATTTATTGGTGCATGTTTTTAAATAGGTGTTACTGTGACAACTCACCAAGGGGCGCTGCAGCAAATATTTTTTGTGCAAATTCAAGTTGGCATTTTTCTCCAAAACTACTAGTCCGATTTTGATGCAGTTTTGGTTTTCATTGGTGCATGTTCTTAGATAGGTTTTACGGTGATAACTCACCAGTTGTCTACTCACGAGGGAACTCCTTAACGGTAAATAGCACGGATACGAAAATTTGTAGACGCGTTCATATTTGATAGATAAACATGATTCCTGTCATGACCTGATCCTGCAGCCAGGATTGTCTTCTTGCGGGGAACTCCTCAACGGTAAATAGCCCGAATACGAAGATTTGTAGACGCGTTCATATTTGATAGATAAAAAATATTATATCATGACCTCATCCTACAGCCAGGATTGTCTTCTCACGAGGGAACTCCTCAATGGTAAATATCCAATGATTACGACAAAACTAAAAAAATAAAAAACCTTTTTAAAAATAAGTTTGGGGTGAGAGGATGTTTGATTGTGCAAATCCATGTTGCTAATTTTCTCCAAAACTACTAGTCCGATTTTGATTCTCTCTAAAAAGTTTAAAATAAAAAGCCGAATTAAAATTTTTGAAAAAACACACAACGGTTAAAAATTAATTGAAAAAGATAAAATAATTTAAAAAAAAAAACAACTTAATAAAAAAACCCACAAATATCCGTCGGGGGCTGCCATCACTATTTATTTAACATTTCATCGTAAATAAAAATAAGTATCATCATCAACTTCTAAAGGACCCCACTGTAGGGGCACGGCCTAAACATTAAGGATGTAAATTTAGCGCTAAAAAACTCCAATTATTCAAGTTACTATAAAACTGCAAAACTTGTTCATTTCATGGCAGCCCCCGACGGATATTCGTGGGTTTTTTATTAAGTTGAGTTTTTTTTAAATTATTTTATACTTTTTCAATTAATTTTTAATTATATTTGAGTTGATTGAATGAAAGGTAAATTGCGGTTTACGATTTATGACGTATTACAAAAAAAACTTCTTACTAGATCTCGTTCAAACTAATTTTCGGTGGAAGCTTACATGGTAATGTACTATCGAGGACACTCCCGCCTGACCACCACTAAGCTTATTTTTGCTTGCACTCGCAACATAGAAACGCTCTCCAGCTCCGCCCCGTTGACTTTGTATAGAAATAATGAATGAAAAGATACCGAATCGGCCGAGCGCACTGACGACCCACGCCAAACGAGAGTTATTGTTATTTTGCGCGCCAAAGTTGTGGCTTTCCTAATAGGAAACGTCTAAAATCCCATTCCCATTTGTACATACCTGTAACTACAGGGCGCAAACTATTCAGTTTAGAAAAATAACATTAAAAACCTCAATATAATTTTTGAAGACCTACACAACACACGTACTGGTTTGATGAAAAAAAAAATCGATTTTCAGTTCTAAGGGGAACCCCAAAATTTATTAAAATTTACTTAGGTACCAAGTTTCAACAGCACAGTTCTTATAGTTTCGGAAAAAGTGGCTGTGACAGACGGACAGACAAACAGACATAACCAAAACATCCTTATGGGTTCCGTTTTTTGCCATTTGGCTACGGAACCCTACAAATTATCGCAATAACGGGGAGAACAAGGTAGTGCCTGTCGGCATCGTTAGGTACTTGCAGGCTCTGTTGGACGGGCTGCGTAGAGCTTTGTTGCCTACACTTGCGTGACGTCAGCTAATATGGATAGAACCGCAGTACGAATGGGCCATAGGCTTGTGGGACGAGTTGCTGAACGACTCGCACCTAGACAACAGCTGGTCACGTGGTCCCTGGCCGTGCCACCTTGTGCTCGGCACTGCACAGGGACATGGCTGCCACTTGCATGGACGTAACTCATCGTCTGCACATTCGTTATAATAACTGATTACCTACCTAGAACACGCGTGTGATGTATGAATGATAGATAATAAACCTTAAGATATTATTATTAGTGTTATCAATGTTATCATTCATAACAGTACTTGTTATCTACTTTAGCGCAAAATCGAGAGCGTAGGTGTAAATATAATGTTTTATCCGCGGTACACGTTGACGAACCCCAGCGACAACAAATTGTTCTGTGACGATGAGTGAGCACATTGTTATCAAAAACAAGCATTAACCTTTGGACCAACCAGGTACCTACTATCTACCTAATAGGTACAGTAACTCGACCTCATTCACTCACTAGTATAAAACTGGTTACTTTATGATGCAATCTGTGAGTGAATTAAGTCATAATAAATAAATGATTCATAATGTCCATAAAGATTAAGGTATACTTATACATGGTTAGTTTACACTGACTGGCCAAATTTTCAGAGATGGTTAAAATCGATAATACTTTCGATGTAATGAAAAAAAACAACAACATTGATTAAATAAAATTTCATTCTGTTCACCACTAAAAAGCAAACGTGAATATTGCAACAGCACAATTCAGCTCAAAATCAAAATCAAAGTCAAAGCATTTATTTCAAGTAAGCCAGTTACAGGCACTTTTGAACTGTCGAAACAAAAATGAAAATTAAGTAAATGTAGCTACAGTCCCAGTCACAAGACAAAATCTGTGATAGTACTTTACTTGCCCATAATGCCTATTCCCTAGCGTAGATCTTTATGTAGAAGAACGGGCAAGAGAAACTCCATGGACACTCTTTTAAATCAGAATATTGTTACAAAATCTTGGTTACATCATGAGAACAATGTAGCAAGATGTGCAAGTTAAAAGTGTCCACAGTAAAAACACACAAAAAAAATAGTTACAATTCAAAATAATTCATTCACATAAGCCATGGCCTTTCTTGCAGTAAGAGTGCAGGTCGGATAGCGCGGCACAGATCATTAATACCGTAGCATTGATGATGAGATCATCCGTCGTGCTCTTGCCACCGCCGGGGTGCCAGCTGTATTAGAACCCACTGGCTTGGCACGCGTCGATAGCAAGAGACCAGATGGTATGACCATAATGCCATGGAAGTTGGGTAGGCCTTTGGTGTGGGACGAAACTTGCGGCGTCACCCTTGCGCCATCCCATCTACCTAGCACAGTGTGATGCGCTGGGGCGGCTGCTGCAGGTGCTGAAAACCTGAAACGGCGCAAATACAATAATTTAATTGGTAATTATGTGTTTGAGCCGTTTGGGGTTGAAACACATTAGGGCCATGGGGTCCGAGTACCCACCTAGTTTTTCGAGAAATTTCCAAACTGTTGGTCGACTCTTCACGTGACCAGAGGGCGGGCCTATTTTTTGGCCAAAGAATCAGCATTGCCATCCAACGTGGCTGCCAGCCTTCTGGGCACTTTTCCTGTTGACAGCGATGTGGACGAATTTTTCGACCCCCTGTAACCCTTTTTGATACTTGTAAATATTTTTATTTCTATTATAGAGTTAGTATGTAAATAATGTAAATATTATATAAAATTCTTACACCGTTAAAATTAAAAATATTACTCATTTAAATAGATACTAATAAGCCATGGCAACTAAGAGACGACCAGTCACAACTGACAGCGCTCGTCCACGGACATAACACATGGATCAGCACCATTCAACTCAACCATTTTGAAGGGAACTAAATGATCCGACACATGCGCCACCATCAGCGAGACATTTGAGTGAGCATGACATACTCTCAACCGCCAGGGCACATTCAAGTCGAGAAAAGTCGTAGGTTTCCAGTGAATGATAGCTTTTTAATACATAGTACTCACACAATATGGGCTATGCAATTATAATGAATACTACAATAATATCAACAAGTACAATCTTCAGCAGCTCCAACAATACAATTTACCATTACCAACATACCCTAATTGGATATACCAATTTATTTTGACGCTTGGAAAAAAAAACCATATCTCCTGAAGCATGTAATACATAACATAATATATTTGTTTTGAACATATTTGATTGTGAACATATGTGAGTTTTTACCTGTAAGAAGCATGCAAACAACCATACACTATGCATGCAGCAAGCATGCAGCATTCAAGCAAGCATGCAGCAAGCAAGCATGCAGTATGCAAAATGCAGCAGGCATGGTTTCTGTTACAGCTCCGGCGCTGCAGGGCTCCGGCGGTCCCACGCGAGCTTATCGTCGAGATGTTTTACGCTCACCACCGCTGCGGCGGCGAGTGTTAAGGCGAGGCATCGTTCTAAATCCGGGCACGCGCGCATCGGGACTGAGCGGGGGACTGGGCGTCTGAGCGGGGCGAGGATTGCTAGCTTATAACTTAAAGGACGTAAACGACAAAATGATTTTTGTTATTTAATTCAGTTGGGAACGATAATTTCAGAAATTCCTTCTATAATTTTAAAGAGTATGTATAGGCTCATCTACGGAGAAAGTTAAGAGGCTTAAATTGGTCCCGTTTGCCCATTAAATGTGAATCTCTTTTTAAAAAGAGGTATGTTTGATATTTTTTTCTCTGTTACAAAAGTTACTTAATCATGTATTGAAAACTAACAAAATAAGGGTTTTATCATGAATTATCAGGTCACCAACTTATATTTTCATTTGTTTTGTAATTACTGACAAAAATTGAGATCATTGACTACATGATTTCCAATGCGTCCTCTTAAAACAACCCGCTCCTCAGCTTGCGGGCCGCCTCGCCCCTCCGCGCCTACGCGGGCTTAGGTTACACTCTAGGGGTAGGGCAGACAAGACTACGTGGAGCGGCCACCACGTGGCCCCCGGCCACCGTAGGCGCGGGCCTGTGGACGGTGGGCTATGGGCTAGCTCGCCGTCCGTCTGTCTCATGACGACAGGCATGTCGACGGCGCGTTCGTGTTCCACGCGCGCCTCAAAGAGAGTCAGCAATAGGAAGGGGTCCGCAAGGGCCGATGCCTGCCGGGGTTGCGGGACTGTTCCAAAGAGATACCGTGGCTCCGGAACACGAAAGAACATGGATGGGTTTTAGTCAGTAAAAGTCTGACATTCTGACTCAAAATGACTCGGAGCGGGAGGAGTCATTTTTTTTCAATCCGAAAAAAAAGGGATCCCAAGAAAAACAGGCGCTGACCTCAAATAACATGCAGAGAAGAAAAGGGCAGGCAGACACAATAAGATAATTTTGTAATGAAAAAACGCACATAAGCAGATTATGCATCGCATATAAAATGCGCTACGACAAAAATGAAAACAAAGTAACAGTATTGTTAGTGCTATTGTAACCGCGAAACATGTACTCGTATAACAAGATCCACTGGTTACGCTACTGTGTCACGGCGCCGCTGCGCGCTGTATCACCACATTCACCACAGAGGCGTCATCGCCCGCTATCAGCAACAATACAACACATTTCAGCTCTAGACTGTTTGCCTGCTTCACCTGACCTGCTCATTGTCACTGGAAAATCCATTCATGTTGTCCTGGAACAGACCATAAGTTAGCAGCTATTTAATTAAATATATACTTTTTATACTTTACTTATATAAGTATATAAGTAAAGTATACTTTTATTACGAGTATATACTATTACTATGCTACTTTTTATTACGAGTTGTATGTTGTTGCTATATTTTGTATGAAGAAAATAAGACGTAGGAACATGTAAATGCAAGTATTTGTGTGAGGAGTGCCAATTCAATGTCTTATTGAAAATAAATAAACAACAAAAAAATTAACATGTTACTTTTAAGTTCAAAATAATAACTTATTTTAATAATACTTTTACATCATACACTGTAGCCTAAAAAACTTTGTTATTTTCTATTTTCTAACACTGTACAAAACTAGTGGTTATCACATACAAAACCAACAAAACAAATTAAAATGAGTATAATATAAATGAGTTTCTGAACGAAAAAATAGTAATATAATTTTTAATGATTGACATGCCTGTTTAGTTGTTCATTTTTGGGGTTCCGTAGTCAACTAGGAACCCTTATAGTTTCGCCATGTCTGTCCGTCCGTCCGTCCTCGCTTAATCTCTGTGACCGTTAGCACTAGAAAGCTGAAATTTGGTACCAATATGTATATCAATCACGCCGACAAAGTGGTAAAATAAAAATTGGAAAAAAAATGTTATATTAGGGTAGAGCCCCCCTATATGTAAAGTGGGAAGTGTTTTTTTTTTTAATTTCAACCCTACCGTGTGATATATTGTTGGAAAGGTATTTAAAAATGAATAGGGGTTTTCTAAAATCATTTTTTGATAATGTCAATAATTTCGGAAATAATCACTCCAAAAGTAAAAAACAATGTGTTCCCCCCCTCTAACTTTTGAACCATAAGTTTATAAATATGAAAAAAATCTGAAAAGTAGAACTTTATAAGGACTTTCTAGGAAAATCATTTTGAACTTGATGGAAACAACAGTTTTTGTACAAAAAAGACAAAAAGTTGTACAAAATAATTTCTGGACTAAGTTTGTAGTATATTCGTATATGCAAGCCTTTTTACATAATGGCCTATAAACCCATAAGTGGGAACACGTATTGTGACGGACGGGAAACTATGGAACCCTACACTGAGCGTGGCCCGACACGCTCTCGGCCGGTTTTTTATTACTGCAATTTAATGTTTTGACATGCGTTTGTGTATGTTTGTAATATTTGATGATTTTTACGAAATAATATGTTTGAATCTTTGACATTTTTTACTGACATCGGGCTAATCTAGTATCTGACATCTATTATTTAATGAAATTTTATATTGACCTTTGTTTAATTGTTTTTTCTTTATCACACGACATCTCATCTTGAATTATGTTAACTTTGGCTAATTAATTGACATATATTTTTTTTAAGTTTCTAATTTTTTATATTTTTTAGGTTTTGCATTTACTTTGTGATGATTGCATGGAAGACTTCCTGAGAAAAATATTGTTTTTTGTCAATACATTTGTCTGTTCATATTTGTACGCCTCACGGCAAAACATAGAGAATCTAAATTCTACATTGTAACATCTCACACACTGTGTAACAACCTATGTTTACAAATAAAAGTTTCTTATTCTTAATTAAAACACTTCTGTTTCGACTCCATCTGTTGCCTGGGTCTCCTTCGTCTTACATATTTTCCACTCACAGTTCACTACATTAAATAAGCGTTTCACACTGCGCAATGTGTTTATCGAGGTCACTGCACCTAACTAATGTACATAACATTTGGAGTATTTCACATCACAAGAGGCTTGTCGTGTCCGTTTGCTACCACCGTGGGTGTCCGCTCGATGAAGGAGAGTGGCAGTCCGTCCTTGATACTCTGCACGATGCCGGCCTTGGGGTCGACGACAGGGTGTCGCAGCGTGGTCGCTGCGGGCGCCACCGTGAAGCGCGACAGCACGGCCGCCAGCCCAGCCAGCGACTGCATCAGCCCCAGCCGCAGACCTGCAACCACACAACACACAGTTTTATTCAGTACTTGAACTCTCTGATGTTATACAAACTACCATGTCCTGCGACTTATAGATACTTGAGAATGTTTAGAACATCCTTGCCGACAAGAAAAATATAATTACAATACTAACGAAGGTGAGCACTGGCCGTCCTTAGTGCTATGAATGAATTCTTAAAGGGTTGTGTACTTGAGAAATTAAAAGTATTTACCTATGCAGGCGCGGGGCCCGTCCCCGAAGGGTAGGTACACGAACTTGGTCTTCTCGTCTTGCTGGTCGGGAAGGAAGCGCTCCGGGCGGAACTCCTGTGGCTCCGGGAAGTACTGCGGGTCATTGTGCAGCGCCTGCAGCGGGATGACCACACTCACGTCGGGGTCGATGGTGACGTCCAGCTCAGGGATGGTGTAAGTGCGCGCACATGTGCGGATCAGGAAACCCAGCGACGGGAACATGCGCATGCCCTCATTGAACGCGCACTCCAGGTACGTCATCTCCTTGACGGCGTCGTAGCTGAGCCGGCCGCCGTGCTTGGCCAGCACGCGGTCGATCTCCTGCTGCACCTTGCGCTGCACTTCCGGGTGGTAGGCGAGCTGGTGCAGCGTGAAACTGGTGGCCGATGACGACGTCTCGAAGCCTGCTGCGAAGAACACGAACACCTGCGCTGCGATCAGCTCGTCCGTTAGCTCCAACGTAGCGATCTCAGGAGTACCATCCGATTTGATGTTTTCCACCGATTCTACCATCATCTTTCCCTTTTTCTTACACTCGAGCAACAAGTCAATGAAGTCATTCCTGCCCGAAGGTTCATAATTCCTCTGTTTTAGTATAGCTGATACTAGATCAATCATAGGTTGTTCCACTCTTTCCATATACTTTAAATGCTTACACCATTCTGTGAACATCTCTTTCAACATAGCTACGAAAACCTCCTTCGGTCCCATTTGAAATATTGCAGCTCCTAACTTCCTGAAGGCAGAGTCTTCGTCGTTGAGCGAGTCGGCGTCGAGGCCGAAGCCGCAGGCGCCGATGAAGTCGGTGGTGTAACGCGCCATGAGGTCGCGCGCGTCCAGCGGGCGGCCGGTGGCGGCGGCAGCCAGCGCGCGCGTTTGAAGCTTCTCAGCGCGCTCCACAATGAGCGGGAACATCGCCTTCAGCTTGCCGCTAGTGAAGGCGGGAGTGATGCGCTGCCGCAGCATGCGCCACAGGTCACCGTCCGCGAAAAACAGGTTGCGCATCATCGGCTCGATCACTGTCTTGTGCGGGTTCAGGCCGCGAGGGTAAAAGTATTGAAAATCTGTCAACAGGATGCGCTTCACAATCTCGGGATCTCTGATCACGAGCTCCGGATGCGTGGATCGGTAGAATCCTACCACTTTCTCTTTCGGATACTTCCAGTACATTTCGACGGCCTTCTGCGTGATGCTCTTCTGCATGAGGTAGACTTGCGCATTATTGCCGACCAGCACAATCGGCTTGTCATGTTTGACTCCTTTCTTCTCCCAGTAGCTGAAGGTGCGCGTGCCGTACAGGTACAGCACCACGATGGCGACGCTCACGATGGCGGCGGTGATCATGATGCTGTGTTGATGTGACTGCGGAGACAGAGCGACGAGTGCGCGTGGCCGACTGGGGGTGGAGTGTGCCGGGTACTGCGGTCGCGCCGTGTATATAGGAGCGCAGTGCGACGCGTTATCTAGCCGCGCGCTATCACTCTGTGCGATCTAATTCGACTACCACTTAATTACTGTTGGGAAGGAGAAATAATGATCATCATACACTCATTTTTTAAACAGCTTTCCTTACATTCTTATCCACGCCAGGATAAAACGCTCTTTTTCATGTGTCCTTAGTAATTAGTGAATAACTTGACAGTGAGAAAATGGGAATAAACACGCAGATCACGATGATCGCTTACTTCATATTTCATTTCATCTGCAACAATTTGATACACACATGACATACACACACGCACACTTATGTAGGCAGCATGTATAAACATGTGCCGAAAAAAAATTAAAAACCGATTAAAAATGATTATTGATAAACAGTGTTACTATTCACTTTTACCCGACTGCGCCAGAAGGACGGTTATGTTTTTCGAGAGTAAGTATGCATGTATGTATAATTGTTTGGCACGCTCTGTGGCCTGAACGGCTCGATGGATTTTAGCTTGAGAGGTGTCGTTAGATTGGTTCGTATTTACTGTGAGAGTGACACTGGGTATATCAAAATAAAAAATAAAAAATGGCGGATTTTTGTCGCCGAATTCAGATGTTTGGCACGCTTTGCAGCCTGAACGGCTCGATGGATTTTAGCTTGAAAGGTGTCGTTAGATTTGTATTTACTGTGAGAGTGACACAGGGTATATCAAATTAAAAAAAAAAAAAAACAATATAGCGGATGTCTGGCGCCAAATTCAAATCGAACGCTCTGCAGCCTGAACGGCTTGATAAAGGGCTCATAATGAGGATTTTTTAATGGTATATCAGTAACTAAAAGGTGTAAAATAAAAAATGTAATTTAAAAAATTAATAAATAAATCTTAATTCCTCCTCTCGAAAGGTGAAATACCTACAATGATATTATGAATCTTAAATTAACAATTTAATTGATAATGTGTACCCATATTTGATAAAGTTCTGTTGATATTAATAGCGACCGGATATCTTGGTAACTATCTCCACACGGTAGTTGCCGGAAGACGGACGGCGCCGCCGAGGCCGAGGCCGAACCGAGACGATTTGGACGCCTACTGCGAGGGTTGGTCCGAGGAGCTACGGGAAAAAGGCACATGGAAGGAATTGGGGGAGGCCTTTGCACAGCAGTTGGACGGTACAGGCAAACAAAATAAAAATAAACCTGGGACTGAAAATGGTCGAAATTTTCATCATAAATGCTCGAAATAAGCAATAAAGTCACAAAATACGTACCATAAAAAAGTACTTTTCGTACCACTTGCTCAAGAAAGTGACATTCTATGCCATAAAAAGCGAACATAACAATAGTCATTTTTAATTTGTTAAAAACAGGGAAAGAAAATTGTACTGAATTTCATTCATCCTTTAGGGGGAGAATGTGATTTAAATTTGGAATACTTACCGAAATGTATACTGAACTACTCATCTGTGTTTACACCATTGAGTTTGTATATAAAGCATTACACATCTTTTTGAAAAAGGAATAAGCATTTATTATGCAGTTATGATTATTAAATAAAATTACGAAAACCGACGAGGCCGTATGAGCTTGATGCCTTTGCTTTTCCGACAAAAAAATAGTAGTCTAGGAATTTGCCGCGTTTTTGTTTTCTTCAAATACATAAAGGTTAAGTTTATTTTAATTTATTTTTATAAATAAGTTAATGTTCTAAAAATACGTTACGATGTTAAATCAAAGAGACAGTGACAGTGAATTGTCGGATTCCATCAGTGCAAATGCTGCCGCAATAATAAATAATTTGCTTCCAACAAAATCCAAGGAAAATTATTTTTAATTGTCATTATTTTTAATAAATGCTTATCTCATATTATTATTGTGTTAATTTTTTCGCAAATGGTACGAAAAGTAGAGTATTTTCCTCAGTGATAAAGCTGTCTTAGTCTTGGGTGAACTTAAATCACTCGCTACACTCAGGACTCGTCTTAAATCCCTCGCTTCGCTCGTGATTTAAGTTTTTAACACCCTCGCTACGCTCGGGAGTAAACCTCGAGTCCTTCGTTACGCTCGCGATTTAAATCTTCACCCGCGACAGAAGACACTGCTTTATCCCCTTGGTTAATAGTCTACTAATATTTATGATTTTGTTTTTCGTGTTCCGTACAAAAAATGATTAAAACTGAACCCTTATAGGATCACTCGTGCGTTCTGTCTGTCTGTCTGTCCGTCCATCTGTCACAGCCAATTTGCTCTGAATCTAGATACTGGACCAATATTCAGACCAAAGACACGAGAGACGAGAGAGAAATTAGGAAATTTAAAAAAAAGTTTTTCAATCCTTACTGTTGTCATATATGAAATGAAAGGGTTCGTTATGAGGGTCTCAAATAAATAGTAGACGAAAATTGACCATTCCCCCGCCCCCCGCGCTGATCTCCGAAACTAAGCCTAATATTTTGAAAAAAAAAACATAGTTATAGGTAGATTACAGGAGAACCTATAAGATTTCTATCAATTGAAAATAAAGTGGTAAACTCAATATAAGACTTTGGCATAGTACTTACGTACTCCACGCGAGTTCAACTCGTTCTTGGCCGGTTTTTTTTTTTTCACTTTACAAAATTTTCGATCAGGTAAGTATTATAATTTTTGTTCTTGTTTAAAAATCGAGTACATACCGTTCCAAAATCTCAGTAGGTAGTGCGATTGGAGACATTTACAATGTAAAAGTTGCATCATCAAGTGGAACCCTAAAACGGTTAATAAAAAAACATACTTCACGAGATTATTGTAATATATTATCATGAGATAACACCACGAAATGATAACTTCATATAATTAAACACAAACACCTGTTTATTAAAGATCAAAGTCCATATTTTTAATCTGACAAAACACGAATGACTCGGTGTATTTTTGTGAGCTAAATAAATATATAGGTATGTTACGGTTTGTACTTTGTACTACTCAATCTAAGTAAATGTTCTGCATCACGATGACGCCCGGGGCTCACCACAGTCACCGCCACGACGCCACCGTCCACGTGAGCATATATATATATTTGTACTCTTTGCACGTGAGCTGGCAGAGCGCGCCGCACAGACAGCAGCTCACTGAGGCCCTACTCTCTAACGTTTCGTCCGTACATTCGGATCTATCCGTTTCTCTCACTCGCACTCATCTGCAGACGTGCGCGAGAGAGACGGATAGATCCGGATATACGGACGAAACGTTAGAGAGTATTTTAGAGTTAGAAAATTTTTTTTTAGAGTAGCTCCCTTAAATGTGAAGTGGGGATCATTTTTTTTTCGTCGTCTACCCCATCGTGTGCGGCATCGTTGAATAGGTCTTTTACAATGACTTAGGGGTAGCTAATACTACTTTTCGATTTAATGCTCCTTGTGCATTTTATGAACTTTCATACCCGCAATTACAGACACAATTAAAATAACACTGCACCGTGCCCGATCGGGCACGGCTGGGGACATAGGGAGGAAAACTATTAATTAATAAAAAATAAAAAATAAACTTTATTAGTTTAGCAATAATAGTCGTTGAACTTGGGTGTTGGATAATTTTGTACCAAATGCAAAATCCTTAGAATAAATCCTCTAAAGTGACTAAGATGAAGTAGTTACTTGTTTATAACGGGTAAAGACATTGAAAAACTATCTAAACTAAAAAAACATAATTAATTATCATACGTTTCACAAAGCTGCCGCCAGATGGCGCTGTACCAACGGATTCGTTCTATATTGTGATAACGGGCTACTACGGAACCCTACACTGCACGTTGCCCGACACTCACTTGGCCGGTTTTTTTTATTTTATTTGAAAGAGTATACTTCTGAGGTGGTCTCGTTTCAATTTGGTGAAGATCTGATGCTGATCTTCGGAGTTAACAATGGAACTCTTCAATAATAGACGGCAAATCTGTCGTGATTGCTGATATTGCTTGGATTTTTATTGTTTACACAACATCATAACGTAACATCACGGCTGTATGCTCTGAGGGGGTATGCAGATGTATACAGTACAGCCAGATTTTGACAGTTAGGTATGTTAAGTTCCATTATATTCTGGTCCTCTGGACTAGCTGACGTCCTGCGGTTTCACCCGCGTAGTTCCCGTTCCCGTGGGAGTACGGGAATAAAATATAGCCTATAGCACTCACGAATAATGTAGCTTTCTACCAGTGAAACAATTTTTAAAATTGGTTCATTACTTCCGGAGATTACCCCCTACATACAAACTTACAAACAAATGTTACCACTTTATAATATTAGTATAGAAGTATAGATAAGCCTTTTTACCATGAAATGTATTTTTACCAAAAAAATTAATGCATAGAAAATGTTTGTATAGGATATTACAACTAAAAATGAAAAAATACAACCATTATGTTTTACGTTTTAGTGTTTTTGAAGTCGGTTTTATTTTTTGCAAAAACGTTTTTTATTTTCGCATTTTTTTTGGAGAGTGTCAAAGTCAAAGTTAGTCCCATTAAAATTTAAAAATAAAATGTTAATGAACTCATTCACAATAATCAAATAAAATTAATAAAAAGTTATTTTCAAAATGAATGTAAATAAAAATCACAAAAATAATTAAATGTCACAATGATAATAAAAAGTAAAATACTTAATAAAATAAGTATTCATGTCAAATCAATAACACATTTGGTTAAAAGGAGATATTCAAGGGAGGTACCATGATAAGAAAACCAGGGTCTGATGATAGCATCATCGAGGGGAACCTTCGAAAATCGTACTGGTGACTAGTGCGTTTATATATTTTTTTTATTTTACAAAAGTTTACAAATTTTTAATAATTCAGTTTAGTATTAATAAATAATAAAATCTATACAAAATTATAATACTTATTACACTTTAAAAGTAAAACGGAAATAAAAATACAGAAACATTTTGCAAAACACTTTTATATTTGTTAATTTATATTAACAGTTTAGATTTAAAGTGTGTTAGTGTGTTGAACTGTTTTCTTAACCTAATAACAACAGAAGTTATAATAATCCATCGTAATAGGAACTTATAATCATTTGTACTTAGTAATTAACGTAATTTTTTAACAATCAGAAAATCATCACAAAATGCTATTTAGATCTACCTTTACGTAAATATGCAAACGAACAATCACCATCATTCTATTGCCCTTATCCCAATTTATTTTGGGTCGGCGCAGCATGTCTTCTTCTTCCATTCTTCTTTTTTTTTAGTCATCTCATCAGATACTTCTTGCCATATCGTTCTTAACACAGTCCATCCATCGTTTCTTCCTCTACTCATATGAGTAGAGGAAGACCAAAAAGGTGACCAAACACGGTTTAAACACTTCCATACTTCTACTGGTACTTCATCAGGGCCCATGGCCTTCCCATTTTTCATACTTTGAACTACCTTCCTCACTTCATCCATGCTAATGTCCCTTATAGTATTATGCTATCCTTACGCCTCATATTCACCATTCATAATACTATTTATCATCCTTTTTATTTGTTTATATATCTACACTCAGCAAATCGATCTAAATACGATTCATTTACATAAAAATAGCTGAAATAAAATATTATCAAAATTTTCATGTTGTGACACTTACATCAAGCGTCAAATTGTCAAACTGTCAGTTACTTTTCTGCTTGGTCTATGATAGTTACTTTTTGGTTTGTAAAATTTAAATTATTTTTATCAATATGTGTTTAGCCATTATATTTTGTAGATTATTACGATTGTTTACTAAATAACTTAATATTAAATAATATTATAAAATTCTTTACGCACTCATGGATATGTCCTGGCCGACTACACTTGTCAGATGAGATGATGGCCACACTAGAAAATGGATATTTGAAAAAGGAAGACTACTTTGGAGAAACGAGCTGACGGACGGCTGAAAGGTGGACTCTTGGATCTGATCTGATGAACATCAGATAACAGCTTGGTTTTCGCTGTCAGATACTTAAACTACCCAGGGGATCCAGCTAAAAATCCACCTGGGACTATTACTCCCGATCTGCGGAAGCTTACGCTGAGCTATTCTGGCCCTGAAATCTACGCTGCCCTACTACAGAGCTGACCTGTTGGACTCTGAGATCTGCACGATGCCCTTCCAGCTGAGGTTTCCTGAAGGTGATCCTCGACGTCTCTCTGGTATTGACCTGCAACCCTGCCGCCTGTTCCCGTTCCTACAGTGGTGAACTCATTCTTATCCAAGTGCGTGAACTAAAAAACTATAGAGAGTGCGTGTTAGGTAGGTGTTTTATATAAATAAAGCTGTATTTTATATCTTTCCCCTAATTAAATTTAAATTGAACAAGTCTGTTTATCCTTTTATTCAATAGGAGCAAGTAGATTTGTTACACGCTTACCAAACCCATATTTACTTGTATCTCTTTAAGCACACCGCCCCATTAATTCTCTTTATGCATTAGCTTTTCAAAATAATCCTTCCATCTCCTTTTTATTCCATCATCTTTCGACAAAACTTTACCAGCGCACCGTCTTTCTTACACTTAATATGATTTATAATAATCTTGTTCTCCTTTCTCATGCTTTTGTAATCCGGTAGAGCACCTTCTGGCCTCTAGGACTGTCCAGTGAGTCATATAACTTCTCTTGCGCCTTAGCCCTGAAACCTGCTATCGTCTTTGTTGCCTTTCTCTTCCATTTTTTATAAATCTTCTTCTTTTCTTTTTTCAAACTGTCGTTCCCGTTTGCTACACCCTGCCTACCATTCCTTCAACGCAACCTTTTTCTCTTTCAGGCTTTTTTTCCACCACCATGTATTCTTATCTATTATACCTTTCCCTTTGGATTCTCCAAACATATCTTTTGCTACTCTTCTTATACAATCCGCCATCTCTTTCCAACATTCATTCACAGATTTTCCTTCCATATCCAGCATATTCTTCAATCATCTTATCTACTACTTGACTCTTAAACATACGTACTTGCACATTCTTCTTTTTCATCTGGTTTTGGGTGGGGGCCGTTCTTTGTTTCTACTGGTCGAGATACCTTTATCGAGATAACTTTTACCTCCATTATAATGGAGGTAAAAGTCTGTATCTCGACCAACAACACAATTGTGCAACACAGATTGGTTATAACCAATCTGTGTTGCACTTTACTGTTTTTGACATATTCAAGACTCTCCCGTTTAACCAGGAAAAAGTCTATTTGCGTCGCGTGACATTTTCGTCTCTTTTTTGAAACCACGTATTTGTTATTGCCAGGTGGAAGGCAGACGCAGCTTGAAGCAGTGGCTCGCCGTCATTGTTACGGTCTCCATGCCCCCAACCGCCATGCACTCTCTCATACCCATCCTTCATTCTTCCTACATTCCCGTTGAACACCACACACACACTTCTTCACTCTCTTGCACATCACGCGATCAAAGTCTTCCAGAACTTCTCTTTTACGCTATCCTTCTCCTCAAAAAACAAAAAAACTATCCATCCGTTCTGGTGCGACAACCCTTGTCCACTTTCCGCAGGGGCCGGGTGCTGCACCTGCGTATCACCTGTGCAATGCAATGCAATGGGGTACGCCCAAGATCTAAAATTACTTCCATTTATTAAACTGACCATACTGCTTGGATTTTGGCAATCATTATTTATGATCAGCCGCCTGCCTGACGTCAACACTCCTTGGGAATGCAGTTGTGCATGTTTATAATTAATTGCACATTATGCTAAGTATTCCATTATTCGCCTCTTACGACACCCACTGGATGAGATGGGGTGGTGGATTTTTTTCTTTCTTCCTATTTGCAGACGTCATGTTCAGGATTAAAACTGGATGGATGGATTGTGTGAGGAATGATATGAAGGAAAAAGGTGTAAATGATAGCGGGACGGTTGACAGGGGAGAATGGAAGAAAAAGAAAACCGGCCAAGTGCGAGTCGGACTCGCGCACGAAGGGTTCCGTACCATTATCTATACATTAGACAAAAAAATCACGTTTGTTGTATGGGAGCCCCCCTTAAATATTAATTTTATTCTGTTTTTAGTATTTGTTGTTATAGCGTCAATAGAAATATATCATCTGTGAAAATTTCAACTGTCTAGCTGTCACGGTTCATGAGATACAGCCTGGTGACAGACAGACGGACAGACGGACAGAGTTGCGCCGACCACAAGTAACATGGAATAAGGGCAGGAAGATGATGATCTTCAGGATTAAAACTATGGAACTAGAAATGTAATACGTTTTAATAATGAATTTTAAAATAAATTAAAAGGTCATTTTGTAATAAACTGCAGCAATTGCTAGGTACTTTTAGACTTTAGGATAATTTAAAACGTAAACCGAAATAAACACGTCAAGTATTATTTCAATCTACCGATAGTTTTGGTAATAAAGTGATATAAAATGAATTGCTTCTCAAATAAAAGTAAAACTTTTAAACTAAAACGCACTAATACTCAATCTTTCTTATCTATACAATTATGATTTAATGATAAACTGCAACATGTCTAAATAGTACATGCTGTATTAAAACACCGTTTTCAAGTAAAGTGAAGTACCTAAACCGAAACCTGCTAGTTTATAAAAAAAAAAATCAAGTGGAATAGTCTCACGTGCATTTGAAAATAAACCGAATTATTTCACCTTACTCCACTCTTCTCCACTTCCTTGTGTAGGAGCAGCGGTGGCCCAGTGGTGGCGGCCCCGACTTACGAACTCGTGTAAAGTAAGTAAGTCGTGGGTTCGAACCCAGACAGGCGCATTACTTTGTGTAATTTATTTCATCACCTCTGCTCTCAAAACGGTGAAGGAAAACATCGTGAGGAAACCGGCATGTCCTAGAACCAAAAATTCGAAGACATGTGACATCTACCAATCCGCACCGGGCCCGCGTGGTGGATTATAGCCCATTCCCTCTCATAGAGAGGAGGCCTGTGTTCCAGCAGCGGAAACATTAATAGGCTGATGATGATGATGACTCCACTGTAGTCACAAAACAACGACAATTATCTCAAATCACGGGCGCCGCATCACTAAATGATTCTCTATCGCATGAAATGCATTGTCGCGCGCTTTTGTAGAAAAGAGAGAGGTGATCCAACAATCGGCTATCGATTTTGGTTAGTTTCGCATGGCGGGATTTTACCTATAGATTCTTCAATCGGAGTTAGTTTGTATTATTAATAAAAGTGGGAATCCTTAATTTTTGACATATTCCGGTTTATTATTAAGCGTGTGATATGATGTTCTGAGAACAATGCAACAGAATAAAGATTAGGATTTATCTGACGATGGAGACGGAAGCCAGAGACGGAAGCCGGTATCTCGGGTCGCTTGCCCCAGAGGATGGCGAAGTAGATCGAGACGTAACGCACCGGATCAACTCAGGATGGATGAAATGGCGACAGGACACTGGAAAAACTGGCGGACGGATGCCCCTCAAGTTAAAGGGGAAAGAATGTGTGGTGTGACAAGAATGGTAAGGGAAGGAACGAGTATATTAGAGGAAGCTTACAAGATGCACCAGCTACAGAAAATTTGAAAGGGAATCGACTGTCGTGGTATGGACATGTAAAGAGGAGGGATGTATTGCATGTGACTAAAAGAGTGATGAATATAAATGTTTATGGACTCATGTAGTGATGATGGACATGGAACCAAAGAACCGATGGATGGATTGTGAAAGGAATGATATGAAAGATAAAGGAGTAAATGATAGCGTGACGGTTGGCAGAGGAGAATAGAAGACCCTAAGTAACATGTGACAAGGGCAGAAAGGTGATGATGGAGACCAATTTCCCGCCTTGCTGAACTATTCCAGTGGCAGTTCTTTGCCTTTCACGGTATCTTGGTCTTCTCCAGACACGGACACATCGGTTATCTGGATGAGTACTGATTCGCGATTCGTCAACGAAGAGACAATTATGCCAAATGTTTTCTTCTTCATCTTGCCGAAGCCTAGCCCACTGCAATCTCAGTCGCTGACGTTGTCGGGAATTCGGAGGAGCTCGCCAAGACCTCCGTGCTCGTAATCCAGCCTGGTGCAAGCAATTCCGAATGGTCTGAGTGCTAACTTCAAGCCCAGAGGCGGCCCGAACTTCTACTTTTATTTTAGTAGCGTTGATTGTTGGGTCACGGGCTGCCAGCAATCTAATATAGCGCTTTTGGGCAGCAGTTAAAACAGTTGGGCGACCACTGCGGGGTCGGTCAGCTAAATTACCCATCCCGTGGTACCTCTGCAACGTGGTCACGACACAAGATTGGGATATAGCAACTCTGCGTGCTATTTCTCTCGTGGTGCGTCCTTCTTCTCTCAAATTTACTATTCTTGCTCGTAAAACTTCTGATAGTCCCCTTGGCATTTTTTCAATCACAACTTTCCGCGAAAAAGTATTTTAAATCCGTTAAAATTGACTAAATCAGATTTCTGAATGAGCGTAAGCTAGGACTGAAAGCCTAACAATGAAACAGGTCAATTGTTTTTCCATATAATAGATATGGAAAAACAATTGACCTGTTTTATTGTTTTATATTCTAACTCTATATTTTTAAATAAAGAATATAAAAAGAAGAAGAAATCATAATATAATCTACCATAACAAAAAATATTTCGATTTTTCAAAGTGATCTCAAACTTTTTTTGATGTGTGTATGTATCTCTGTATGTCTTCATTACCCTTTATTATTCAGTATTATACGAGGTGTTATCCTAATTACTTGTGTTTGTCTCCGCTCCCTAACGACCACCCTACATGGCGATCCTGCCAGTGGGTGGTCCGTTGGACGGCCCCACACGGATACGGTTACAGAGACTGCAAGCGATACAACTCCTGCGTCTACATAAGGAATGTGAACTATAATCAATTGTGTCTCGATGCACTGGTTTAAGACTTTTAAGAGCACATGTGTTATTACGATTTCGATTTGCATCTATTATTTCCAATAGAGCGTTTTTCTCCGGTATTGACCGAAATTACAGTTACCTACGTCAATTACCACAACGACTGAAAATGGGATCACAGCAGTCTTATGAGAAGGAGGAAGTGGTGATAGCCCACACAGCATCTGGATCTGGGGTGAATTCGGCGGCTATTAAGCAACTACGAGGCCACGCATCCACTACAAACTACATCCTAGCAGGAATTTGCGTATTGTTCGATGTAGGTGCACTTGTTATTGTGTACAGATTCTACCGAAGATGTCACCATAACTGGATAGACCAGCAGTTAAAAGAATTCGCGTTGAAACGTTCAGCGAGTTACTTTCGGCGTTGGCAGCAGTTGCCTCCGGCAGCATTAGCGGCAGAAGTATAGCGTCTAAAAACAAGTGAGTGCGAAAAAAAGTACTTGTGTATAAGAAAAACAACAGAAATGTAGATGAAAAAGTGTACATGTGCTGTGAATTCGCGATTACACGACCTCGGACTGAAAACGGACTATCAACCGTGTAATTGTAAGTTAACATTAAATATTTTTGTACTCGTGTAAGTACTCCTACCGGAGATTTGCTATCTTATTTTAAATTTTACTCACTATTATATATGAATAAATATTTTGTAAGTTACCTAAATCTCAGCATCAATGCCATCAATAATGGGTAACTGTAAATGGCTGCAATGAGGAACTTTTAGAATTGTTTGAAAAGTTTAAATATGTTATAGACTACTTAACTAAATTGGATCCAACTAGCAAGGTTAAAACGAGAAGAACACAGAAGTAGAAAATTAAAAAAAACCGGCCAAGTGCGAGTCGGACTCGCGCACGAAGGGTTCCGTACCATTATCTATACATTATAGTTGGTGCCAGTTAAGATGAGAATAGCGGTCATTGCCCTTTCCCTAATATCTCTTCGTACGAACCGAAACAAATAATCCATGTATCGTTTTTCATTACAAAAAATGTTGAAGATCACGATAGATGACGATTCCAGACTTGAACAGGCTTATTTTTGGATTTCATAGTTAAGAACCTTTATAAATGTAGGTGGGTCAATGACCTCTTTTGCGATCTTAACTGGCACCAACTATAGACAAAACGACAAAAAAATCACGTTTGTTCTATGGGAGCCCCCCTTAAATATTAATTTTATTCTGTTTTTAGTATTTGTTGTTATAGCGGCAACAGAAATACATCATCTGTGAAAATTTCAACTGTCTAGCTGTCACGGTTCATGAGATACAGCCTGGTGACAGACAGACGGACAGACGGACAGACAGCGAAGTCTTAGTAATAGGGTTCCGTTTTTACCCTTTGGGTACGGAACCCTAAAAAACAATATGATATAATTTTGGAGAAGCAATATTCTTCTTTGGAAACTAAACAGTTAGAAAAACCGGCCAAGTGCGAGTCGGACTCGCGCACGAAGGGTTCCG
This sequence comes from Xestia xanthographa, assembly GCA_905147715.2. Taxonomy (NCBI): domain Eukaryota; kingdom Metazoa; phylum Arthropoda; class Insecta; order Lepidoptera; family Noctuidae; genus Xestia; species Xestia xanthographa. The sequence goes on from LR990661.1 coordinate 29,376,987, forward strand.
TACCCATTCTTATAAAAAAATCACGTTTGTTGTATGGGAGCCCCCCTTAAATATTAATTTTATTCTGTTTTTAGTATTTGTTGTTATAGCGGCAACAGAAATACATCATCTGTGAAAATTTCAACTGTCTAGCTGTCACGGTTTATGAGATACAGCCTGGTGACAGACAGACGGACAGACGGACAGACAGCGAAGTCTTAGTAATAGGGTTACGTTTTTACCCTTTGGGTACGGAACCCTAAAAATTAGAAGTAGAGAGTATTGAGAACTTGAGTAGTCAAATGAGCATTTATTATTTAAGAACTAGCTAACCCGCGCAACTTCGCTTCAACAACTGCGTTTTAAATGGGACCAACTTTGAGATGTCCTATTACCTACACTTTTCACAAAAAAAAGGACCATGCATACCGGACTTCTCTCGTGGTCATACATAAAAAAAAATATGCGTCGAATTGAGAACTTTCTCTACTCATGTTGTTTCGTCGATTAAAAAACCAAACTTGAGCCAACTGACACGTGCGAGCGGTCATTCTTTCAAGGAAAATCTTAACAACGCGACTCAGAAAATCGAGTGAAATGAACAACGCCATCTATCGACCAAAATGTTAAACTGCTAAAATATAATGCACGGAAATCATGCTATGTAAATTTTCAAAGCAGCAAACTAATCTAGAGTACCTTAAGCTATAATAACTTTTTTTAAAGTCGGTCAGTCGATTTAAAAGTTATCTGGTGAGCACATTTTTAGTCATTAGTACCATTTTAATACAATAGTTGTCGCTGTATCTTACATTTGATGATAAGTTCTTCTTGAACACTTTAAATCCATATATCTTTTGATAAAATTAACCTACCTACCTCAAGATACTCTCAATTTTTATGTATAAAAGTTATTTATATTGGTTTAGTATATTTTACGTGATGCTTGATCATCGAAACAGACAAAAAATCAAAAAATGCTGGAAATGAGTTCTGTTGATTATCCTTTAACACCCTGGCATATTTTTTTTCGAAATATTTTAGATGTACATAAACGAATTTTTAAGAGGTATAGAATAGATAGAAGATTAAACAGCTGTGATGCGAATTAGACATACAAAATATTCTAGTTCTGTGGGGACTGATGTAGAGAAAAACGCCAATATGGAGAAATTTCAGCAATTTCCCTGTTGTGGGTCATGGATAACACCGAAACGGTTACAAAACAACTTATCTCTAATATTGAAATGTACTCAGATATGTTGGAAGTTGTAGATAGGGAACAAATAATAAACTTTGATTATATCTACATCAACGATTTGCCTAACGTGACCAATCATCACTGTACCCTTTTTGCAGATGATATATCGTTAGTAATTCCACAAAAACCTAATACTACATTTGATGACTACAATAAAGAAGTTAACGAAGCTGTACAAAGCATTATAAAATGGCTAGAATCCAATAATTTAAAAGTTAATTTAGACAAGACCAGAATAATTCAATTTTACAATAGAAAACAATGTAATTACAAAGTAACTATCTCATACAAAAACAATAACGTAGCACAATCCGATAGTATAATTTTCCTTGGGATGTCATTAGATAGTCAGATCTCATGGAAATTACACATAGACAAAATCTGTAACAAAATAAACAGGTATGTTTACGCTCTTTGGCGTCTTACACGTATATCCAGCCAAAAAACAGCTTTACAAGCCTATCATGGATATGTAGCTTCCAACCTACGATATGGTATTATATTATGGGGTGGCTCAGTAGAATTTAATAGAGTATTCCTGGCGCAAAAGCAGTGCATTCGCGCACTTTGTAATGTGGATTCATTAACCTCATGCAAACCATTGTTCCAAAAGCTAAATTTATTAACAGCACCGTCCATGTATATATTTGAGTCTTGTATTTTCGTCAAAACACATCAGTACCTATACAAATAATTTGGTGAATATTGTAATTTTAATACCCGTTATCCCAATAGCTTTCCCTTACCAAACATAAAAACTGATCTGTATAGAAGAAATTGTTACCCCATGTCAATTAAATTATTTAACAAATTACCTAATGAACTAAAATACCTACCCACTAGTTTATTCCGAAAAAAATTGTACGCCTGGTTAGTCAATAAATGTTTCTACACGACCCAGGAATACTTTAGTTATAAGAATAGAAAATTATTATAACACCTAACTAAGTTCCTAATAATAGTGCAATAATGTTATGTAGTTATAATTATCACCCATTTCGTTTAATTGTTATTACAAGCTTTTATTTTATATTTCGTATACCAGAAATGGTTAATATGAGGATCCTCATTGTTATATTCTGTAATGTAACATTTATGTACCATCTATTTACCCATATTATGCGAATAAATTATTTGATTTGATTTGATTTGATAGGCTGTCCCGTGTTTTGGGAATTCCCAAACCCTAATAGAGACTACTATAACTATTCGTATATACTCACCATTCAGTGTGAGTTAAGTAAGTACATAGAGGTCCTTTAGAAAGTAAAGATAGTGTTAGCGTCGCAAAGGCTTTTTGTAAATAATTTCATTTTAAGGTTCCGGCATACCGCGGGTGATAGCAACGGATGGAACGGAGTTTATGTCCACCACGATGAAAGAGGTTTGTAAATTACTTAAAATAATCAAATTTCCACAACCGCATATCACCAATACGCAAACGCTCCCTAACGACCACCTTACACCCTATCTATAGGATCACTTTGTTGTCCTTCAGTCTGTATGCCAAGACCATTTATCTCGGGAACGTAGGTACTATTAGGGCTGTTAATACCGCACAAAAAACATATATTTCGACACTCTCAAGGGAATAATTTCTAGGGTAGTTTCCGTTGGGCTAGTAATATCGTCGTAGTACTACAAACACAGGGAAAAGTCCGAAAATTATTTTGTACATATTATAATTTGCAGACTTTTCCCTACGGAACCCTCGGTGGGTGAGTCCGACTTCCATTTATCTGGTTTTTTTTTAGGATCCCATTGTTGGACCCATTTCAAATTGAAAAATGAGGATTGAAAACACACCGATTTTTTTTCTAATGAATTTACAATTTTGAACCATTCTATTTCAATTTGCCACACATTATGAAGATCTGATGACAATACATACATCATTTTATTTATTTATTTATCACAAAAGCCACAGCTCTTTACAATCTTAACCTAAACTATTTTAACTAATCCTACAGCCCAATAAGGATTTACAATTTATATACATAGCTAAGAATACAGCGTGTGAGAGTGTGTGTGCCTGAGGAGTTAAAGTGGGTTTGTGAGTATGTTATAACGGTGTGTTAGCCGTGTGGTATCCGGCAGAGTAGAATAGAACCAACCCATTACACTCACGGGTGTCGTATAAGGCGACTAATATCTGAGGCAGAACACCTTGCGCCTCCGTAGACCAGAGAATGGGCAGCAGCGTTTTTCTGTTAGTCTTTCATCACTGCGATCTCCAATCCGCCTGCCAAGCGTGGAGATTACGGCAAATTCCTCCCATCATGGGAGAGGCTTATGTCCAGCAGTGGACGTTATGGGCTGTTGTTGTTGTTGTATAACGGTGTGTGTGTGTGGTGATTGTCTGTATACCTTCGGAACAACCCTACTTATTTATTTATTTCGTTTGGATGCGTTTGTCAGTTCGTCACATACTGACGTTATTAATTGTTTCCTAAATATACCTTTTTTAGTATTAAATACATCGAGATGAGAAAATCTTTTGTTATAATTACTTATCGTCCTACCAATGACTGAGTTTTGAGCGTAGTTTGTACCACTGTGTGGTACATTCGAATAACTGCTGTGCCTAGTCCGTCAAGACGGAGCACCTAATCTTGTAACTAAAATATTTAAAACAGTACTGTCAATATTCCCACTACAAATATTATAAAGAAATAGCATGTCCAGAATCATACGTCTGTTCTCGAGTGGCAACATATTATGATGTTTACATGATAGCAGATAATCTGCAGATCTGAAACCACTGCGATAGTTAATGTATTTAACAAATTTAGATTGTATTGAATTTATATCAGTAAATAATTTACATGTACGCATAATAAATCCTAGGATTTTGTATGCCTTGCCGACGATAGAGGATACATGCTCTGAACACAGAAGTTTCGAGTCAAAGACGACACCAAGATCCCTAATAACATTGCAACGCACAACATTACCACCACTAAGATTGTAGCTGTAGTTAATGAAATTTCGCTTCCCAGTAAAGGTTATAGTCTGACATTTGCTTACGTTCACATTGATTCTATTGATAATATAGTAATTAGATAATCTATTTAGGTCGTTTTGTAGCTTCTCACAGTCAGACGTATTTCTTACAGTCATAAAAATCTTGGTGTCGTCGGCGTACATCAGGAACCTTGCGTTAAGAACATGTGCTCCTACATCGTAAAGGCAGGCAGAGTATAAAAGAGGTGCCAGAATTGAGCCCTGTGGGACACCAGATGGTATGGTTACGCAGTTAGCCCTTGCGCCGCCCAATGTAACAATTTGAGACCGATTCCTAAGGTATGACTCGAACCATCTGAGTAAGTTTCCGCGAATTCCAAGCTTTTGCAGCTTACGCAGAAGGATGTCGTGATCCACGCAGTCGAACGCCTTTTCGAAATCCGTGTAGATCACGTCAACCTGCCCACCACCATCCATATCACGAACAACACTCTCGAGAAATACTGCCAAATTGGTATTAGTAGACCGTCCCTTAATAAACCCATGTTGTTGTTGCGGGATTAATTTAGATATGGTAGGATAGATAAAGTTGTGTACTACTTTCTCCATTACTTTCCCCATAACATTCAGAATTGATATCGGACGATAATTTTCTATGGCGTTTCTGCAGTCTTTTTTATGAATGGCACAATGTGCGCAGTTTTCCAAATAGTTGGACAGTATCCTTCACGAAAACATCTATTGAAAATATAAGCTATCGGTAAGGAGAGCGTTTTGGCACATTTAACGAAGAAAAGAGGGGGTATAGTATCACTTCCTGGTCCCGTAGACGTATCCAGATTCTCCAGGAGTTTCAGGATACTCGCACTGTCAATGGTCAGGCTGTGCAGTGTGTCGCCGTATGTTTCACAGTCAGTCGAGAAAGGAGTGTAAGTCCCGAGCCTGCTGCTAAATTTTTTATAAAAAAAACATTAAAAAAGCGTTACAAATTTCAGCCTCACCGGTTAATTGACTATCACCATACGTCATGTATTTAGGATAACTATTTTTATTTCATCTTTCTAGTTTTAACGTACGTCCAAAAATATTTAGGTGATGTTCTTATGTTCTCTTGTGATCTGTATACATAATTCTTATGACACTCTTGCGTCCTTTTTTGCCGATCCCTTAATAAAAAGAAAGCAGCGTAATCATGGGGGTTTTCATATTTTTTTCATTGCTTATGCGCTTTCCACTTTTCCTTAATAACATTAATTAATGCTCGACTTTACGAGACAGGGAAGCTATAGGTGCCCCCAATGGTGACTTTTGGGACATATTTACATAAATGTATAATAGAGATCTGGATTTTATCTGATGATGGAGACGGAAGGCACGGTAGTTTAAACACCAATCAATTGACATACTTTTTAGGAGCTTTTGTACTAGATTTTGTATGGCAATAGCACGCTGTGACGTCACTGTTTGGTCAACTCAATGGCTATCTATTTATTGATTTCAAAGCAACTAAAAATCGAATTTGGCACTCGGGGATAATGTAGCTTCCTGTTAGTGAAAGAACTTTTCGGAATCGGATCAGTAACTTAGTTCCGAAGATGGAACTGCAGCATATTTGGAATACCAGTTTGTTTTTTGAGAATAAATTTAAAGAAAAAAGGGATAGCTCAATAAAAAATACGTTTATTACTTGAAAAACTATTAAACTTTAATATTAATAACTATCATATGGAACAAAAGTCAGGAACCTTATCAAAAAACAAAAAGAACAACAAATTAAAAATTATGTGAATTGACTTAGAGGGCAGGTAATTTGGAATATAGTATTCCAAATTATATTCACGTTTTTCATTAACATACTGTTAACACTTTATCTTAAAAAGTAATAAATTTCTAATCTTTGTAACAGTCTATAGTCTTGACTTCTCTAACTAATCAATATTTTTAAACAAAATATCAAAAATAATCTTATTATAAAGTAATCAGTCGCAATAATCACAGAACAGTGTTAATTTTAAACTTATAGTTTACTATGCTTAATTACTATTTTTGCAGTAGTCACAAATATAAACACCAGATTCATAACCACCACAAGCAGCGTGAACCCACAATTCGCACATTAAGCACTGCACCCAAACTTCACCCCCTTTATCCTCACTATATTTTCCGTTACAGAAAAAACATTCAGCGTCGTTGTCAGTAGGAGGTATTGCAGTCTCATCTCTTATTGCTACATCGTCGGACGAGTCTGTGTTATTACCTGATAAAGCATCAGGATACTTGAGGTGATGCCATTTCTAAAATAAAAACAGGCGAATTAATATCTAGTTATAAAATGCATATAATTTGGAATACCTATTCCAAATTATGTTCACGTGTAGTATCCCAAATTAACAACATACCATCCTAACCTAAAACAGCAAGTAGCATTTTCAATTCTAGAAATATTCACAAAATCAAAGTAAAATCACTAACTAAAAAGATCACATAATAGTTTGAATGAATATTTTACGTATGAGAGTAAATAATTATCACTGTTTGCATACTTACCAAAAAAGTTTTGAAATATGTCGTCTTGTTCCGTCGGAGCTGGTAGCCGGAATGTCAAAATGGAGTCCTGTTTTTAATACTAGATGTCGTAGTGTGTCTTACGACGTAATCTTTACTTTGAAAAAACATAGATGGCGTTATTAGTTATTTAGATACCGAAGTATTCCAAGTTACCTGCAGTATCCCAAATATGCTGCAGTTCCTCTACCCCCTTCACAAAAACAAATTTTACTTCTTTGAAATATTATTAAAAGTATAGATTGTATTATATGGGAAATAACATTACTGCGCCTAAATTTACACTTTTTGTAATTCCTTTTTTTTATTTATTTTTCTTACTCATATCAATGTAAAAAACACCCTCAACTCTCCATAATATTATGTATTTACATTATTTACAAAAAATCAAAATATACAGAATGTGCTTAGAATGTAGAGGAGCCATCAGCCGAGCTTCACCGCCTCGCTAGAAGCGCGGGCGCGAGCAGTGCGGCGAGGCAGAGGGGCGCGGGGCGGGGCGCGGCCGCGTCCGCCGCCTGGTCGCGCTGCATCGCCTCCGCGCGATCCTCTGCAACCGAGACACCAGCGCTGAGCATAATTATAATAGCATACATAATATGTAACCTACTCGCTCACCAACTACATGTACAGACGCCAGCACATCAAGCTACCCAAAACTGTCAACAGCGATAAAGTTGAAAATCAATTAAAGAAATTTGACAGATTGTTATAGTTGGATGTGCTGGTTACCCTGCAGTAGGCGCCCATAGAGATCTTTTAAACAATCGAGACGTCTTCGGCACAAAATCAAGGGTGATAAGCAAATTCTGCGTAAATGGTCAAAACGTGCCATCAGACCGTAACTTAAGTACGTATATATATTATGAAAAAGTACTCAAAAAAAACTAAAAAACACGCTTTCTAAAGAAAACTAAACTAAAAAATAGAAAATAAATTTGAATTAAGAATAGTGTAAAAAATATAACAAATATAAATGAATAATAGTGTTATTAAGAAAAAAATGTTTTATTTAAAAAAAAGCGTGGGGTGCTTTTTAAGATATTATCGAAATGATAATCCATCTTCTCATATCTTTCAATGAAATATTTATAACTATTGACACCATGCACCCCACGCTTTTTTTAAATAAAACATTTTTTTCTTATTAACACTATTATTCATTTATATTTGTTAGAATTTTTTAGAGGAAAGTTTTGAGTATGAATGTGGATGGGTATATGAGTAGAGGAAGACCAAAGAAACGATGGATGGACTGTGTAAATAATGATATGGCAAGAAAAGAAGTGTCTGATGAGACGACGAAAAATAGAGAAGTATGGAAGAAGAAGACATGCTGCGCCGACCACAAATGAATTGGGATAAGGGCAAGAGAATGATGATTTGTTAGAATTTTTTAAACTATTCTTAATTCAAATTTATTAAAATTTATTTGCTATTTTTTTGTTTAGTTTAGTTTTCTTTAGAAAGCGTGTTTTTTAGTTTTTTTTTTACTACTATATTATTTTATTTTATATACTATTATTTATTTTCTACTTTTTAGTTTGGTTTATTTATAAAAGCATGTTTTTTTTTAATTTTTTTAAACTGTGTAACACACGTTTATTTTAATATTTACTATTTACACATCCTACTGTGTATTAGATTCATAGGTAGCCGAAGTTCATTGATTGTTGTACGAAAAGTTCCGCCGCTCGCTACTAGATGGCCCTGTGCCTATGACGCACATTCTTGAATCACGGTGTTAAGATTCTCCGCCACTTAATAAGTAACGTCGCTAATTAGTTCCACTGCTCGCCACTAGATGGCGATATGCCTATGACGCGCATTTCTGAATCGCGATGTTAAGAACCTCCGCCACTTAATGACTTCGGCAGCCTATTGGAGTTTCGTAAAGCTATTCCCAACTAGCAGTAGGTGCATCCACTGAACCTCATCCTATTTGGAAAGGTCACGTAGAACTCCCCTGTTAGTTGGTTCTGTAGTTCAACCGAAATAATTACTTTTTGGGATAGAGGAATCAGTTTCCCTGCCTTCGTCCAAGTGGACTTGGTTGGGCTAAGATTAGCTGTGCCTGTATATTTTATATGTATAAACCTGTATATCTTCACTTCGTAATAAATATCTGCTGTACAGCTGTACATCAAGTGTTTCCTTCGAGCGGGTGACGTCATCGGAAGAACCCCCCTCAAAGACTACAATATGACCCCCCCTACAACTGTTATTTAAAACTATAATTTATTAAGTCAGTAACTTATCTGGGAAGTGGGTAAATCGGCCTTCTTTAGATGAGGTAGCTGTTTCTCAGGTTCCCTCTCCGAAAGGTTTATCTTATTTAAAATTGATGACTTTATCGACTGTTGATCCTAGGCTACGCTAATTACTAAATGTTATTCCGCAAAATAAAAAATTGAGATTTCTGTCCTGAATATTTTGTTTTGATGTATATAAGAAGCTTTTTTGTAAATCACGGTTACCGTTATATCAAGAATACTAGCTGTTGCCCGCGGCTTCGCCCGCGTGAAGTTTGGTAACTGTCCCACGGGATCATATTTATTTATATTATAGAGATAAATAGTATCCTACATGTTAATCCAGGTAAAAAAACTATTTATGAACCAAATTTCATAATCATCACAATCACTATCTCTATCACAATCATCATCTAAATCTTCTGGATCTCAAAATAAATGCCATATTCGTAATCAGCACCCCTGATAATCTCGGAATTGACACCCATATTGATTTTTAGACATTTCAACCCCATCGCACCCCAACAGGGGATGATGGTATTTCAGTTACACATTAAATCTTAAAATCGCGTTGTTTTTGTAATACACCCGCTCGACCCGTACAAACCCATACAAACAATAACCATGTTGATTTTCAGACTTTGTTACCCCATTTCCCCCCTTAAGGGGTTGAATTCTAAAAAAACCTGAATTGTCATCGGTCTTTGACGGGTGTGCAAAATTTGAATGAAATCTGGCCATTTAAAGTGGGTCAAAATCGCGCCCTAAGAAGTAGGTTACAAACATACAAGTGAAGCTAATATAAAGCGTGTAAAAAGTGGCGTAAACGAAGATGGTGGATGGTCACAATAAATTCATCGTAATAGAACATGGTACGTAGATTTTAATTTAATTTGACTTCTTAATTGATATATCGGCATCGCAACAGGGAGAAACGAGAGAGTAGGTACAGCGACGCGGCCGCAGTTCGAGCGAGGCGGCGCGAGACCCTTTGACTCGCGCGCAAATACCGACTCTGGACGGAGAGCTAGCGAGGAACACCAAGACAGGCGAGGCGGGCCAGCGCTACCATCTACACTCTCGCGCTCGCCCTACCACGGACTGTCTCGGCGAGAGTGTACAGCCGGCATTAAGGGATTCATTTATCATTGTCAGTGAAAGGCCGACCAGTCAGGGACGAAGCCTACAGGGTTGTGCGGATGGTGGGGCGCGACCTTTTCCCCTCCGGGGGAAACTAACCTTAATGCTCTTATATTAACATGAATTAGGAAAGACGAAAATTTCAAAGTCACAATAGCAACTGCAAGATTTGGCGCGAGACGACAGCGACTGGCCATTTGCACTGATCAGAGAGCGCCATTCGATTCATGTACCGACGAGGTAGTCACTTGCATTTGTTTATGGCAATGATATTCTATTACACAGATATGTCGTGAGCGCGCAATCGTGAAGACTCGAAAACAGCTGGCCAACTGGCCTGTTTTTCCTTTATTCTGCGTCACTGCGTGTGTGTGAGCTGGCTCTCTCCCCCGCGGCACTCTCTTTTCTGTGGTTTTGTAGATGTATAGCATATCTGTTTATTAGAATATCATTGGTTTATGGGAAACAATAAAGCTTCCAAAAAAAAAGATTAAAGTCCAACGATTTGTGGTTGACTATAAGGGAACACCCAAAAATTCCGAGAATCTTTATTCCGAATTTCGATATTCCGATTATCAAAAGTCTGAATTTCGTAATTCCGAAGAATTTAATGTCTATTATTTAAAATTCCGAAAGTCGTAAATACGAATTGTTTGTTGTCCAATTTTCATAATAATAATTATGTCCGAAGTATCAAATGTTCGATGGATCGTTAGTACGAAAAACTATATTCCAATACTTCGAATAAACTGCTAAAATTGTCCTAAAAGTCTTGCTAGCTGGCATGAGGAGCGTAGGCCGAAGGCCACGACGATATTTCTGACAGAAATATCATATTTTCTCTGTTGACACAAAGTGCGACGACCCAAATGGCGCAGCGGTGGTGACTTTACCTTACGTTCTTACGGTCACGGCAGTGCAAGCTCGATTCGATACGATTCGATAAATCTGACAGTTATTCTCGATAAAATGAGTTTTTAACCAATCGAAAAGTCGGATTTATCGAATCGTATCGATTCGATCGTTATCGATTGCTACGTACTTGCAGTGCGGGTTCGAATCCTAGTTGGAGCAAATGTTTGTGTCATGAGCATGGCATGGCAACATTTGTTTCCGAGTCATGGATGTTTATAATATGTATAATAAACATGTATTTACAAACAAAACGTATCTATGAAGTATATCAACTATCTGGTGTCCACGACATAAGCCTCGTTGCTTAGTATGGCACTAGATGGCGCTGTGTGTCAGTGTCCAGCGATATTTAAAGTAAATGTAACCAGGATCTTTGTGTTATGCTTCATTGTAAAAATTTTTCTTTTCTGTGGTAAAAATAATAGAATGTTGCAGATAAGTTAGCTCAACAAACTGTTTTTTCTTACTTTGAATAGAACCATATTAATAATTATGTATGTACCCAGCATATTTATAGATAAGTTATTTACTATTTGCTTAGCGAATCTTAGATAATAATATTTATGTATAAGCACTTGAGTGAGTCACCTGAGTGAGGTACAGGTTTATTCCTAGTTCAGGTAGAATCCAATTAGGTATTGTATACAGTTTTGTAATATTTTTGTATTTCAATAAAGAATTTCAATTTCAATCTACTTACAGTTTCCTAGAATCGTTTTAATTGAGTGTCGATTAAAATATTTTAATGATCCGTGGCACAGTTGAAATTTATGTGAAGCAGATGTGTAAGCGTCACAAAGCATTAGTCGAGAAGTGGCTCGTGGGTCGGGCTCGTGGGTGACTCACCGTCGTCGTCGACAGTGAGCGTGAGCGCGGCGGCGCGGCCGGCGGCGCTGCACGAGTAGGCGCCGGCGTCGTGCGCGCTCAGCTCCGCCAGCGTCAGGCGCGACTCCACGCGCGCCGCCCAGCGCGCCGTGTCCAGCGCCACGCCCCCGCGAGGGCCCTGCAACACACGGCGAGGTCACACGCTGCGCTCCAGCTGCACCGGCCGCACCGGAGCGCGCACTACGAGTACCTGCAGGCTGACGGGCTGCTCGCCCTTCTGCCAGCGGATGTCGAGCGGCGGCAGCGGCAGGTCGCGCGGCGGCGGCTCGTAGTGCGCCTCGCACGCTAGCGTGGCGACGCCTCCAGAGCGCCCGTGCACGCCCGCCTGCCCCAACACTGACACCACCACCTCCGGCACCGGCTCGTCTGCAACGACCACGACATTGTAAGGCGAGGCTTTTCTAGAAGTCATTCAGAACATATCCAAACCCCCGTAACTTCGTTGTGCATAATATAAAGTAACATTCAATTTGAACCTATATACCTTTGCAGTTCATACAATTTTTCGTCACATAAACTACCTAAACAAATTAGCAGATAGATAGGTGGGTATAGTAAGTTACAGGCCATGTGTCCTTGAATACACCTACATATACTATGAGGAGTACCACCTACTACCAACAAAAAGAAATGAGATCCTATCAAAAATATAACATGACAAAAATGCAACTCGGAACACAGTTGTTACTTCTACCGTAACAACAAAATGATGGAGAAGCTCACAGATCTCCGGCCAGCTTTGATTAATCTCTCGTCCCTGCTGCTCCTGCGCGACATGCCCGGCCTCACACTGCAGAACAGATGGTCTCCAAGCTACAAAAGCGAGGTTTCGAAGTTCTGCGTTATCCGTCATACAGACCGTGCGCCGACAGACTTCTACGTTTTCCAGAATTTGGACCACTTCCTGCGAGCGAGGCCGCAGGCAAGGCTAGGTAGATGATGATGAGAATATGAGAGTCAGTGTTATACTCACCCACAACGGTGAGGTTAAAGAAGAGGCTCATTTTGGGCTCGGTGTTGACCTGACACTCGTAGCGACCGGCGTCGCTGGTGCGCAGGCGCTCGATGCGCAGCGTGTGTCGGCTGGCGGCCCCGCCCGAGGAGCCGGCCGGCGCGCCCGAGCCGGCCGACACGCGCGCGTCCGCCGTGAACACGTAGCCCGCGTGCGACAGGATCTGCAGGTCGCGAGAGCGCACCCACGACACCTGAACACAACAACGTGCACTCGTTACCTCCCCTTTTCATAACTGCTTCCAAAAAACGTGATACTCGAACACGATCTCTTGAATAACATAATATAAAATCACTAGCTGACGTCCCGCGGTTTCACCCGCGTAGTTCCCGTTCCCGTGAGAGTACGGGAATAAAATATAGCCTATAGCACTCAAGAATAATGTAGCTTTCTACCAGTGAAACAATTTTTAAAATGGGTTCATTACTTCCGGAGATTACCCCCTACATACAAACTTACAAACATACAAAATAACAAACAGATGTTACCTCTTTATAACAGCTACTATTGGTATAGATAGATTACACGACAAAATAAATTCAAGAGATTCGTCTGTTGAGTGAGGTATGCAGTGACTAGAATAGCAATAGTCCACCAAAATAGATAGATACAATGTGCACGCCGTTGGGAAAATAGATTATCTGCAGGTTTATTTCTGTATCCTCGACATTGACCACGAATTCCGTTTTTGCAGAACCACAAGCAACTGGCTTCGCTACCGCTACAAAGCTTTACTTTTATGGAGCTGAGCGAGTTTTCACATGATCTCCATTCACGCTGCGCAGGCATGTATTTATTTTAGGAAATATCATTCCACCTTTAATTGAACTCAATTTGTTCTACCAATCCTAACCTGACTATGGCAGTCCACACCTGTCCTTCCACTTGCAATCGGTACCCGCTACCGTCATTGTGCACCTACGAGTGGCTAGGGGCATCTCTGATACGAAGATACCACTCTCTAATATATAACCTACGTATAAATAACAGTACATAAATTACCGCTAGAGCTAAAAAGCATACTCTACACTCACAGGCTCATTCAAGGGAAGGCTCAAGGCATTTCTACTGGAAAGATGCCTTTATTCAAAAGATGAATTGTGAACGATTTTTGACTACGAATTAAAATTTAATTTATACTGTTGTTACGATTTTGCTTTTGTTTAAGTGATGTTTTATTGGGTTAGTATCATTTCGTCTAAAAAGCAGCTGGTCTAATTAGCAAGTGGTCTAAAAAGTAGACTGGTCTAAGTACAAACTGGTCTAAAACGCAAGTGGCAGATGGTCTAAAACGCTTCTCGCCTAAAACGCAACTGGTCTAAAAATACATATCGTTTAAAACGCAACTGGTCTAAAACGCTACCCGTCAATAATGCAACTTGTCTAAAACGTTTTTTGTGTAAATATCATCCCGTCCAAAATTAATAAAATTACCTCAGTAAAATTATACTTAAAAATTAAATTAAATTATAATAATTTAGTAACTAAGGCTTTTATCAAACTAAAAATGTTCCTTTTAAATTAAAAATGCTCCTTTGATTTCCTATGTATCACATTCAGACACAATGTAATTTGTTATTGAATAAATGAAATTAAATGAAACAACTTAGTGTTACTTGCTATCGCTGATGAAGAACTAGGCTTCAAGAGCGAGCGTAGCGAGCTCGAAATTTTTTACAACATTGCCTCAGATAATTATGCTATATTTGCATATTATTTATGGCCTCGGGGCAAGGGGCTCCTAATTTAATTCAGGCTCTGTCTATTGTATAGATCGATCATTCAAAAATCCAATACGAGTGCCAAACCAGAGGTAAAAAAAAGGTGCCTTTTTGATGTTTTTTCGCAGGGTTAAACAATATCTTAATTTAAGTGATTCCATTTTACGCTACAATTTATTACGTATAATACCACTCTATGTCATCAGGCAGGAAAAACTATAACATTTAAAAATCCAGAGCCTCTAGGGGCAGCTGCCTCCTCCTGGCGACGCCGATGACAAGATATGCAACTAGAATATTTAGTTTCAATTCCGTCAAACTAGTTCAAGCTTGAATAATGACGTATTTGGTCCGGTTCGGGGGGGGGGGGGGGGGGGGCAATTGCACCCATTGCCCCCCCCCCCCCCTGTATCCGCGCCTGACTGCCTGCACATAGTCTGTTTACATACTTGTTCCCAATTGATGTTATCTTAAACGATTATCAATTTTGTTTGTGAAATTAAGCTGATTTCAGAATGACTAGTACTTTTTTAGCTCAACTGCTTACTTTACGTGTAGTTTAAAAAAAACAAAAATGTCATGGAATCTAAAAAATCGCGAACGTAGTAAGTAGGTATATTTGTAGGTAGGGGATCGAATACACTTGGCCAGTTTCCATTCAAAATTAAAAACAATCGTAATCCGATGAAATCCGGCTCGCACACAGCATCTGTGGGCGGGATGAGTAAATACACAAATGTGATTACGTCGCGGTGCAAACATCTCGCGCAAGTTATAGCGTAGTGTTGGCAGCGGGCGCTTCCGGGAGCGTGCGCAGTGGGCGCGCGGCGCGTGCGCGGCCGCCCGGCGCGTGCCGGCTATATGTGGCGAGCTCGGAGGGGGGAGAGTCGTTGACCGGCATTTTTTAAATTGCTCACGATCAGTGTCAGGTGTTTGTTTTTAGCGGCGCGATGGTGACGTCGCACGAGGATCCCGACCCTAAACCGCGCTGTGGACCACGCGCGCGTCGTGCCCGCGTGCCCGCGTGCCCACGTCTCACGCACTGTTCTAATGCGTTTCACATTACACACTGGTCGTCGATTCACTTCGATGATATTTTTGGATCGCGATAGAATTGTTTCGGATACTCATTTCGGGGCTTCAGCTTTATAGTTCATTTCAATTTAGATTTGAGTGAGCAGGTAATCCGTCATTTAATGATTTCAGTATGTATTATTATATTGAGGACCAGCGGACGTCACGCGGTTTCACCCACGTAGTTCCTGTTCCCGTGGGAGTACAGGGATACAATATAGCCTGTACGGTTCACGTACAGGCAAGTAATTTTGCTGATGCCGCGACCTACTTTCCGTAATTAATTTAGATAAATATTTAAAATAGATATTTTTGTTTGTAAATACATACTTATTATATACAGGGTGGAATTTTGTAATGCCACCTGGAGGGAAAGTACTCTTAATACCGGAGATAGCAAATTTTACTCAAAGGAAACATTCCTTCATTTTTAGAAAGAAATTAATCTGCATTCAAAGATTTTGAAAATTCGCGTGCAACACTCGGGAATCGAACCGTCTAAATTCCAAAAAAATAACATCCTGTACTTTTATGGCACCAATCGATAGGGTAAATCATAAGGATCAAATCCCTCTAACAAATACGATAAATTAAATGAAAGGGAAACTATGAAATCTTAACTTATAAATTCAATGGGATAAGATAAGCACTTTTAGTCAAAGGTCCATCCAATTACGAACATAGTAAACAATTCTCTTTTGACGACATTTATTAATTAAAATGACGAAGAACTATTTAGATAGGAATATTGCAATTTGCACAAACAAACACATGCAAATTGCAATCTTCTTCTGCAATCTTATTCTCTTCAATTGTAAAGGTCCATCATTTTATTAAAGTGCTTTATCGTACCTATTGAATTTATCCCATTGAATTTATAACTTGAGATTTCATGGTTTTCCTTTCATTTAATTTATCATTTTTGTTAGAGGGATTTGATCCTTATGATTGACCCTATCGATTGGTGCCATAAAAGTACAGGGTGTTATTTTTTTGGAATTTAGACGGTTCGATTCCCGAGTGCGGCACGCGAATTTTCAAAATCTTTGAATGCAGATTAATTTCTTTTTAAAAATGAAGGAATGTTTCCTTTGAGTAAAATTTGCTATCTCCGGTATTAAGAGTACTTTCCCTCCAGGTGGCATTACAAAATTCCACCCTGTATATATCACGGCAGGGAAAGCTTAGAGGAACAATTGCCCAATTATTGGCGCCATCCGCCACCATATTATCTGTCAGTCATCTATCACATCGCCTTGCGATACGATTCTTCATTGTTGGTAGATAGGTAGGTGGGTATTTGAAATCACACACAGCACTTGACTCAAATTCCAAACGTTTATTTCTATTAAACCATTTAGGTACAGAAACTTATTAACTTTCTAGAGTGTTGAGTCGTCCATTCGCAAATTATTATGGTTGAGGAGAAGAATGGATGAAGAAACTCCTCACACTATTTTAAATCGTATTACAGATAACATTTTCACATCTTATTAATATCGTTCACTTCATTAAACACTTATAATTACTTAGTATTTCAATTGGTTTTGCTAATCGTAAGCTAACGTGACTGCTCATTGCTCACGCGTCCATTCTGAGTGGGCGGAAGTTCCTCATTCAGTACAGTTTATTCATTACATAATAAAATCATTAAAACTTACAAACAATTCTAGAATAATTCGCAATTAATCATTTTATTAATTAAACATTTCCAATATTCACAAATGCAAAGGTTTTATCTAGTTAAAGCTAATTAGTCGCTTCATTACTTTTTACAACAATATTCGATCTTGCTATAAAACCATTTCCGGTAAATCAAAGGATTTAATACAAAGAACACATAAGAAGTCTTTCAATAATAAATTGTTCTGTAAAATAATCTTGTTACTTTTTAGCTTGTAAATAATGAAACTAACAGGAAGAAAATACGTAACACTAGATACACGTTAGATTCAGCATGTGGTCCTAAAAGCTCTAATCTGGAAGTAGCTCAAGAATTTGTAAATTTCTTTACCGATATACCATTAAAAACTACGGAGGCTCTTAATTCCTCACCTGAAGTCTCAATTGGATTATTAAAGGCGAATGTATCTGGCTGCACGGCTGAATTTAAATTTAAACACATAAACCCAATGATAGTTATTAAAGCTTTCCGGCAAATAAAAATCAAACTAACCGAAGATCTATGGGGAATGTCTATCAAAGTGTGTACATCCATACTGGAGACTATAGCCCCATACTTAGCTTTAATTTTTAATTTGTGTGTAGACCAAGGAGTTTTCCCTGATCTAATGAAATACAGTAAAGTGATACCTCTTTTCAAATCCGGGGACAGTAAAGATACTAATAATTATAGACCTGTATCCGTGTTGCCAGTTTTTAGCAAGGTGTTTGAAAAAGTAATGCTTAATCAAATGCTCAATCATTTTAACACCAACAAAATTTTACACGATCAACAGTATGGTTTCACCAAGGGACGTTGTACAACTGACGCCGGTGTTACCTTATTAAAGCACATATTTACTGCGTGGGAAGAGTCTCAAGACGCCATAGGAATATTTTGTGACCTTTCCAAAGCATTTGATTGCGTAAATCACAACACATTACTTTTGAAACTTGAGCATTACGGACTAGGTCAACTTGCACTTAGTTTAGTGAAATCATATTTGAGTGATAGACAACAACTTGTTCAAATAAATGGTGTTAATTCAAAGGGTTTAAAAGTAAAAATGGGGGTTCCGCAAGGCTCAATATTGGGTCCTTTCCTCTTTCTCGTGTATATAAATTATCTACCCTATTTATTGAAAAACCAACCTCAAAATATGGTGTTGTTTGCTGATGACACTTCCCTAATTTTTAAGATAAATAGACGGGCCCAAAATCTAGATGACCTGAATAATGCCCTACTTCAGGTCCATAATTGGTTCACAGCAAACAATTTGGTATTAAATGAAAAAAAAACTAAATGCATAAGATTTGCTTTACCCAATGTTAAGAGTAGTGATTGTGAAATAATATTGAATAAAAAGAAACTTGAATTCGTAGATAAAACGGTTTTCCTGGGGATTACGCTTGATTCAAGGCTACAATGGGGTTCACATTTAACATCCCTTGCGGGGCGGCTAAGTTCAGCAGCATACGCTATTAGAAAAATCCGTCAATTTACTGATGTAGATACCGCTAGACTGGTGTATTTTAGTTACTTTCATAGTATAATGTCTTATGGCATTTTGCTATGGGGACGGGCTGCAGATATTGAGTCTATATTTATTCTGCAAAAAAGAGCCATCAGAGCCATATATAATCTTCGTAGGCGCGATTCTCTAAGGGAACTGTTTAAAGATATTGGCATCATGACGGTACATTGTCAGTATATCTACGAAAACATAATGTACGTCAGAAAAAATCTGCATCTTTTTGGTAAAAGAGGTGACAGACATAATTACAGTACTAGAAATAGGGACCAACTAGTTCAGCCAGGCTTCAGACTCGCTAAAGTAGACTCATCTTTCATGGGGTACTGTTTGAGATGCTATAATAAAATTCCACAAAGTATTCTTAGAATAATAATAATAGAATAAGAATAATTTATTTATAAAAGTATTACAAAAATGTACATTTATGTGCAGTAGTGTTATTTCTAAAACAATTTCTTGAACTGAATGAGACGAAATTTAAAACATGCATCAAACGCACACTATGTAAGCAAGCTTATTACAAGTTGGGCGATTATATCGCTGATAAAAATGCGTGGCTCAATGCTGGTCCTGCTCCACATGGACAGGGGCGCATAAATTAGATAGCATTACATATAATTGTTGGAGCCGCTGAAGATTGTACAACTATCTTTGCATTGTATAGATTCAATCTCTAGTATTATATAATCGCATAGCCCATATTGTGTGAGTACTATGTAAAGCTATCATTCACTGGAATCCTACGTCTTTTCTTGACTTGAATGTGCCCAGGCAGTTGAGAGTATGTCATGCTCACTCTAATGTCTCGCTGATGGTGGCGCGTGTGTCCGATCATTTGGTTCCCTACAAAATGGTTGAGTTAAATGGTGCTGATCCATGCGTCATGTTCGTGAACGGGCGCTGTCAGTTGTGACTGGTCATCTCTTAGTTGCCGTGGCTTATTTTAATGTTATTTTTTAATTGTTTTTTTTGTTTTTACTATGGACACTTTTAACGTGCACATCTTGCTACATTGTTCTCACATAATATACCATCTCAACACGAATGATGTAACCAAGATTTTGTAACAATTTTATGATTTAAAAGAGTGTCCATGGAGTTTCTTGCCCGTTCTTCTCCATAGAGATCTACGCTAGGGAACGGGCAACTACAGTACTTTCACAGTTTTTATGTCTTGTGACTGGGACTGTAGCTACATTTAATTTTCATCTTTGTTTCGACAATTCAAAAGTGCCTGCAACTGGCCTACTTGAAATAAATGATTTGATTTTGATTTTTTGATTTTTGTAATTTAGTTAGATAATCTGATTTAGTTGTAGTTTCAAATTATTAATTGAGTTATTAATCAAATCGTAATCGGCGCCATCTTCCACCTGTAGTGTTGCCTCATAAACAATCTTGTGTCAAATGAACAATAATAATTACAAATCCAATGTCAGAAAATACTTGCTATCATAATTTTAACTATAGATCTAGCTAAAGACTTACTGAGAGTCTTTAGCTAGACTTTTGTTTAATAAATTACTATTTGAAACCATGAACTATCTAAGTACTAGGTAAGCCAATAGATGGCGCTTAACTCATCTGTCAATTAATTAAGTTCTATGTAATAATTGTACTGCCAAGCAGAGATGGCAGGTTCACCAGTTTTATCATGGAATAGAATTATGAGTGCTATTAATTAGATTAAATCTTAGCAGATAGAGCCTCTTGCGGCGACATATATAAACATCCATAAGTAGGAAACAAATGTCCATGCTCATCACACAAACATTTGCTCCTACCGGGATTCGAACCCGGGACCCTAAGAACGTAAGGCAGCCTCACTACCGCTGCGCCAATTGGGTCGTCAGACAACCTCACAGTCAACCCACACTACCTATGGGGTTAACAACATAACAAACGAAGCGAAGGAAGTTCTGCTGACAACTGTACTCATAGAGATCAAAACAATAGGTACGTATAGATAGATGGAAACTACATCAACTTGAGAGGTCTGCATCTGCTTGACCAAGGTTCGCAAATAAGTCTCGTCACGGAGAACGCCGCACAGCGCCTCAGATTACACAGACGGAAAATGAGCACCGTTGTACCGGGTGTCGGATCGCTAAACGGAAATTGCAAAGGAGCGATGACCTTAGAATGCCATTCAATTCACACAGACTACAAGTTCCATCTAAACAACCTACCTACCGCATCCTTTACAATTAACAACTGGGACTATTTAGAAAACTTAAAACTAGCAGATTCCCAGTTCAATGTCAAGATCACATGGCAAGGTTCTGGGAAAGTGAGGAACTTACTTACTCTCCAACATTGACTAGTGAGGATAAATATTGCGAAGAATACTACAACGCGACCACAATGAGATTGGCGAACGGACAATTATGTGGTACAAATGCCCATGAAGCCGAGTCTCGACTGTAACCACAGATAATAACTGTAACATAAAAAAATACAAGAAATCAAGCACTAGCTCAGTTCCTTCAACTAGAAAGGAAAATGCTGACAAAGAAGGATCTCAACAACGAGTACAAGCGCTTCATGAATGAATGGGACACATGAAACCTGTAACTGAAAACAAAACTATAGGGTGAAGCTGAGAAACTGTTTCAGCATCTTGGTATCAGTGCTGAAAACTATACATTCATCTGGGATACTCTAACTCATCGCTATGATAACAAACGGTTGTTACTCACTTCTTACATGAACACGCTTTTGAATCAACCCAATATTCAAGAGGCAAACGCAGCAAACATACGAGAGCTGTATGACGTCATGATGCCTGAACGGACTCAAGAACATCGGTCTCGACACTACGAATTGAGATCCATAGTCCACTTTTTGATGCAAAAACTAGATATTATGTGTTCCGTTTGACGTCCGAAGTCCATTATGAGAGAGTACACGCTTCGTTCCATGAACAGCAGCTAGATGTCCTTACTTTTCCGCTTCGTAATCGTGCCACTAGCGCCCCCAACGTCATATCTGTGAACTACTTTCAAAAACCGCATACAAGCCGCCATGATGAAGTGTTAGGCCATTGTTGCGTCGTTTTCCGCACTGTGCGCACTGTTAGATTGTTAGATATATCAAATTAGCGATATTTTATTTTTTATTTTTAGAAGGCGGCACCAAATCACGCAGATTGATGGAATTGACGCGGGAACTGTTAACTCTGGTAGACGACCTCAATGTTGTACTGATCCCTCACCACCTACCAGGGGTCTACAACACCGAAGCAGACCACTTGTCAAGAAATCGCGCCGGCAGCGAGTGGCACCTGCAGGTGGCAGCAACTTCAAAGATATTTCAGACTTGGGGAAAACCAAACATAGACTTGTTCGCGTCACAAACCGCACACGTCGTGATAAATTATGTTTATCTAGATTCCTCAGACTCCAACGCCTGTTATCACGACGCGTTCAGCAGATACTGGCAATATGACCTCGCATGGTGTTCCCACCGCCGCCGGCGTTGCTTCCACGAGTTCTTCACCACCTCAACTCGGCATCAGGTCGGTACATAATAGTAGCACCCAAGTGGAAGAAACCCTTTTGGCGGCCAGACCTGAAGAATCGATCCTTGGCACGGCCGCTGAAGATCAGAGACCTGAAGAAGACCTTGGTGGACACGGTGACCAGCCTACCACCAGCTCATGTCAACGATCTGCAGTTGGAAGCCTGGCTCATTTTGGCGGGGATACCATGACAAGCGATTGGTCTCCACAAGAGAAAGATCTTCTTTTATCTTGCTGGCGACCTCCTTCAACTCTTAAAACTTACACACCTATTTGGGGTAAGTGGTCTTTATGGTGTAGTCAAATAATGTACATTTCCGTACACCAAATCCGACAGATGTTGCGAAATATCTAGCATATCTATATCTTCTTCATAACCACTAGAGATCCCGTTAGAGCAGCCACACCAACTATAATCGGTGGTTGGGTAAAACGTGTTCTATGTGATGCTGGAATACAAGCCTCTCCAGGTGGTTTTAGATCAGCTGTCTCATCATTAAATTGGCTAGAAAATTATCCTATAAATGACATATTATCTAAGGAAAACTGGAAGCATGAATCAACTTTCAGAAAATTTTACCGTAAAGAAATCAGATCTAGTAACGAAATGTCCTCGGTGCATTCGTTATCAAGATTATTTCAAGTCCCCAATTAATTCTAAGTAACCGATTTTTACAATCAAATTGATTCAGGTTAAAATTACTATATGAGTAATTTTAACCTGAATCAATAGAGATAAGATATTGTACGATTCTTGCATTTTTATGTTTTCTCTTAATATAAATATTACTGCCAGTGCTTAAATGGCTAGATTTTTGTTCATATTTTAAAACCTATTTATTTAGAGGTTACATATGTTATGAAAATGTGATTAAAATAATATTGGTTTATAATTCACATTGTTGCCTTTCTTTCATACAATCCACCAGGAGATAACAAACATATCTCTCATAATGGACTTCGGACGTCAAACGGAACACATAATATTTAAATTTTACCTTCAAATAAAATTTGTATTATGTTTCCTAAGACGTCCGAAGTCCAGGTAAGTTCTTCCTGGTGCATACCTACCTACTTTTGCATCATTATGGGCCGAACAATGGCCTAACACTTCATCATGGCGGCTTGTATGCTGTTTTTGAAAGTAGTTCACAGATATGACGTTGGGGGCGCTAGTGGCGCGATTACGAGGCGGAAAAGTAAAGACATCTAGCAGCTGTTCATGGAACGAAGCGTGTACTCTCTCATAATGGACTTCGGACGTCTTAGGAAACATAATACAAAATTTTATTTGAAGGTAAAATTTAAATAGTATCACGTACAACGAATACATAAAGGACATCAAGCATGCTAGAGAATTTCCTGATTTAGATGAATTCATCGAGTTCTTAGAATCAAAGTTCATGGCGTTGGAAGCTCTACAGGGGAACAATCAACAGTCATCTTCATCAAACAAATCTTGGAAGTCCGAAAAACAGTCAAACAATGGATCGGAAATCCGAAATAATTACAAAAACAATAAACCGAGGTCATCGCACTTTAACAAGTCACAAAACTCGTAACGCCTTCTTCACGACAAATAAAACATCTGCAAAACGAAACACGTAAGTACTGATGAATTACGGAAAGTAGGTCGCGGCGTCACCAAAATTACTTGCCTGTACGTGAACCGTATTATCGTGGTCTTTTCCGCCTGACCAGTTTAAAATTTTTTCGCTTAAATCATGCGGCGGCGCCGAGCCACGCCCCCTCAAAGTTTGGGCCTATTAGGAAAGCGTCAACTTTGGCGCGCAAAATAACAATAACTCTCGTTTGGCGTGCGTCGTCAGTGCGCTCGGCCGATTCGGTATCTTTTCATTCATTATTTCTATACAAAGTCAACGGGGCGGGGCTAGAGAGCGTTTCTAAAATAAGCTTAGTGGTGGTCAGGCGGGAGTGTCCTCGATAGTACATATACATAGCATGTTACTCGCTGATAATGTAGCTATCCACTGCTGAAAGAATTTTTCAAATCGGTCTAGTAGTTTTTAAGTTTATTCGTTACATACAAAAATACAATCTTTCCTCTTTATAATATTAGTATTATTGATGTGTATCAACGCGCAGCTGTGGGGTTGAGTCGCTCTGCTCCAGTGCCACGTAGATGATGATCGTCAAAGTGCCAGACACATGTTGTAACTTACATGTGTTCGGCACTTTGACGATCATCTGATGTTTGTGTACATACGATACCTAATAATAATAATAATCATTTATTTCAGACTATGTCCATATTTTGTTAGTATCAATGTTCTTAAAAACTAATGTTAGTAGGCAATTGATATTCTATTAAACAGATATTATTATGTTATGAGCGCGCAATCGTGAAGACTCGAAAACGAGCCAATTGGCCTATTTTTCCTTTATTCTGCGTCACTGAGTGTATGTGAGCTGGCTCTCCCCCGCGGAACACTTTTTTCGGTGGTTTTGTAGGTGTATAACATATCTGTTTATTAGAATATCATTGTTAGTAGGTATAAACAAAACAATATTCAAATAACGACATGAAGCCGCACCCATCTTTGCAGCATGGGGGACTCCCATCGATCAATGAAAACACCCAGTATAGTGTTGGTACTGCCACGAACGCGAGCGAGTAGGGAGGCGCATCTTTTCCTAACGATAGCGGCAAAGCCATCCTCCCGCGCCTCAGCAAACATCCCTGACGCACTGCAACGCCATGGCAGCCCCAACAGTACCCTGAGTGCATTATTATATTGGACACGCAGGTCGCTGTATAGGTGCAGTCGGTGCAGTACAATGTCAGTTCGCTGAGTTCGTACTGTAACAAGTTACAAATCTGTGCCTACTTTATAAGGTAGAGGGACCCACACGCCATATCTCACACAATCAAACCACTAGGTATCTTTTTTAAAACTCCCGCTTTAGTGAGAATGAATTTGTGAATGAATTAAAATTTCCTCTTAAGGCGGTTCCCCGAGCAAGATTAGCAACTCTATTTATGGTGGTTCAAACTTCGTTTGAAATACTTTTAGAATAAAGTTCTAATCAGCTTGCACTACAAAACGGTTGCTACGTCAGCGAAATTAGTGGTTTTTATTATTTATAAAATCAATTTACGTCTTTTGGAAAAAATAAAACGACAATTATGTTCATTATTAAATTGCCTATCCATTAGTATAAGTAGCAAATCAAAATAATGGTTACTTTACGAGGAGTAGCATTTTATAAACCATTACTTATTTCTCATTTCTGTGGTTTCGTTGTGAGGGGATTTATTAAACATTAAGCAACTTAAAAAAAATATGAAACGACAATTTTGGAGTCAAGAATATGTAGTAATTTAATGTATTTTTCATTAGTAGGTATTTCTTTTGGATAAAGAGGAGTAGGCTCCAGAAAACTGCTCGCTCAAGGTCATTTGCTCGGGGAGCCGCCTTAACGTGGTTTTACTATGTTGGGCTCAGCTTCCAGTCTTACCAGAAGCAGTTGAATACCAGTATTTTACGCAAAGGAACTGCCTATTTGACCTCCATGACCCAGCTAATGGGCTAAGTAATAATTATTTTTCGTATACTTTTTTTATTGTTTTATTTGGAATATTTAAAAATGTAACTAATATGTGTTGAATCGAATAAATGGAATAATTATTAAATCATGATGGCCACCAGGGTTGCATATTTTATATTATATTATTTTGAATGTACAAAACCAGCCAAGTGCGAGTCAGACTCGCGCACGAAGGGTTCCGTACCTACCACTATTATAAAAAAATCACGTTTGTTGTATCGGAGCCCCACTTAGGGTTACCATCAAACCGGATAAATCCGGTCTTGACCGGATTTTTAATGCCAATACCGGACTTCGCCCGGATTTTGTGCAATACAGGATTTTTCGACTCATGCCGGACGAAAGAAAGAAACAGACTATCAGTGGAGTCCATTAGAGCCATCGTACCTACGAAGTATAACTGGAAAGATTATAATAATATAGTTGTGAGTTAAATTTTAAAAGCAATTTTAGTAACAAAAAAAAAATTTACACTTTTACGTTTAACTTTCATTACTGAACATGATTTATTGTTTTCTTTTTTATAACTTTGAATAAAAAAATATTTTTTTGTCAAAAAGCAGGTTATTTCATCCTCCAAGACCGGATTTCCGATTTTAGGCCCTGGTAACCCTACCTCACTTAAATATTTATGGTATTCTGTTTTTAGTAGGGATGCAACGATACGGCTATTACGATACCAATACGAATGACGAATATGTAGGTAGTACATCGTAATGGCCCAATAAGATAACGAATTACGATACGAATGCATTACGATTTTTGTTTAATAGCATTTTATTAAATTGATTTGAAGCTCTGTGTGCTCTGTGTCTGTTATTATATCAATATGTTATCTACGCATTTTTAATCTATTTCTTTAACTATTTAATTTTATAATAAAGTTACTTACTTTAACATTTTTTTTATCAAATATTATAGTCGTAGTTAATTACAGGTATTTTTTTATTGAGAAAACACAACATTTTTAAGTTTTTTCCCATGTCTGTTTCTCTTAACCCGAATTCCCGATGTGTCAGCCCTGCTGTGGAGAATAGTCTTTCAGATGGCACTGTTGCAAGTTTTATGGACAAATATTTAAATGCTATCATCTTCAAATTTGGAAAAGTACTCTGAAGCTTTTTTGTGCCAATAGTCAGCGATACTATTATAGCGTCTATCTCTAAATTAGTACTCTTCACTCGAAACGTCATCATGTGTGAAAATTTCAACGGTCTAGCTATCACGGTTCATGGGATACAGCCTGGTGACAGACAGATTAAAACCCCTATAAGTACGGGTAACGTTTTCGGTTCCTGTTAATTCGTGACAAATCTCAAAATCAAAATCAAAATCAAATCATTTATTTCAAGTAGGCCAGTTGCAGGCACTTTTGAATTGTCGAAACAAAGATGAAAATTAAATGTAGCTACAGTCCCAGTCACAAGACATAAAAACTGTGAAAGTACTGTAGTTGCCCGTTCCCTAGCGTAGATCTCTGGAGAAGAACGGGCAAGAAACTCCATGGACACTCTTTTAAATCATAAAATTGTTACAAAATCTTGGTTACATCATTCGTGTTGAGATGGTATATTATGTGAGAACAATGTAGCAAGATGTGCACGTTAAAAGTGTCCATAGTAAAAACAAAAAATACAATTAAAAAATAACATTAAAATAAGCCACGGCAACTAAGAGATGACCAGTCACAACTGACAGCGCCCGTTCACGAACATGACGCATGGATCAGCACCATTTAACTCAACCATTTTGTAGGGAACCAAATGATCGGACACACGCGCCACCATCAGCGAGACATTAGAGTGAGCATGACATACTCTCAACTGCCTGGGCACATTCAAGTCAAGAAAAGACGTAGGATTCCAGTGAATGATAGCTTTACATAGTACTCACACAATATGGGCTATGCGATTATATAATACTAGAGATTGAATCTATACAATGCAAAGATAGTTGTACAATCTTCAGCAGCTCCAACAATTATATGTAATGCTATCTAATTTATGCGCCCCTGTCCATGTGGAGCAGGACCAGCATTGAGCCACGCATTTTTATCAGCGATATAATCGCCCAACTTGTAATAAGCTTGCTTACATAATGTGCGTTTGATGCATGTTTTAAATTTCGTCTCATTCAGTTCAAGAATACTTTGTGGAATTTTATTATAGCATCTCAAACAGTACCCCATGAAAGATGAGTCTACTTTAGCGAGTCTGAAGCCTGGCTGAACTAGTTGGTCCCTATTTCTAGTACTGTAATTATGTCTGTCACCTCTTTTACCAAAAAGATGCAGATTTTTTCTGACGTACATTATGTTTTCGTAGATATACTGACAATGTACCGTCATGATGCCAATATCTTTAAACAGTTCCCTTAGAGAATCGCGCCTACGAAGATTATATATGGCTCTGATGGCTCTTTTTTGCAGAATAAATATAGACTCAATATCTGCAGCCCGTCCCCATAGCAAAATGCCATAAGACATTATACTATGAAAGTAACTAAAATACACCAGTCTAGCGGTATCTACATCAGTAAATTGACGGATTTTTCTAATAGCGTATGCTGCTGAACTTAGCCGCCCCGCAAGGGATGTTAAATGTGAACCCCATTGTAGCCTTGAATCAAGCGTAATCCCCAGGAAAACCGTTTTATCTACGAATTCAAGTTTCTCTTTATTCAATATTATTTCACAATCACTACTCTTAACATTGGGTAAAGCAAATCTTATGCATTTAGTTTTTTTTTCATTTAATACCAAATTGTTGTTTGCTGTGAACCAATTATGGACCTGAAGTAGGGCATTATTCAGGTCATCTAGATTTTGGGCCCGTCTATTTATCTTAAAAATTAGGGAAGTGTCATCAGCAAACAACACCATATTTTGAGGTTGGTTTTTCAATAAATAGGGTAGATCATTTATATACACGAGAAATAGGAAAGGACCCAATATTGAGCCTTGCGGAACCCCCATTTTTACTTTTAAACCCTTTGAATTAACACCATTTATTTGAACAAGTTGTTGTCTATCACTCAAATATGATTTCACCAAACTAAGTGCAAGTTGACCTAGTCCGTAATGCTCAAGTTTCAAAAGTAATGTGTCGTGATTTACGCAATCAAATGCTTTGGAAAGGTCACAAAATATTCCTATGGCGTCTTGAGACTCTTCCCACGCAGTAAATATGTGCTTTAATAAGGTAACACCGGCGTCAGTCGTACAACGTCCCTTGGTGAAACCATACTGTTGATCGTGTAAAATTTTGTTGGTGTTAAAATGATTGAGCATTTGATTAAGCATTACTTTTTCAAACACCTTGGTAAAAACTGGCAACACGGATACAGGTCTATAATTATTAGTATCTTTACTGTCCCCGGATTTGAAAAGAGGTATCACTTTACTGTATTTCATTAGATCAGGGAAAACTCCTTGGTCTACACACAAATTAAAAATTAAAGCTAAGTATGGGGCTATAGTCTCCAGTATGGATGTACACACTTTGATAGACATTCCCCATAGATCTTCGGTTAGTTTGATTTTTATTTGCCGGAAAGCTTTAATAACTATCATTGGGTTTATGTGTTTAAATTTAAATTCAGCCGTGCAGCCAGATACATTCGCCTTTAATAATCCAATTGAGACTTCAGGTGAGGAATTAAGAGCCTCCGTAGTTTTTAATGGTATATCGGTAAAGAAATTTACAAATTCTTGAGCTACTTCCAGATTAGAGCTTTTAGGACCACATGCTGAATCTAACGTGTATCTAGTGTTACGTATTTTCTTCCTGTTAGTTTCATTATTTACAAGCTAAAAAGTAACAAGATTATTTTACAGAACAATTTATTATTGAAAGACTTCTTATGTGTTCTTTGTATTAAATCCTTTGATTTACCGGAAATGGTTTTATAGCAAGATCGAATATTGTTGTAAAAAGTAATGAAGCGACTAATTAGCTTTAACTAGATAAAACCTTTGCATTTGTGAATATTGGAAATGTTTAATTAATAAAATGATTAATTGCGAATTATTCTAGAATTGTTTGTAAGTTTTAATGATTTTATTATGTAATGAATAAACTGTACTGAATGAGGGACTTCCGCCCACTCAGAATGGACGCGTGAGCAATGAGCAGTCACGTTAGCTTACGATTAGCAAAACCAATTGAAATACTAAGTAATTATAAGTGTTTAATGAAGTGAACGATATTAATAAGATGTGAAAATGTTATCTGTAATACGATTTAAAATAGTGTGAGGAGTTTCTTCATCCATTCTTCTCCTCAACCATAATAATTTGCGAATGGACGACTCAACACTCTAGAAAGTTAATAAGTTTGTGTTTCTGTTACGTATTTTCTTCCTGTTAGTTTCATTATATATGACTTTCCAAACTGTCTTTATTTTGTTTTCTGCTGTTTTGATCTTGTTGCTAATGTGCAGGCCTTTAGCAACCTTGCATGTATTTCTAAAGATTTTTGAATACTTAGCAACATACTTGTTAAAAGTTTCAGTGTTTATAAAAGGCTTAAGGCCATATAGCTCAAATAGTCTTTCCCTACTTTTTCTGATACCTCTAGTTGCCCAATCACTAAATATAAATTTGGGGCAAATACTTTTTGTCTTCTGTTCAAAAGTTTTGTTGAATTCCGTGTGAACTATTGAAAAGAAACGATCATACAATTGATTTACATTAATATCGTCATGGCTCATAACATCTAACTTGTTCTGTAGGGAAATATTATATCTATTTAATTTGCTAGAAGTTATAGGTCTAAATTTAATCTGGACTTTTTGCAATGGTGTATTACACCTAAAAGTTACAGTTTGTCCGCTATGGTCAGACGGCAGACAATTTAATATGGCTTTATCTAATGTATGTAATCACAATCGCAGAAAACATTATCTATACAAGTAGCAGAAGATGGAGTGACTCTAGTAGGTTCTATAAAAGTGTTGGTCAAGTCAAATGACTTAAAAAGATTTAATAACCGACTGCTATTTGAACTTTCTTCTAAAATATTGATATTGAAATCACCACAAATAATTGTAGATTTATTACTGGCTGTAAGTTTTGCCAGGACATCTTCCATTATTGATTCAAATAAGGAAAAGTTTTGATAGTTTGGGGGTCTGTACACACATACAATTACATGCTTATCTAGCTCAACACAGGACAGTTCGACGCAATGTTCAACCGAGAGACCTACTATGTCATTACGTTGCTTATATTTAGAACAATTTTTTATTAATATTAGGGCATAATCGAACCATCCACTCCACGAAGCATAGTTTTACGGTTAAAGCAGCTACCCACCATATAGTTTTCATAATTAATAAGCATTTGGTAATCCTTTAGCCAATGTTCAGTAAAACAAATAATGTCAAACTTACTATTTTCTAAAAACAATTCAATTTCTAATAATTTGGAAGAAATGCCTTGGATATTTTGGTGGAATAATTTTAAGGTGTTCTGCTGAGGCCCTTTTTTACTAACTAACTGAGTGCAAGAAGGTACCTTGCTGTTGGAAGGATTAACAATATTGTTAATGGTACCTTCTGTTGTCTCGCTTCCTAGTTTAAATTAATATTTGGAGTGAGGCAGGAGACTCCCGTGCCATCCTCAGACAACAAGACCCTATCACTAATAGAGCCTAATTGAGGATTTTCCACGGTGACGCATGGATCCTCCTCAGAATGTTTGTAAACATCTATAGCACTAATGCTATCTTCATTTAAAGTCACCTGTATATTAGTATTATTACTAATAGTCGCAGTGTTAATAATATAACTAAACTTAGACATACTAATTATGTCTGTGTGAATATTATAAGCTAATAGCCGAGCTATTTTGTGTCTACAACTAAATCTATACTTAATATATAATATATATATTATTATATCTATACTATCTATAATAATACTTATTATAAAGAGGTAACATTTGTTTGTAAGTTTGTATGTAGGGGGTAATCTCCGAAAGTAATGAACCAATTTTTTTAATTCTCACTGGTAGAAAGCTACATTATTCGTGAGTGCTATAGGCTATATTTTATTCCCGTACTCCCACGGGAACGGGAACTACGCGGGTGAAACCGCGGGACGTCAGCTAGTGTTCTATAAAATTAAATAAGTAATACATTGTTATGCAATGTTTGTGATGTACCTAGTCTAGTACTGCTACTGACCGACTTGTCGCGCAGGCGCAGCACGCGGCAGTCCAGCGTGGCGGCGTGCCCCACCGGCGCCAGCACGCTGGTGGGCTGGCGCTCCGCGAACGCCGGGCCCGTGCCCCCCGTGCCCCCCCGCGCCCCTCTCACCCTCCGCCACAGACACCACCTCGCCGTCCACGCACCAGCCCACGTGCCCTGCACAACACATAGCACATTTCAAAATTATTATTTTTGTTTAATGATAAATGTTATATTATGATGTTTATTTTGCAAGTAGGTTTTTACAAACACTTTTACACGTCATTTTTTAAAACTAGATGGGGCCGGTGTTTCGTACCTGACTACTCTGAGAAGAAACAGCCGAAACAAACTCAGAGGTCGTAGTCTCTTTTAAAGTCCAGACATAATCTTGCTCAATTCACATGAGGACTATTATGCAAATTAGTGCCTGAGATGGTCTTTTGAAGAAAGAACCATACAGATTTGAGTGGACCTGTCCAGTCAGTGCAAGCATTTGACAGTTAACGTGTAGCTCGACTTATAACTCAAGGAGCTCAACGTAACGACGAACAATGCCAAAGAAAGGACATTTGGGTAGGTTGCTTATAGTACTCAAACTGCCAGACAGTTGTGGGAAAAAAAAACAAACAAAAAATAAAAACGTGACCCACAATGACATGGTCCCCACATTCACAATAATCAAATAAAATTAATAACAAGTTCGTTCCAAATGAATGTAAGTAAAAAAAAACACAAAAATCATTAAATGTCGCAATGATAACAAAATAAAAAAGTAAAATACTTAATAAAATAAGTATTCATGTCAAATCAGTAAATGTCACATAAAATAATAAAAAATAAAATAAAGTAAAAAATAATAAAATACATGTCAAAAAATTCAATGTCAGAGTGTATAAAAAAAGGAATCAATAATAAACAGGCGAAGTCCGAAATTTCGACATTCACAGAGCAAATATTTAATTGGAGCAGCTTAATTAAAAATTTTATCGCCAAAAGCAAGGCTGTAGTCAGTGTTTCGGTTGCAAGACCTTCCCGTTTCGCTATTAATAATATTCCATGTCATTCTAATTACATTACTACTATTTTTAATTTTTGAACACAAGTTACGTGACTTTGCTATAGCAAAGTCACGTTACTTAAGTTCAAAAATTATTCAAAAATATTTAAAAAAGTTTGTTTTATTAAACAAACTTTTTTAAATATTTTAGAATAATTTTTAACATACAACTTAAATTCTACAGTGTTTATATAGGTCCGCTCTGCATTGTAACGTTACATTTTCCTGGATAGGATCCACAAAACTGTAAAGTCACTTTGAGCACTCACCTACCTAACTTTCAGTCTGGAGGGGAGCACTATTAAAAGAAATAAAGGGGACGAGTTATAAGAATTTATTAACAAAGATAATCTAAAGGCTGGAGCTACTTAATTACTAATGCCAGTGAAGCTGGCGGAAAGTACTGAAGATGAAACGCAGAATGGAATAAATAACTGAAGAACGTCCGTCTTCAGACTGTGGAGGAGGACCGAGGAACCATCAACTCTCAGGCCGTAGAGAAGGGCCGAGGGCATCCGTCTTCAGACGGTGGTGGACGGCCGAGGACCGTCAATCCTCAGGCCGTAGGAGGAGGGCCGAGGGCATCCGTCTTCAGACGGTGGTGGACGGCCGAGGACCGTCAATCCTCAGGCCGTAGGAGGAGGGCCGAGGAGCATCAAATCTTCATCAGGCTTGTGTAGCTCAAGGATCAAGGTTTCCAGGTGTTCTTGGTGAGGGTGCGGCACGGAGAGAGGCCGACTTAAAACCGAAGAATAAGGGAACTGCCCTTTTACATAATAATATATTTTTATGGAGCTTCTTAGAGGTGTTCCTGCTCTCAGCTCTGAACGTAGACTGCCCATTCCACCACCAGGCTCCTGTCAACTCCAGATATTTACATTTTAAAATTAGAAAATTATTAAAAAGAAAATCGAATGAGGTCGATGTGATTTACCTATACAACCTACAACTAGCTCCAGCAATAAATTAAAAATAAAACTAGGGTTGCCACTAACTGACATCACAAAAGTAAACAAAGATTTAATAAAGATAAAAACTTAAATAACATAAATTACAAGGTAAAAAGGCCAAAGCCATTGCTAAGCCTCCAAGAAATGACCATGAAGCTACCTAGGAAGGACAAATGCTTAAATTTTCAGGTTAATAATATCCAAAAATGTAAGTAAAAACCATGTAAAAGACATACACATTACATTACCCCGAAAACCCCGGAAAATTTTTGAATACAATGAAAAAATTTTCTTATTTAGCATTAAGAGAGCGTTAATCAACAAAAAATTAAGCTAAATGAGTATATACAGTGATAAAGTAAGTTTAAAAACAATTAAAACTAAGATTCCCCATAACCCCAGAAAATTACTAACTAGAAAAAATTTCGAGGTTGTAAATAAGACCTTGATCTTTCATACACCTTTCATCAACCTACCCTACACACTTCCTCAATCATACATCACCAGCATACTTAGGGGATATGGTTCACATTCAATGACGCATACTCCACAAGGAATTATTTTTAAGGTTTACGAAGGCTTATTTATTTAATTTAGGTGTCGTAATCCGCACCTGTTCTAAAACCCGATAAAATTAAAAGAATATATTTACAAGTTTTTCTGCTTTAGAAAAGCAGCCAAGGTTTAAGAGCATAAAGCGCTTAAGAGAAGCCTTCAAGCTTTAAGTCAAGGGTCAAGGAGGGTCAAGGATATAAAAATTATTATCTAAGTTTAAAAAAAGTACACTAAGGCTTATTTTACGAGTTAATGCGACCGCTCGACACAACGGCTTATTTAATGAGTTGTGCACCGCTCAACACAATGGCTTATTTAAAGAGTTGTGCACCGCTCTACAAAATAAAAAGAGGGATTTAAATAAGCCAAAAGTTTTAAGGGAAGGTAAACCTTGTGGAGTATTTACAAAACTTAAAATATAAATGGTTTTTACAAGGAATGAGTTAAAGAGGCTAGGCATTGAAGTTATAAAATAATAAAAACCGTAAAGAACTCCAGACAGAAAATAAGGCGATAGCAAATTCAAAAAGTAAAAGGTATCGAAAAAAATATAAATAAATAAAATATTATTAAAGTGATAAAAGAAATTTAAAAAGTCTACGGAGGCTGAGAGTGTTTGAGTTAGGACTAAGTCCAAGAGAGCGTTTGAGAGGGAACTCAAGTCCACGAAAGCGTTTGAGAGGGCACTCAAGTCTAAGAGAGCACTCAAGATTAAGAGTGTTTAGGACTCGCCCTTAAGAGTGTGGACCCGTGCTTAGGACCCGCACTTGAGAGTGAGGACTAGCCCTTAAGAGTGTGGACTAGCCCTTAAGAGTGTGGACTAGCCCTTAAGAGTGTGGACTAGCCCTTAAGAGTGTGGACTAGCCCTTAAGAGTGTGGACTAGCCCTTAAGAGTGTGGACTAGCCCTTAAGAGTGTGGACTAGCCCTTAAGAGTGTGGACTAGCCCTTAGACTCGTGTTTAGGACCCACACTTTGAGAGTGTGGACTCGTGTTTAAGAGGAGAAGGAGGGAAAAAGGGATCAGGTCAGGACCGTAACACCGTATTCAGTAAACTGAGTAAACGTCAGGGCAGCTCCCGTAATACAGTAGTCGGGTAAGCTCCGAATAAAACATTAAGATGGTCTGAGTACTTGAGAGGGCATAAGAATGTTTAAAAATTTATAAGACTCGAGAGGGTCCAAAGAGGTTTGATTAAAAATAATATTAAGAGTATGACACAGAGGGTGCAAAAGGTTCGATTAAAAATATCGTAAACCAATAAAAACTGTATGGTGGTAAAATTTGGAACTAATGCATAAAAAGTTTGCTAAACTTTAGTACCTATTTTGGCCACCGCAAAGTTTGATTAAAAACTTTTTGCTGCTGCAAAAGAACTAGATCTCTATGGGCCTGTTACCTAGCAACGCGTGACAAATAACAAGTCAACCCAAAATAATTTTATGCAATTTTACCCGACTAGGACGAAACTCAAAAAGGAGGTTATGTATATTATCTGTATGTATGTAAGTACGTTTTTTATCGAAAAATGAGGGATTTTTTAACGAGTATGTTTATAAGATTTTGGTGTTATTGAATAAGAATATCACCCAAAATTATCATAACTCAGTCTAGATTTAATTCGTTAGAATTTCTTAGAAAAATCTAGATTTAGTTATTTTATAATAGACCAAAGATTCAATTTTACGCCAGATTCGCGTATGACAAATTTATAGTCTAGGATCAAGTAATTTTTCAGTGAAATTTTATAGATTGCACTAGCCGTGTTATCAAATTAAAAATGAAGCAGTGTTTTAAAGTGTTTGTAGTTCAGAATATATTAGTAAAGTATTTGTAGTGGGTGTAACGTAGTATTTTAGGGTTGTATAAACATCCACAAGATATTCTCCTGTTTCAGTCGTGAAGTGTCCTAACGACCCACTTGGGAGTGTCCACGAATGGATTAACACATCAAGCGACCATTGGGTACGAATACCAGAGGGTAAACGTAGTGGTGTGCAAGTCTGTGGGATGCAGTATAGCGATGTTTAAGTAGAGAGTAAGTACATATAATATGAGATGAACGATTACGGGATATTGTCCAATTACCGTCGTAGAGTAACCAATCTCCAACCTTGGCAATGCCCACAAGTGGGTTAACACAACCAAGAGGCCGAAAGGGTGCCAATTATCTTTCGATAATGGAATGTGTGTGAGGTGAGGAATACCTAGATGATGTTTAGTTGTAGAAGAGTTGAGTAAGAGTTGAGATGAGTGAAAAGATGAAAATAATAAAATGCTTACCAAATATACTCACTTGGGGAAGTGTTATTTTCGAATTTTGAGAGGTGCAGAATGCCTAGAAATAATTAAAGAGGGGTGGGTTAGTAAATATTTGGGCGCCAGTCTGTAACGTTACATTTTCCTGGATAGGATCCACAAAACTGTAAAGTCACTTTGAGCACTCACCTACCTAACTTTCAGTCTGGAGGGGAGCACTATTAAAAGAAATAAAGGGGACGAGTTATAAGAATTTATTAACAAAGATAATCTAAAGGCTGGAGCTACTTAATTACTAATGCCAGTGAAGCTGGCGGAAAGTACTGAAGATGAAACGCAGAATGGAATAAATAACTGAAGAACGTCCGTCTTCAGACTGTGGAGGAGGACCGAGGAACCATCAACTCTCAGGCCGTAGAGAAGGGCCGAGGGCATCCGTCTTCAGACGGTGGTGGACGGCCGAGGACCGTCAATCCTCAGGCCGTAGGAGGAGGGCCGAGGGCATCCGTCTTCAGACGGTGGTGGACGGCCGAGGACCGTCAATCCTCAGGCCGTAGGAGGAGGGCCGAGGAGCATCAAATCTTCATCAGGCTTGTGTAGCTCAAGGATCAAGGTTTCCAGGTGTTCTTGGTGAGGGTGCGGCACGGAGAGAGGCCGACTTAAAACCGAAGAATAAGGGAACTGCCCTTTTACATAATAATATATTTTTATGGAGCTTCTTAGAGGTGTTCCTGCTCTCAGCTCTGAACGTAGACTGCCCATTCCACCACCAGGCTCCTGTCAACTCCAGATATTTACATTTTAAAATTAGAAAATTATTAAAAAGAAAATCGAATGAGGTCGATGTGATTTACCTATACAACCTACAACTAGCTCCAGCAATAAATTAAAAATAAAACTAGGGTTGCCACTAACTGACATCACAAAAGTAAACAAAGATTTAATAAAGATAAAAACTTAAATAACATAAATTACAAGGTAAAAAGGCCAAAGCCATTGCTAAGCCTCCAAGAAATGACCATGAAGCTACCTAGGGAGGACAAATGCTTAAATTTTCAGGTTAATAATATCCAAAAATGTAAGTAAAAACCATGTAAAAGACATACACATTACAGCATACAGCTCATAAAGTCGTTTTCGACTCTTATGAATACCAATAGTGGCCCAGTCGTTGAAGGAAGCGTTACTATTAACCGAGATTGTCTTAGGAATAAAAATGTAGTATTAAATTGTGTGCAATACATACTGAAAAAAATCAGGTAAGTAGGTAGTGGGCAGGTAGATAGTAGGTAAGTAGTAGGTAGGAAGTAGGTAGATGGTAGGTAGTACGTAGGTAGGTAGCAGGTAGGTAGTGGGTAGGTAGGTAGGTGGTCGGTAGTAGGTAGGTAGGTAGTAGGAAAAGGCGCATTGCAACGCATGCCGGGCACAGCTAGTTTTAAATATTTTCATGTATGTACATTAATCATCTAAAAATTGCCGGTTGCAATTCTTGAGGCTGCCCCAATGACCTATAACAGAAAGTAAATGAAGTACCTATTTCACAGATGAAATTGATAGGTAGATATAGTATTATCAGGTATTATCATTTACTTTTCGTTGCAATCGCCAGGCTGAGATATCGATGATATAGACAAAATATGATTTAATTTTATCAAAAATCTTAGCGTTCTCTAGTAGTACTGAGATTTTTATACTGTGGATATGTTTCTATTTGTTTCTTTGACGGACAGACAGACGGACAGACAGCGAAGTCTTAGTAATAGGGTTCCGTTTTTACCCTTTGGGTACGGAACCCTAAAAACGTTCTAAAAAGGGGTAACTGCGATTTTTTTCTATCGAGTGAAGTTCATCAGGTCTTGCAACTGAATGCGATTTTGACTATACAAGATCCTATACATATATTTTTCTTTAAATTTAAAACACTATATTCTTTGTCTTAGATTGTTTTAGAAACTTCGGTGCCACCTAGCCTTAAATCATACCCCTATCAAACACGGGTGACGGGCGGCACCGGCGCGTGGCGGGCGACGCCACGACGCACGACGCGCGGGACCTAGCTTGCGTACAGTGTGGTTAAAAAAAAGTTTTAAAGGTACTGCCCACAGTGCCCGTGGGCAGTACCTTTTAAAACTTTTTTTTTCTTTTTTTTTTGTGTTAATTTTTTAACACCTTCTATACAACGCATTCCTGTGTTATTTGTATGTCGTGAAGTTTTGAGTACTCCATTTCATCTAATTATTTTAAATACCTATTATTGTAGACATCAAATAGTTTGATGCATTTATTTACCTATAATTTTTGGCTAAGTAATTATGGACTACATACAGGGTGTAAAAGACCTCATCACGAAGCAAAGCATTCTGTACATCAAACTAAGTAACTTTACGCAAAAATAATTGCTGGGAAACCACTTTTTTTTTGAGGTGAAAAATCGTGTTTTGTGGTAGAACTCAATGTAACGAACTCAAAACATTGTGCTGATGGATGGATTGAATAGTACAGGGGTTGTGGAGGTGTTTAAAGTAAAAAACTTACATTAAAAACTTGTACTTACTTATTTTAAAAAAACTTGTCAAAAAGTTGGAACTTTGGCCCCCAATATCTCCGTAACTAGAAGGTTCCCAGCTATGGTGTAGAATAAAAAAAATATCGCAATGACGGGGAGATCAAATGCCTTTCAGCTTCGTTAAAGAGGTGTTTCACACCCTTTATACTGGAAATGCAAAGCTTGATCTACCGCCTTGTGTACACTGATGTGTAACTTATATCACCGCAAAAAACTGACGAAAATACTTTGCAAGCGTATCAGCTAGAAATTCCTCTTTATTGCTCGAGCTATAAATAACTGATTGATCATGCTGGGTGGCTGAAGTGTTACCGCCTATTATCTCCAAGGTCTTCAAAATAGGCCTGAAAGCTCAGACCAAAATAAAAAAACCAAGACATAATTAGCGCTGCGAACAATATAGTGAGGCATGCATGCGCAAAACTACGCCTCGCTCGGTGCATAATGTCGCAGCCAATTCGTATAACATGCCGTTTTACATAATGGCGCGCCGGATTGAAAAACGCCGCCGTATGTAATACGGCGTCATGACGTTCAGCCGGATTACAATTCGGCAGAAATAATGTACGCCGCATTGAATGAGCCCTTCGCGTTCGTCAAAGCAGCGTAATAACGTGCCGCCGTTATACAAACGGGCGCATCGACCATACGCCGTTTTGAAATGTTTAGTTCCATTTATCGCCACAAGTGGCGCTGCATGATCAAAGCAAGAAAAATGGCGTCGCAATCGACAACGGTGGTACAATCAAATAGCCGCTTTTCTGTTTATTTTGTTTTGTTTTTTTTTTTTAAGACCTACATGTTGAGAATTACGTGGCAGGGGGTTCCTAAAAGGGGGGTGAATTTTTCATTATTTTTGCCATAGGACGCACCGTTTTCGAGATAATTATAAACAAATTTAGAACCTGCTACGACTCCATGACGCGCGCTCGCTACGACTCGCATTTTACATTACACATCCATTTTCTGTCACAAATGTCGTCGTCGCTCCGCCGGCCTTCGGCCTTCACTCTTCATGCCAGCTAGCAAGACTTTTAGGACAATTTTAGTAGGTTATTTGAAGTATCGGAATTGCTGACAATACGGCTTAACGTTGGACGCCACTTTGTCGAACGTATCACCACCACAATCCGGCTGAACGTGAGGACGCCGTATTACATAGCGCGGCGGCGGCATTTTTCAATCCGGCGCGCCATTATGTAAAACGGCGTCTTATACGAAATGGCTGCGACACATACACGCTCACACGCACAAATTTACATCTAAGTAACTAAAATTAAACTACGCATCAATAAATGCACCCATGTTTACGAAACCGGTCTCACTTCTCTGTTCGCAGAGTTCCTTCTGAACTTTTTTATTTGGTCTGACTCTGAAAGTTGGGTATGAAAAGAAAATATTCATAATTCTTTACGAAAACTCAGGTACATCATACATAAGATAAGTGAGATATTTTGGATAGTAGGAAAGGATAAACATACTTCTCTGGTGGTAAATTTTAGTCATCATTCAAATTATTTTCGACCTCGATGTAACAGCGTAACAGCGTGAATATAAGCGGGGAGATGGCGGCTCGAATGGGGTGACCCCTTAACCCATTCGAGCCGAGAAGAGAGCTTCCCCGCTATCGCAATAGCGGAAGGTGCGATCCGACTGAGAGTCTCGTAGGATGAGCACGAGACGGTCTGGTACTCCTAGTTGGTACAGCTTGTATAATAAGCCGTTGTCCCAGACTTTGTCAAAGGTTTTGGCTATGTCGAAGAAAAACCCACCCGTCATCGCTCCAGTGCTCAAATACTCAACGATGCGGTGGACCTGTTGGATGCACGAGTGTTCGGTCCTGAAGCCGAATTGCTCGTTGGGAATGAGACTCTTAGCCTCGGCATAGACTTTATGTTGCTTATAAATAAAGGCGAAAACCCACAGCTGCGCACGGAAAAGCAACGCACGTGTTAAGCTTCGCTTTGCAAGTAAATGTATGTGAGCGTGGCAACTGTAAATGGCGCTGTGCATGCGGTACACGCTATACATGAATATTTACCCACGACCATACCGCGGTGGGCCACGCACGCTACAGTTGTACCTACATAGTCGTGGGCTTATAGTGTATACTGCAGTTGAAACGAAGACCCACGTTATCAAACAAATGAATCCACGCAGCTAAAATGCACCGCGTGCCCGTGCACAGCGTGCACCGCGGTGGGTTTGCGCTTGTCTCTTTAATGCCAAACGCATACCGGGTTTG
This sequence comes from Xestia xanthographa, assembly GCA_905147715.2. Lineage (NCBI taxonomy): Eukaryota > Metazoa > Arthropoda > Insecta > Lepidoptera > Noctuidae > Xestia > Xestia xanthographa. Next base: position 29,418,863 of record LR990661.1, read on the forward strand.
CGGATAGGTACTGATAACAGTAGCCTCTTTCCATACCTGTGGGAAGAATTTGTTTCTCAAGGCGCCATTAAAGATGGCTGCTATTGACACTATTAACTGGGTGGGGAGGAGTTTGAGCACCTTATTGGTGATTCCATCACAACCGGGTGCTTTCCGCGGCTGAAGCCATTTTATGATGTCATGCACTTCGTCGGGTGTGACTGGAGGCACAGGATCATTGGGGTCTTTTGTGGGAGGGAGAGCAAATCTACGTTCAACTTCGGCATTCATTAAGACGAGGTGATGTTTGTCTACTGGTTGCAGAGCTGGAAGAGCACTGAGACTAGGCTGTCGAATGCGATGCTCGGGGCGGATGAGAAGAAGCATCGAGACGTCGACGGTGGCATGAATCTTTCTTTGCATTTGCCAGAAAGCTAGGGGGGTGGGCTCGAGTTATTGAGTGCCTTGTCCCATCGAGTGGAACGATGCTCACTTATGCGCTTCCTTACAGTACGCTCTGTAAGTTGCGCATGTGAGCCTTGTAAGCATCACAGGGCAAGTTGTCATAGGCACGAATGGTCGCGTTTTTCTCGTTTATCAGTTCACGTACGTCAGCGGGTAGTCTCCATAACTTCATAACTTTTCACAAATTCGCAAGTATGTTTATAATACTCATATGTATCGTCAATCAATTTGTTTGTAAGCTGCTTAGCGACAATTAATTGTTACTGCCTTATCTAAAAGCTGCATTGTTTCTGATGAATTTGAATTGAGGTTGCACCTGCTTTCCTACCTGTGCAGGTACTCAATTTGTGGAGGCTTCTCGTTTATTACTTCACTATAAACTATTGTATTGTTTGATGTAAGGCACCCAACCACAATAAAATAAAATATATAAATTATCCAGCATTAATAACAGCTTTCTTTAATATTGTTATGCTACTGGCAAATAAATAGTAGATTTTTATTGTATAATATCGTAATGGTGTGTTGGTTCACTAAAGTTTCACCAAAACTCCATTGACAAATATTCATTTTACAACCAACGTTTCGTATACTATTTATTTCGCAAACAACTTATTCTGCAATTGTTCCATTTTAAAAACACACGTTTTACAAACATTTATGTGGAAAACACTAATTCTCTTATCAAATGCATCAGATGATATTTAATAATTTATACATTTTTCATTTCTTATTTAGATACATTTGTATAAATCACGTTTCTACAAAATAATTTACAGGCTAGTATTTTTTTCACTCGTTTTAAGAAAAAGTTAGGAAATGCATAGGTTTTTCACAACATGCAAACAAGCATGCAACTCCAGGCATGCAGCAAGTATGCAGCAAGCATGCAGCAAGCAAGCAGTAAGCATGCAGCAAGCAAGCAGCAAGTATGCAGCAAGCATGCAGCAAGCAAGCAGTAAGCATGCAGCAAGCAAGCACAAAGCATGCAGCAAGCATGCAGCATGCAAGCAGCAAGCATGCAACATGCAGCAGGCATGGTTACTGTCACAGCTCCGGCGCTGCGGGGCTCCAGCGGTCCCACGCGTATTTAAATTACAATCTAGGGGTAGGGCATAAAAGACTACGTGGAGTCGGTTTTGCAGCGATTCATTTCTGTCACTTTTGGAGACAGTTTTTTTTAGGCCCTCTTCGATGTGCATAAATATTATTCATATTACACCAAAAAAAAGTAAGCGTTTTATACTTTCGTTTCTATGTAATCTTTCGTATTAGACTATAAAGTCTAATACGAAAGATTACATAGAAACGAAACCGGAATCTTAAAATCATAATAAATAAGTTATATTATGATATTTTTTGTCAATGTCATTTGACAGAAAATACTTACGTAAATAGGGGCGTTTTTTCCGTTTACAAAAAAAAAGTGCGTTATCCATTGGTAATAATATCTGCTTTAATTATACTTAATAGAGAATATAATGTAAAAAGAAATAATATTAAACTGTGAGCTTTTTAATGCTATTTTTTAAGGTTTCCGCTTAAATCTTTTAGATGGTCTAGAAAATCATCATGGCACGGAACGTTGTAAATCCGTCTTTTTGGTGGTTGACAGACAACTTCATTCGACATTTACTTTTTCCGTTTCTTTCGATTTTTGTGAAAGTGTTTCTGCGATTTTTTCGCATTTAATAAAACTACTTTAAGAAAATGGTATCTGCTGGTCGTTGTGTCAATTGTGCAGTAAGATTTCAACGCAATGTGCGAATACAATTACATAAATTGCAATAAGCGTCCTCTGTTGCTCAGTAGCTGTACCACTACTTCCCTACTGAGAGTTGTAGATAAGATAAGATAAGATAAGATTTGTTTATTTCTGAGCATATGGTACATTAAGATCTTAATATTAGACAGTTTCACATATACTACCGTTGCCGGTGTAGAAATATTAGAACAACTTACAAAGCTCTATGTCTTAACAATGCAAAGTCCCCATTAACATACATTTTATTAGTTGACACGAAATTGGTTTTTTTATACAATGTCAAGTTATAAAAACACAATTTTTATTTATAAATAAAATGTCAAAAATTACTAGTTATCAATTAATGTCAGTTTGTTTGTCGATATTTGCTATCGATATTTTTTCACGTTAAGTCGTAAATAATAAGTATCAAAAACGTAATTTTACTGTTCTGGTAATCATGTTACGTCGTTCAAGTGTCAATATGGGAATAAATGTTATTGTTTTGTGTATATTCCTTTAAAATTACTTAAAAAAGCTATCAAAGATATACTCGCGCCGCCGCGATACATGCTCACCGGTATCATTGTTGTCGGGAAGGGAACAAGTGCGTAGCACGTGCAGTGTTGCGCAGGACAAGCCGCTCCGAGTGAGTGGTCCGATTAATCGCCCGTCGCATTCGCACACTCGTTTATAGCCCAACTACAAAACTATCGGAACTACATACTCGCTTCTCGCTCATCGTTGGCGGTGGGACATCTGCCTAATGTCACATGTAATAGTGGGCGAGCCTATTGCCATCAACCGGATATAAATCCAGACTCCGCGGCTGATATTGAGTAATTCATGATTAAAAAAAAAAACACGAAAAACCCAATACCACTTTACCCGACCTGGTAATCGAACCCATTATGCTCAACAGTCGCGTTTGCGGCCACTAGACCAACGAAGCAGTCTCAATATAATACAAATATTTAATTAATCTTACCAAGCGTTATCGATAAGATTTATCGATAATTGACGCCATCCTAAACTGTAGCACCCCTATCATAGGTGGGTACTAGTGGGATCTACCGTGTAATAACTGAATTATATAAAAAAAAAAAAAATATTTATGTTAGTCCCAATGTCAGCTCTATGTATAGTCTTTTTAAATCTCTTTGAGTTCACGTTTTCATTTTCGCATTTCTCATCATTCCGGTTAGACATGGCTTAGCTAATATTATCACTGCAATCTAGAGATTATAAGGAAGAAATCTATATACGTTTCATTAATATCTGCTACAATTTGTGTGGGGGCCTGTTCTCCAAACAAAAAAATTGTCTCCAAATATCATTTATTTTCTCTTTTTTTTAAATGTTACAATTAATACGTGTAAATTTTTATTCCAAGTGATTTTTATAACATAAAATAAAAAAATAATGAATTGTTTGTCAAATAATACGTTATTAAATAAAAGTTTATCGGATAATTATTTTGCAAAGTGAATTATTTGGTAAACTTGTTGTTCTTTAATGATGAAATAACATATAATGTTATTTCCAATCGTTGCTTGTCAAGTAAAAGTTTTTGAAATATTTTTTGGTGAACTGACCGGTCACCTGGTGGGTTGCATACTATTGTTTTGTCCTACAATTTCAGTAACATTATTTTCGTCATTAACTTTGTTTTGTTAGGTATATTATTGCAAAAAAAGCATACGTTGTAACATACTGCAAAAAATTTGTTTTGTTTTGATGTATAAATGGCTATCGTAGGGTTCACTCATGCTGAGATATATGCATAAAACAGTTTTTTATTTTTCCTGTAAAATTTAGAATTGTTGATTACCGGTTTATTCGGTGGGGGTGCGTTATGTCTTTTGAGTGGTATATCAGTGTGCATAACCCTGGCAAAATGTTGTGCATTTGAGAGATGAGACCATAAAAAATAATTAGTGTATCATGAGGAGCAATTTGTTTAATAGTAGCAAAATGTGTGTGAATTGTAGTTTAGTTATTTGAGAAAAACACATTTTGCTGGAGTAACGTTTGAAACGTTATCCTGGCAAAATCGATTTTCAAAAATTCGTTCAGCCCGGAACCAAATACATGATTAGATAGCTTTTGTTGCGTAGTAAATGTTTGTAAATAGCAAAAGGAGTCAATTTTTTTTGTTTGGAGAACAGGCCACCCCATAAATTGTAGCAGATATTAATGAAACGTATATAGATTTCTTCCTTATAATTTCTAGATTACAGTGGTAATATTAGCTAAGCCATGTCTAACCGGAATGATGAGAAATTCGAAAATGAAAACGTGTATCTAACAATAACCATACAAGTTGCTGCACGTCTGTAGCAGTCAGAAAGTAATTGTATTCGCACATTGCCTTGAAATTTTACTGCACAATTGACACAACGACCAGCAGATGCCATTTTCATAAAATTGTTTTTCATTTTAAGCGAATAAATCGCAGATACACTTTCAAAAAAATCGAAATAAACTGAGTAAAAATAGTTGCGTTCCGAATTAGGCTGTAATCGATTTGAGCGTCCATAAACCCGTTCCGAATTACCTACCGTGAGCGCAATAACGATATCCCTTGAATCGTCATAGATGACGTCATGACATGCGTCATCTTGCGATTACACCGACCATACTCCAAATAAATATCACCGTGAGCGCTGTCAAAAATGACAGTTGTGTTGACAGGTTGTGTTGTTTTGTTATGAACTTATGACTCGCATCTAACTATACATTATATTTAATTATCGTTGCATCTATGTTATTTGTAATTCGTATTATTTTTTTAAGGGGTAAATCTTTGCCGGTTGCAAAATACGCTAATATAAACACTTCCGTCATCCTTTTCATCACTGGACGAATCGTCGTTCTCTATCTCAAAATCTGAGTTATCAGAGTCGATAGAGTCAACCAACTTATCTTCAATTTTCAAAAATAGGTCTTGTGATTGGGGTTATGATCACAGGCAACGCGTTCACGAGCGTTCCGAATTGATGACAGTTCTTAGCTGTCATAATCGTGATATCTAAATCGGAACGCAAAATATTGATGTGAGCGCTGTGAGCGATTATTTTGTAATACGGAATGCAATCAAAGTCAAATGAAGTTGTAAATGTCAAAAAGAGTAAATGTCAAATGAAGTTGTCTGTCAACCACCAAAAAGACGGATTTACAACGTTCCGTGCCATGATGATTTTCTACACCATTTAAAAGATTTTAGCGGAAACCTTAAAAATAGAAAAGCTCACAGTTTAATATTATTTCTTTTTACATTATATTCTATTTCTATTAAGTATAATTAAAGCAGATATTATTACCAATGGATACCGTATTTTTTTTTTGTAAACGGGTAAAACGCCCCTATTTACGTAAGTATTTTCTGTCAAATGACATTGACCACAACAGGAATGATTTGACTCGCAAAAAAATATCATAATACAACTTATTTATTATGATTTTAAGACTCCGGTTTCGTTTCTTTGTAATCTTTCGTATTAGACTATAATAAAATGGTTACTTTTTTTTGGTGTAAAA